>OY757915.1:49973066-50455566 GCA_963585895.1 Sepioteuthis lessoniana
GCAGAAAAAAAAAATCACGTGTAAAATTCTTGGAAAACGGAAGTAATGTTTACCTTCATAATTCATGTTCGGCTTTTCTCGGAGAAAAACGACTTATTAAAAAAATTTTTTTTAATTATTGTAATATTTTTGGATAATAAGTATATAAAAACACTCCTGAATTTGAGTAAAATACTCTCTGAAAATTTTAAACCAATTAGTGGTATAAAACTGGAGATTATCAGTTAGTAACAAACATTTACATTCTTATTTATATAGATATATATAAACTCGCCCCATTGGTCTAGTTGGTAGAGTGTTCACCAATGACCTGGGAGACTGGGGTTCAATCCCAGGTTGAGTCATACCAAAGACTCAAAAATGGTACAATGCCACCTGGCTTAACACTCAGAATTATAAGGTACATATCAAGGGGTAAGTAGAGCAATCCAGGTACACAAATATAATACATACATACATATATATATATATATATATATATATATATATATATGAGAGAGAGAGAGAGATAATTTTATTTATATTCACTCTGTATTATCCAGCAGGACACATGGTGTAGTGGATATAGGTGTTAGGCTAAAAGAACTAAGTGAAATCATTTGGAAATTACAGATTCAATCCTGACTACAGGTAAAAATAACAATGTGACAGTGAATGGGAATTGAGCCACAGAAATGAAGGTCTATTGTGTTCTCACAGAAAGAGAGCCAGACTTTGTCTAGTGTGTAGAGTGGTGATATAGAGAAATGACTTACCTTAGTTCGATGTATGTAGAGTGCCGGCGATAAAAATCTCAGATGTTTTTTGAGGGGGAATTTATAGGACATCTGTTTCATCTTTGGCAAGACAAGATTTGTGTCACATGCAAATTTTGTTGCATAAAAGGAACAATGGCAGTGGCAATGGCGTTTTTTTATTCTATTTTCTGTAGACTGCCAGTTTGACAGACAAAGCAAGCAAGCAAAGAAAAGTGACAAGGTCTTCTAATAATGTGGAGAGTGAAGAGGAAGTTGGTAGGTGTTGTATCGAAAGAAGAAAGTGAGATAAAGCTTACCAGAGTCATCTTATAATATGGACTTGAGAGAGAACAATAGTTTTCTGGCGCATACATAAAGATAACCACAAGATATGTGTTGTGTCAACCATGACTATCTATTTCTACTGGGTGTATATTGCTAATACTCCAAGGGAGTTAACTCTACATTAGTTTATTGTTTATACATACATACAACATCCCCCTCTCCCAAGTCTTTTGTTTTTCAGCTATGTTTTAGTTCAGACTTATAAAGTGCATTCAGACCTTCAATGAGGTGAGTGCACTTTTCTTTCAACTCTAGTTCAGGCCATTTGTTCAGTTGTGGTTGTTTGATGTTCTGGGATTTCTGGAGGCGATGTGTTTGTACATTTCAGGGATGGGAAAATCCTGAGCTCCTGTGATTGAGGGATGGTTAACAGATATCATCTGTTGTGATGGAGTTTTCGGCCATTCCCTGTTAGGATGAGATATGATCTAGGTTGTTCAGATTTCATGATTACTTCCACTTTTCTTGACCAGGTTTTGCCATCATGTAAACAGACATAGTCACTGATGTTCAGGGTTGAGAGTTTTTGTCTGCTTTGAGGCCCTGTCCTGGTATGTGGGTTCCTTTATTCTAGATAGCAATGTCCATAACTCATGTTTCATCAATTTTGTTGCTGGTGATGGAGTGTTATCCTTGCCTGGTGCTGTGTGTAAAGCAATCAATGCTAGGTCTTTGTCATCTGATTTCAAGCATTTCAATAGAGTTCTTTTGACTGTTTGTATTGTTCTCTCTACCATGCCATCAGACTGTGCAAACTCCGGGCTACTAGTGTCATGTTCAAAATCACAATTTGCTGAGAATTTTCTGAATTCTAACAAGAATTCTGGACCATTATCTGAAAAGACTAGCTTGGGGATTCCATGTCTTGTGAACATTGCTTTCATCTTCTTTATCAGTGTTGGTGAGGTATTGTTGAGGAGTTTGCTGATTTCAAAATACTTGGAGTAATAGTCCACAACAATGAGGTAGGTTCTCCCCTGTAGTTCATTTCTTTGTTGCAGATTTCAGGAGTGTTGTCTCTTAATGCAGCCTGACTTAGAGGGTCTGTAACCTTCATTAATTAGCCTTTTGTGTATTCCAGGTCAAAATCATATTTTAGAGTCTTAAAAAGAAACGCTGTATTCTAGGTGGAATTTTGGCTATTTCTTTGTTTATTATGGACTTGTGTGGTTTGTAATTATTGTGTATGATGTAACATTATCCATATATGTATTCATGGAAATACTGACAGGCAAACAGAATTGGTAGTATTTCTAATTCCAGGAGACAGTAGTTTGTTTCAGCTGATATCAGGGATCTACTGGCTATTGGATGCCACTCATTTTCATGCAGCTGTTCTAGCATGGCTCCTAATCCTTGGACAGAACATCAGATGATACTTTGATTGGAAGTTTGGCGTCAAAATACTTTATTATTGGGCTCTGAGTAATCATTTTCTTAAAATCTTGAAGAGCCTCTCTTTGAGGCTTGTCAAAGGACCAAATAGAGTACTTCTCCAGAAGAAGACATAGGGGTGCTGTTTTGGTTGAGAGATTTGGGAGAAATTTTTCAAAGTATGTAATCATGCCTAAGAAGTATTGCAGTTCCTTTTGGTTTGTTGGTTCAGGCATATGATAGCTTTTATTTTTCTGGCATCTGGTGCTATTCCCTTGTTGTATATCGTGTGTCCAAGGAATATCAATTGATGCTGGTTGAATTGACACTTGGCTCAATTCAGTTTTAATCCTGATTGTCTGACAGTTTGCAGAATTTCAATTGTTTTCAATCAGTTCAAGTGTATCTGCCCAGATGATGATGTCATTCTGTGCATTCTGACATCCCTCTATGGAATCTATGATTGCAGTTATGCGGGCTTGACACACCTCACTAGCAGACAAATCCCCTATGGAATACATAGAAATCTGAAACAGCCACAGGGAGAATTGAAGGTGAGGAGTTTGGAGCTGTCTTCATCCACCCTAATTTGCCAGAAGGTATTTGAGGCAACCAGCTTGGTGAAGTACTGGGCTCCTGCCATTTTCTGAAAATATGTCAGTTGCTGTTGGTAGGCAGTGGTGTTCCCTTTTTAATTGCCTTGTTTAGATTTCAAGGGTCTAAACAAACTCGCAAGTTGCTATTGGGTTTTTCTACTGCTACTAGAGAGGAAATCCAGTCTGTGGGTTCATTGACAGGAATGATTATGTCAAGCTGAATCATTTGCTGCAGCTCCTGTTTTAGTCTTTGTTTGAGGGCAAATGGTACTTTGCATGGTGGGTTTATGATGGGTTTTATATTTGGGTCCATTTTAATGTGGCAATACCCTGGTAATGTTCCTAGTTCCCCAAAACAATCTTTAAATTTTCAGAAGAAAACAGGTTCTTCCTTTGAGATGCTGAGAACTCTTTTTATTAGGTGCATGTCAGCACTGGTTTTTAGTCCAAGGATTGGAAAGGTGACGGTGTCTGCTACAATTATTGGGACATATGTTTTGTTTTCATATGGAATTTGTACTGCACATTTTCCTAGTATTGGGATAGAGGTGCCATTGTAAGGCTGTTAACCTTGTGCATGTAGGCTTTAGTCCAGGTTTATTTTTCAGTAGTTGGTAATCTTTCTTTGAAATGATGTTTACTTGACTACCTGAATCAATTTTGAATCTTGTCTTTGTGCCATTTGCTTCTAATGTGACAAACCAATCTTCTGACGTTGAGTTTACCTAGATATGCTGGTGAGTCAGAGTCATTCTGCATGATTTCCTTAATGTGTTTGTTTGAGAGGCACATTTTTGCGAAGTGGTTGTGTTTCTTGCAGGTGTTGCAGATTTGGTTGCATACGGAGCAGTTGCCTCGAAAGTGTAATATGAATAGAATTTGCATTCTGCTATTTTTTCTCTGTTGATGAAGGGAGATACTCTGTGAGAGTGAGTTTCCTCAGGCCTTTTTTTCACTGGCTGGTAATTGTTTTTTCCACTTTTTGGGATATTCAGATCATTGGGCTCTCTTTCTAGGAGTTCTACTTGTTGGCTTGTAGCCTCTGTGGTTTGACATGCCTTTATTGCAAATGTCAACGTTAAATAATTTTCTGAAGGCGGAGGTCGTTTGTTCCGATAATAATCATGTCTTTGATGAGGCTGTCTAAACACTGAGTCACAACTCAGCGTTTTTAATTCGTTTATGAAGTCGTCGAATTTTTCTGCCTTGTCTTGTCGAGAAGTGAGAAATTTGTACCTCACTACTGTTATGTCATAATTCATTTCATAATTCACTGACGAAAATTCAAAATTTTTATAAATCTGGCGGCCTTGTTTTCCTATGCAATTGAGTAGAATGCTGGTTTTAACTTCACTCAGTTTCTTTAATTTTTCTGTAGTTATTAGGTAAAGCCTCAGTTCTTGCATGAAAAGTTTCCAATTTTCAGAAATATTTCTGTTGGGAAAGTCCAAGGGTTCCGGGAGATTAAATTGAGAAGCCATGTTGTCTCGTCTGAAGACTAGAACATGAGAGTGAGTAAGGAACAGTTTTACGCTGGAAAAAGGGTTTAAGATTCTGACACCATGTTTTATTTAAAGAAGGAAGGGAGATAAAGCTTACTAGAGTCGTCTTATAACATGGACTTGAGAGAGAGAGACTGATAGTTTCCTGGCGCCAACATAAAGATAACCACAAGACACATTGTGTTAACCATGACTATTTCTACTGGGTGTATATTGCTAAAACTCCAAGGGAGTTAACTCTAAATTAGTTTATTGATTATATAAACATAACAACAGTAGGGAAAACAAAATCACGGAATCCATTGTTGTACAATTGCCTACTAGTCCTGATTACCAAGTAATTGACTTTGATCCAACAACCAATAACTACAAGCTATCACAGCTGGCTCCTCTATGGAAGCGGTGCAGGCTCATCACTTTTGTTTATGGAGTCGAACCATCTTTGGGGTACCCTGGTCAACCCGTCAGCAGGGTTACAGTTCAATGTCACCAAGGTTACATTCATGGACAGTTCATATTCGTCAGCCAGTTTCTTGATAGTGCTCAAGTCTCCTTCTTATAAGCATCATACTGGGTGCCTTAGTATACATCCTGGCTTTGCCTGTCAAGGTATCTGACACCCAGTGGTACACACATAAGGAGTCGGTCTGCATAAGCAATTTTTGACCCCCCACTGGAGTACTAGGTTGATGCCCTTCAGAACAGTGTCCACCTCTGCCAGATTAATATGTGCGGCATCATTCATTAGCCGCAGCCAGCATGCATCCTTGATTACAGCTCCATTCTTTTCTAATTAGACCCCTATTGCTAAGGAGCTGGCATCAAGCCAGATGTTTATCTCTTTTTCCCTGCATGCACTAATCTCCTCTGGTGGGATCGCTCATCTTCACTCTAGCTATGCTCTCCATCACCATACAAACAAGCAAGGTATTGAGAGTCGCATCATCCCAACCTTTGGTAACTATACTTGCCCTGCACTTTATAGTGCTTGCTGTCATGCAAAGCTATCTGCATACTGGTAGGTGTCTCATGAGCCTACCACACAGGGAAAAAACAGCAGGTCTTGTCAAGACATTGGGTACTTCTGGAACCGCAGTTTCGCACTTCCATGGACATCCAAACCCAATACATGGGCGCCATTTTCCAGCCATTCTGGCTCCTTACAAATCAAATCAAACTGGGCCAATTTCATTCTAACATACAGTAATGATACAATATCTTTGTTCACATAAATGCTGTTGAGGTATGCAGACACCCCTTCTTTAACCTTCTCTTCTTGAGATAACACTGCACCAATGATTGTCTTCATTATTTGTGGTGCCATGTTTAGCCCAAAGCCCAGTCTGGTGAGACAGTACCTTCTGCCAGCAAACATTACTGTTTGAAATGGCCACAATGATTCACTGACCAGGACTTGCAGGTAGGCCCTTCTCAGATCTAGCAAGGAAACATTAGATCTATGCTGGTGCTACTCTTGCAGTTTGCTGGCACAAGCATCAGCCATAAATGCGTTGATGTATTGGTTTAGTTCCCGGCAGTCCATTACAAGCCTTACCTTTGCCTTGTTCTCCAGCACAATCGCCATTAGTAGTATCAGGCCTTTAGGAGGTCAAAGTTTTTTAAAGGGGTTGGGAATCAACCAACCATCGTTAATCCATGTGCGGAGCTCCTTTTCATATGCCAGTCTTATTTGGCTGGGCACATGGTATTCAGTGATGTGGTTTTGGAGCTTGGCTGGTTCCCTGTCTCCCGACCATTTCCATGAGGTGGTTCACACCTTCTGCTGCTGATCAAACTCGACGCTAAAGTCAGGTTGGTCAATCTTGAGTGATGTACACATGGGGGACCTCCTCATAAAACTTTACCACTCCCATCCATGTGATTAGAATACCATCCAAGGCTGTGATGGCATCATAGCCTAGCAGCAGGTTGAAGTCTAATGGCCTCTCATGTACTACTAGTGCTTCAACATCAGCAGAATTCCCAATGTCTGTGCAGACCTTTGCTGTCCCTATTCCATGACACTTGCACATTTCACCTCTTATAGTGGTCACTCTGACGCACCTCTTCTTTCAAACATGCCAAAGTCCTGCATTCACAATAGTTTGAGAGCAGCCAGAGTTGACGAGTGCTGTGGAAGGCATTTCATTAGCGTGGACTCGGATGACCGGCAGCGTCTCATTCATAGTTTGTCTGGAGAGGAGATCGACGCCATTTCATCCCCATTCTCGTTTCCTGAGCCATATGTCCTGCTTTTTTGCAATGTTAACAATGCACATGCACTATTTGTCTTCTGCTAGCACTATCTCTTGCTATGTGGCCCTGACCATTGCAGTTGTAGCATGCTATTCTAGTGTGGGACTAAGATCCAACGACTCATAATTACACACTAACAAAATGCATAGAGAAAAAGCTAGATGGGAACTACACAAGAATCCTAACAGCTATTTTGAACACATCCTGGTTGCAGCACCCAACAAAATAACAGCTGTACAGCCATTTACCTCTCATCTCAAAAACTATTCAAATAAGATGAACAGGATATGTGGAACACTGCTGGAGAAGCAAGAATGAACTCATCAGTGACGTTCTTGGCTGACCATAAAAACTTATTCATGCAGACACAGGATGTAGTTTGGAAGACCTGCTGAAGTGATGAATGATAGGGACAAATGGTGAGAGAGGCTCAGGGAAATCTATGCAGTCAGTGTGACTTACTGATGATGATGATGACGAACACTTGTATCTGGTTTATGTTTAACAGAATTAGAACAATCTACCCATGTAGATGGTTCAGTTAAAAAATGGTTAAGTTAAAAAAAAAATCTGATAAAAGCCAAAGGATGCATCAGCTGAAATATACATATAATTATATATATATATATATATATATATATATATATATATACACTTTTTCTATATGAAGAACTTTTTAAAACATGACTTTTGCATCTAAATTTAAAATAACACAAGTTGTAATATGATCAAAATTTTATTAGAAATGAATTTTATTTTTTATTTGTTTCTGTTTCTACAACAACTGGTTCATACTCACTGGGTTCTGATGAGAAATCCCATTGAAATGTTTCCGTCAAGTGCTTCTTAAATTTCAGCGCCCTGTTCTTGAGTTGTGGATCAACATCTACTTCTTCCAAACCACAGAACAACTCATGCAGTGTAACTGTAAGAAAGTTATCACGTGACACAATGTCCACAAAAAAGTCTTCAGGAATTTCTTTGAGTTGGAAATATAAGACACTGATGAGCTGTTTGAAGAGTTCTTTCTTTCTTTTCATGGCTTCTGTAGATGTTGATAGGAGTTGCACAAGTTTCTTCCAGTGTTCAAATGCTTCATACACATGACCAATGAGAAAGCAGATAAATGCAAACTGAAGTTCACCTAACAACAACAATTCTTGGTTGTCATAACATGAAGCAATCATTGTTTCTAAAGCATAACTAGAATCCAAACAGTGGGCAGTTATCTGAGCAGGAGTAGCACCTGCTGGATATTTCTTAGGAATTTCACTATAGTGTATCATTGTCCCTGGAGAGATCTTGAGGCAAGGCAGGTGAGATTCTGCCTCAAAGATTGAGGTACAAGTATCGCCAACATTGCGACACAAGTGGGGTTGATCTCTTGACATCTGTGCACGAGCAGCAGCTCGGGATTTTGAATCACTAGTTTCTGATTGAAATGATGTCACTGAGGAGATTTTCTCATTCTCCGGTTGTAAGGAAAGGATGAGTGAACTGGTGATCTGATTGGTAACTGACACCCATTTTTTGTAACTAGTAGACAAAATCAATAAGAAAAAGATAAAGGATTATTCTTAAAAACATTCATAAGTGTGTGTATATATATATATATATATATAGTGTTTCAGAAAAATTTATATCATTTCATAATCTAATAATTGACCTTTTCTCATTCAAATGATCTTAAATTTTAACATGTGTAGAAACAACCCAAAATACTAAGTTTAATGTTTTATCTTTTCTAGTAAAAAAAATGCCATTCACAAGAAAAGAAAACATGTTTAAACATTTAACATAGAATTTTGAGTTGTTTCTAGATATGCTATTAAAATTTAAGATCATTTGAATAAGAATTGGTCAAATTATTAGATTACAAAATAATATTAATTTTTCTATAACACCTTGTAAATAATAAAACAGTGTCAATTAAAAAGTAAAATCAAATTAACTGATCAGCAGTTTATAAAAGCTAAAACTACTCAATATCAAAGCCATAGCGCCATCGAATTGATTGAGGAAATTGTGAAACAGTAATTTTGTTTATCACATTAAAAATGTTGTATGAAAATTGGAACAAAAAAAAATTGGATGGTCATGTTATATGCTTGATATATATAGAAAATTTTGTATATGTTACTAAAATGAATAGTTTTAGGTGTTATTTTTTAGCATCACAATTCAGTGAAACACATTTGGCACAAATACACTAGAAATAACTTGAGTAATCAGGGATTTTTCTTAAAATTGATAAAAAAATGATTTTCTAAATGAAGGACATTCTAAGACCAATTTTTTACCTAAAAACAAGGGGTTGTTTATTACTAGAGATAAGTTCTTGAATACAGTGGAACCTTACATTCATTACACCAATATATGATAAAAACACCCTTAAGGGGTCGTCTATAATTCAAGTATATAGGTAATACACAGTATTACCTATATGTAATAAAATCAATTTAAAAAAATCTATTAAAATTCAACAAATTAATGAAACATTTAGTATGTTTCATTAAAAAAATTTTCCACCTAAAAATTTGACCTAGTGTCAAATCCAGTATGTAGGAGAGGGGTAAATACTGAGGTGGGAAGAAGCAGTTGTTTTGATGACACAATTTTACGTAAAACCCAGGCATAGCACAGCTTTACTGCAGTGTAATTCTTTTTTAAAACCTTAACATCATTAGTAGTTAAAGTTTCTTGTAAATAATTGAATCTTCATCAATGAAATGTAATTTTGAATTCCTACAGAAAACCTACTTGTTAGAAATAATCAAACACACAGCACCAAATAACCAAACACAAGAATATCAGACTCTTATGATTTAGCATAAAATCCATATTGATTAACTTAAGCAATGACTTTAATACTAAATACACAAAGTATAAAAAGCATAAAAAACTATTTCCCCAAAACTGTTCTTATTTTTCTTTTCTTCTTTTTAAAATCTATCAGTTTATTAAACTTTTTTCCCCAAGTCAGTTCATTTATTTTTATTTACAGTTTGTAGAATTGCAAAATAACCTATTATATATATGGAGGATGTTTCTAAGAGCATCACTTTAGAGTTTTCTATTTGTCTCACTTGATAGAATTTTGAAATGGAATATTGAGACCTACAGGAGTCATGTATCATTTCTCTTGTACTGATAAAAAATACATACTTTATATCTAATGGTACAAAATTTCATTAAAGTTGAGAAAACCGGATTCAATTCATGCTTAATCTTAATTTATTAATCATTTACTCTCAGTAAAAGCATCTTTCTTCTGACACTCCTTAAAGGAAATATTCATTAGAAATATTAAAGGAATAAAACTGATGGTCAAAAGAAATGCTTTATTGAACAACAGAATGAAATGACTCAACTAATATATGGTGTTTTATACAAATAAAAAAATGATTACATAAACTCATTTATATGTTCTTCATAAGAATGAGTGAAAATATAATTTGCTTTTGGTTTTCATCTTTTCATCAAGCAATGGTTGCTTGATGAAAAGATGATTTAGTTATAAACATAACTAAATTTTGAAAAAAAATCATTGTTATAACTAGTCAGAATTGTCTAATAACAGAGTCTGCATAGAATGATAAGAAAATTGTGAACTCCTAAGAGAACATGTTGATTGATTCTACTTTCTAGATGCTGCAACATGCATTTAATGTGTGCAAATTCACACTGACACATAAATCAATATAAGAATCGACTTTTTTTTATGAATCTAGTAAAACAATTGTAGTGTTAAACACTCAATGGAAAATAATAAGATATATGAGACATTTTTGTGAACTGGACTATCTATTACAAGAAAATTAAAAAAAAGATGAGAAAAGATTGAAAGCTTTAATGGTTGTATAATGAAAAGTTATAGACTGTAAAGCAAATGGTTTGAAAACCTGATAGAGAAAAAATAAAACATTAATTGGTATCTATATAAGTAGGAAAAAGAAATTAAGAGGGCATTTTTAAGAAATATTGATCTTTATATAGATATTATATGCAAAGATTATCATTTTAAAGCTGATATAAGAAGATAGTAAAAAAATCAGCGTCATGATAATAATTTTTCAAGGGAGGTAACTATTAAATGCTAATTATAGAGTTAGTTCTTAGTTTTATTTGCAATTGTTATTAATGAGTTATAATATGAATTGTATAAATACAATTGATTTATTTTTAACGGCATGTCAATCCGTTTAGACTATTTTATGCCTAAAAGCTAAGAAACAGTCTTATTGAATTCGAATAATTTTTAAACAGATTTATTTGACCTTTAGATGGGACCACAAGTAGTACCACTTGTCATAGTGGAACTGGGAGTAATGACAATAAAAGAATTTGCTCCCCAGATCTCCAGAACTGGAGCCTCACCATCAGATGCAGTTTAGTGTTATACCCAAGACACCCAGTTTTGTAAGGGAGGTCTTACCCCTTCAGCAGGTGATACAGCATGCATAGGTAGGATGTAATTTGACATTAAACTTAATGGTTGCCATAGCCGGCTTTTCAGTAAATAATGATAAACTTATCAATAAAAATGGTTTGAAACCTAAAACGATAATCAACAGTCAGACTCACATATACAACTGATGAAAGTAAACCATTGTTTTATTTTTGATGTTTACTTTTTCTTCAATATAATAAATTTGAAAAAAAAGAAAGAAAAGAATCATTGGCATATTTATGTTGAAATAATTTTTTTTTAATCAGGGAATCTTTAAAAATCAAGGCAGTAATAGTTGAGTGAAAAAATCTTTGTGAATATGAACTGAAATTTTAAGTAGTGAATGAATAAGAGACATCTAAAATCAGTAACGTTTAAAGAAAGTACTTATGTGACCTATCCAAACCTTAAAAATGAATTTAAGTAGTTTGATTGTTTCTTTCTTTGGCATAGCAACTTTCGAGTATTATTTCATCTTTATAGAACAGTAGTGGTACTATTTAACCCATAGCTGAAGCAATAAAGGTGTCCCAACGGTATTAGTCTGAAAGTGAATCTAATAGCATGACTAGGCCATGGGGACTCTAATTATTTTGAGTATCAATTTTATGATTTTTTTTTCATATTTCAACTTTTATTATACAGAATGAATATGTCCACAGATAGGAATATTAAAACTTTTTACTGAAAAGATAATAAAAACATACACAACTAATTAGAGTATAGGATTGTATTAATGAGAAAAGTTAGTTTTTTGAAGATTAAACTAATTTTCAAAATATGGTAACTAAATTATTACAATATTTGATTGAAGGTATCCACCATTGTTAAATAGGTGAAGTACATCACACTACAGTTTACTAAATGTCTTTTTTTGTAGTCTATTTGTCATTGACAGCTTAAGAATAGCTAGACCTATGGCCACCAAATTTTCTGTAGAGACTAATGGGACACCAGAACATATTGTTGGTATATTAGTTTTTTGAAAATTTCAAAAGTCTTTAGCACAGAGTTCAATTTACAATGTAATATAATATTAAACTAGACCCCCACTTTGTGTTTGTCATGTAAGCTCAACCAAATAATCATCTTCTTTGTTTAACCATATAAAGCTGAAAGTTTCCAAACCAGAACTCAAAGTTATGATATTTCTTTCATGACTTCTCTGACATTAACCTGAAAATAAATACTTAAAAAGAATTGTGTTGTTGTTTTTACATTTGTATTTTGGGGATGGAGAGGGGCACATATTAACCTTTTAATGATACAAACTTATAAGTTGTCACAAAAAACTAAGTGTTTTGCCTGTGTTTATCACTGCAATAAATGTGGGATGGATGAATCAATTGTCAGTTTATGTCACTTTAATCTCACCTATAGGGCAGGTTTTCAAATTGTATCAACAATGCAGAAGACTTTTAACAAGTCTTCTATAAACAACAAATTCATCCGATGTATTGATTTCTCTTGTTCATCACTTGAGATAACTTGGAGGATTTTGGTATATAAATGAAATAAAAAGTAGTTCTAATTCAGATTTTCAGGAAATTATTCATAAAAATTGATTTTAGTAATTGCTGTTTTTGTGCTCTATCATACTTTTAATATAATTGTTGTAGGTTTTGTAATTTTGCCAAGCATCCGTCTAAAATAACTAAAATCATTACTTTTACATTCGTAAGAAAATATTATTTTTCAAAGGTTATAATTTACCAACTTACTTTTCATAAGGGTAAGGAGCCAAAAATTGATCCAGTTCTTTTCTGTTTTGTTCATAACGTTCCATTTCTTCCAAACTGATGGACTCCATCTTGATATCTAAAAAAATAAGTAAAAATTTCAGTATGAATTCTGGTTGGTTGTTTGGGTTTCATGCCACATCAACCTTTGTAGGTTATTTAATGCCAAATCCATTTTAATACAAATAATCAGTTCTATTTCAAACAATTCAATTTAGCTTGAATGCACAGTTTAATTGTCAAAAACATTTCTATTTCAAGCTATTCAGTTTAGTCAAACAGTTCTAATTCAAACAATTCACTTTAGTATAAGTATAGATTGTGTTTACACACAGTTAAATGTCAAAAGAATTCTATTTCAAAAAATTCAGTTTAATGTAAGTATAGTTTCAATGTTAAAAACAGTCCCATTTAAAACAATTCGGTTTAGCAGACAAAAACAGTTCCATTTCAAACAATTCAGTTTAGCAAAAGTATGCAGTTTACATGTCAAAACAGTTCAGTTTAGCATAAGTATGGAGTTTAAATATCAAAACAGTTCTATTTCAAGTAATTCAGTTTAGCATAAGTATGCAGTTTAGCTCTATTTAACCCATAGATAGGACCCCATCAGGTGCTACCACTCTGGGCTAGAGCAATGGCAGTGAAGGAGTGCTCCACATTCCCCAAAGCTCCAGCATTACTGGGACCTCAGCATCATATTGTTTAGTGTCATATCCAGGACACTTGTTGGTGGGGGTGGTCTTACCCCTCTGCTGAGATGCAGTTGGTGTATTCTACAGCTCCAGCTGACAGGGCAAATGAATTCTGGGATTTTGCTGTTGCTTTAGATTTTGGAATATCAATTTCTAAACATGTTTTGTAGAGAGAATTTTTCATTCATCTTGAATAATGATAAATAGCTGGAAGTTTATACAATGTACAAAAACTAGTTTTATATTGTCTACTCAATCAAAAGAAGAATCAAATTTCATTTAATTTCCAAAAGATTTAATGAAAGGTAATCAAACACAAGTTTATTCTTTTAAGCTTTGCTCTCATAAGAAGAGGAAATGATCTTGTTCATTGGAAGATACATCAATTCTTGACATTTCATTAGTTAATCAGAATTTAGTGAACAGATAAATATTTTTTATTACAATGTGAAAATGTCAGTTTCATGTAGAATCAATCTTAGTCCAATCTTGGAGTCACAAAGATGAGTTGGTGATAAAACTGCAACCTCCAAATTTGATAGAAAATATTTTTTCCAGCCATATTTGCTGCATTCAGCTCACAAATCTTCAGTTTTTTCCTAGCTTATATTCATTCAACAAGTTTCTTAAAAGGATCTGTGATAACCATGAAGTTATGATAGATTTTATAAAAACTTACTGGAAGCTGATAGATTTTTCATTAAATTTGAAATGGAATCTCATTAATATCTCATATTCTAATATCAAAGATATTTGAAATTTGGATACAGTTGTTAGCTTGAGTAAAAAAATCTAATAGTTTTACAATTACTTAAGCTTCTGTATTAAAAGATTGGCTTATATTGATGGAAAAATCCTGATAAAAGTTTGATTCCCATTTTACTAATAAAAATAGATTTTGTAAAAGGAAAAAAATATTCTGAGATTTTTGAAGTGCAACATGCAAAACCTCCTACAACAAAAGTCATAAGAATTGAAATGATTTGATCTTTTCAAGTGAGATAATACGAATTAATTGACATTGAGAATGTTGAAATCCATTCTAAAATGGTTCATATCACTGAATAAACAGTTTTTTAAGAAACTTGTGGTCTATGAATATAAACTAGGAAAAAAAATGATGGCTTGTGAACTGAATGCAGCAAATTTTTGCTTTTACAAAATCTATTTTTTATTGATAAAGAGGGAATCAAACTTTTTTCATATTATTTACATCTTTCTTTTTCATAGGACATAAAATGGAGGATCAGCTGAATAGAAACAATAAATTCTTTTTCTACCTTCTGAGTGTTTGTCCCATTTCTTTACCAATATCTCCTTCTGCTTGAATTCATAAAAGAAACCCGTTCGAGGAGCAAGATCTCCAAGCTTGCTTTTGGCACTGAAAATTAAAAGATTACATAAACTTCAAATTATATTTTAATGTCCATTCAAAGAGAGTATCAAATAATTATAATCATTTACCAAGTAGTTATAGTACAACCCAAGGTAGAATGTTTTGATCAAATAGAAATATTGTTTTAAACAGAGATTTATAATTTTATATTAATGAATAAGAAAGCTACTTTTATGACTTTGAAGATAAAAAAAACATTTTGAAAATAATAAAGATCTTACATTTAGATAAACAAGTTTATTTATCATAAATATTTGTTAATCAGGTTATTATGTTTGTATACTTTATATTTTCATAATAAAAAGAAAAAATGACTTGATGTTTAAATGCAAACAAATCCTGACATAAAACAATGAAATTTTATTTTCATTGCTTCAATGCAGAGCACATCTAAACTAAATTGGTCTTGTGTAAAAGAATAAAAAAAAACATTTTTTTTGGAACTGATTTTTGTGGCTAAGCATTTTCTATGATTGTAGATCAGGGAGTCCTATTTACAATACAGTGTTGAAACATGCATATACACAAGTTATCTTTCCCTTGTTTTCTATATTCAACAGTCAACTTTGAAGTGGGGCTTACATCATTGAAACTTGTCCCAATAGTTTTCTCGCATTTTTATTATTTTCCTCTTTTTTCCTCTTCTCTTAGGAGTTATAAAAATAGAAATATTGATTTTCCATTTAAATAGATGACTTATGATTGTTGCATAGTAAATCAATTTCAGGCTGCTTGAATTGCTTATATTTTGTGCAGATGCAAATATACAACCAATCAATTATATTTCATTGTTTTAAAACATGATAAGTTATGATAAGTTCATTTACCTGTAATAAATAAAATGAATTCCAGGTGGAATCATTTTAATACCTTTGAATTTAGGGCCAACTTCCCAGCAGTTGTAACCAATTCCAAACTCTGTTCCTTGAGGAACATCAAAGAAAAGCAACATGGCTCCTTCTTGGAACAAAACCTGAGCTGTTTCTTGATCCATTTGGCTATACAAGGAACAGAAAAGAGGGAAACAATTACAAGATGGTTGCATATTACAATCAGTAATACTCCTATAGAATAATTCACCATAAAACTTTTTTTTAGATATATAAAAAAATATATAACCAAATGCATAGGAACATTCAAAATATAAATTATATTTGATATAAGCTTTGAAGGAAGTTTAAAAATGGTTATTTAGTTTTCCTTAAACAAAAAGCTTATGTTTTTGGCAGGATGTTATAGAAGCATGTATTATACTTGTTTTCTTTTTAGTTCATGGCATTTGAGAAATACAAAATCTTCAAATACCATTTTAATAAACATTGATTATTTACTTTGATGGGTGGACTATTCTATGGAAGTACTCAAATATTATCATTGTCAGTTATTAAATTTGAAGTTACTTAAGAGATGTAGGCTTATAAATCTAACTAAACCATCATATAAATCTATTTGAAATGTTTTTGTCGATGCTAATTTTTACCACTATTAAATGTATAAAATCTTTGTTACATTAGTACAAGTAAGTGACATAAAGAATGGGATATATTTTGAGGTAAATGTAGAGAATTAGTGTATAATTATATCAATACTACCTTAACTTTTTAATGAGCTCTTCTAATAGTTATTGGTTTAAGCATTTTTTCTAGACTCATACTATAATAAATATAAAAAAGGAATGCATATTTATTAAAAAGAGTATTTAATTATTAAATGAAATTAATAAAAGTATGTGAATCATAAAAAGGAATAATAAATGAAATATGATCATTTCTACAACATGAAAGATTTATTTACAATTAATAAAATTATAAAGAATAGGTGACATAAAAATACATCACTTTACCAGATTAAGATTTATTTAATAAAATTAATTTTTTGAACTATAAAAATATGAAAAAGAAAAAAGAAAATAAGAAATCTAATTCAAGTTTGACTTTTCAAAGAATGACTCTTTCCTCATTTTGGTTGGTTGGTTTTATGACATATCAACACTTCTATGCTATTTAATGCTAAATCCTTTTTATACATATATTTGTCTACTAAATAAATATGATTCATAAACGAATAATATGTAGGTAACAATTTTGGCACATATCAGAGCTTATTTGTTAGCAATACTTGAAACCATTTAACTGTGTGCAAACACTAATAGTTTTATTTACACAAAGTTAAATAGTTTTAAGCATTGCAATTTCACACAAATAGTTTTATTTACACAAAGTTATATGGTTTTAAATATTGCTATCTATCACTTAAGTTTATTTGCACACGGTTAAAATGGGTTCAAGTATTGCTATCAAATACTAATCGTTCTATTGTCACAGTTAAATGGTTTCCAGTATAGTAATGATTAAACAGTTCTATTTGACTCATAGTTGGGACCCTAACAGGTATTACTGCTCTGGGTCAGAGTGGATTTGGGAGTAATGGCAATAAAGAGGTATTCCACATTTCCCAAAGTTCCAAGACTAGAGCATCACCATGAGATTGTTTAGTGTCAATGCAGGACTCTAGTTGGAGGTGGGTTCAGTCGATGTAATTTACAGTTGCAGCTGATTGGGTCATCTTCTTATGGATGTCCTTTTACAATTGTTATACTACCTATACTTTGTCTTCGAAAGAAGCAGTATAATTGTTTCATTACAAGATTAGAAATATACCTAAATCCCCTAATGAACTATGCAAAGTTCACGGTTTATCTCTGATCATCGCACCAATCATTCAACAATTTTAAAAATATAATTCAGACTTTCCTGACTCATGATGAAAATAAATAAAGTACGGACGTAAATAAAGTGTAAAGCTCACATTTATTTTCAAAAAAAGTACAAGACTTAAAAAAAAAAAAACAATTAAGGGGAGGTAAGTAAAAGTAGCTTCGGCATCCTGATTTTCTACAAAAAAACAAACCCCAAAATAACTTTCTAATAAGATTTTGTAGTTAATAAAGTGAGTAATGCTCTTGGAAATCAATATTCAAGTTGAATTGGTCAAATATAAATTTGATGTATTTTAGACCGAAAAAAGTGTTATAACAAAAAATAGTGCAATTGAAAACAAACTATAAGATTTTTAATCCTTTTTTCAAGTAAAACTAAAATCCAGGAATTTGTTTAGATTAATACTCACATTAAAAAACAAAACAAACGGTGTATCTCGTTGTCACAGAATAGGTTCAAAAGTATCAAAATCGAAGGAAAAAATAAAACAACTACCAAAAATCTAGCCCGGAAATGTTGCAACAGCAAATTTTAATCACGAAGAAGTTTTAAATGAAAATAGAACCGAAGTTAGATGTTTTACATCCCACTAAAGGATTTTCAAAATTTTCTACGTTACAAAAACTTGAGTCATAGAGAGTGCTTAAACAGAACTTCTTAAATAATCATCATTTAAATACAAACCTTTTCCAAGAAGACTGGTTTATATAGATAATCTAGGGAAGACAAATTATCAACCGGTGATTTTTTTAAAAATCACCCTAGAAATTTTCTTCTCAGCATTTTGTTAACGTCAAGTGAGTGTTGAATTCGATTTCTGTATGGAGTCTTCTTTTATTTTGCGTTTGAAATAGAATTTGCCGTTTGGATAAAAAAATATCGCCTAACTAGCATACAACAAAATTACTAAAGATAAAAGCCTCTGTACGCAAAATTTTTATTTGCACTTCTGATCACCCGGGATCCTGCTTCGAAAAATTTACAAAAAAATCTATTCCTGTGAATCATTTAGCTGGCTTTCCATTAAATAAAAACTTTCTTTTCTCAATGAATTTGGAAAATTTGAAATTAATT
Organism: Sepioteuthis lessoniana; assembly: GCA_963585895.1. Taxonomy (NCBI): domain Eukaryota; kingdom Metazoa; phylum Mollusca; class Cephalopoda; order Myopsida; family Loliginidae; genus Sepioteuthis; species Sepioteuthis lessoniana. Next base: position 49,991,951 of record OY757915.1, read on the forward strand.
GATTTTTTGAAAATAAAATTAGACTCGGGTTTTGTTTACTATAAAAATACAATGGCGAAATAGGCTTATCATCAATTCTGCCATAAATGTACACGAATTATCTGCCCTTCGTATGATTTTGAGTCTATGGTAATTATATTATTTTTACTAACACTTCTTACCAGATAATTGAATAGTTGAATTGTTTTATGAAAAATGGAATTTTTGGTACACATTTGTTTGGATTAATTTTGAATTTAAAAAGACATTTTAAAAACATCATCTGATCTTTCAGCAAGGCCATGGATGGCAGCATTTGCTGGATGACCCCAGTCAAAAGGGCACATCTTTTATTTAGAACCAAATATTTCAATATTTTCTCGAACCAAGCAATTTAAAGATTAACTGAATTTTTTATTGACTTTTTTCTTAAATTCAAAACAAAACTAAGTATTTGATTTCTTTTATTTGTATATATATTAATTAAATTTGGATTAAGTTATTAATTAAAAGCCTTGAATTAACATTTTGTTGACAAAGGTGTAGTATTGTATGTAAGTGAGATACTGCTATAAAAGCTGTATCACCTCAAGTAAAGTTAGTCACTCGCTACGACTTGAGACAAGACAACACTTATTTCCAAAGATTGCTTTACTTCATAACCATAGGAAACACTTATTATCTTCCTTGGGTCACCTTGAATGAACAGAAGAAACTGTTGCATCCTCTCAACAAGGAGACTTTTGAATACCCACAATTTGTTGAACTGGAAAAAGGATCATCAACTACAGCAGTTTCTATGAGACAACTCTGAAATTTTTGAAGATATGTGTCCCTAACACTGATTTAGAAATTCTTTTTGATACTAGTTATATCTCTTCATTCTAGAATTATTGTGGTGAACATTAGTTTTCTCCATGCAAACAAGTTTTCAGTTTTGCTTAGATAAATTGTGCATTTTTAATATAAGGCAAAAAGCTATACTTCAATGTTCCATAGGTTGGATAGCTTTTGATAGTGTCTACTCCATTGGTTGATAGAACTGAGGCTTCAATTCTGCCCAAATTTTGTAAGCACAGATATGTTTTACACCATTCATCATTCTTGTATTTTGTTATTTTAAAAAAATATTAACCTTCCTACTATATAAAAATCAAAACCACAGTGTTAATCAGTTATCAGCACAAAATGTTGCCTAGTTAGGAAATGATTCTATTTGGAAACTGCTTCTATGGTAGCTATTATTCCCTTTTCAACAGCTGAGTATTGCAGTTCATTACCTTAGAAGGTCTTAAGTGTAAAAACAACTGGATGACCCTCTGGATTTAATCCTGATCCATTACACTGTATGACAAATGACATATATACATTGACTGATCATGAAGTTGCTACTAAGTGTTTATCTTCTAAAAATGCAAATAGTGTCAAAGCATGGAAGGGATTTACATTTAATAAAAGTTGTATCATATACAAAAACTTCAATATCTACTTGGTGTAATTCCCAAACATTCCTCCTCTGATTGTAATATACCCACTCAGTAGGTAAAAACATTTACTGAAGATACTGGTTTTACAGACTTGGTATTGTCGCTACAGACTTTAAAAATTTTCATGCAATGAATTGTACGCTATCAAAACTATAAGAGAAGAAATTATACTTCTTTCTTAAATAATCATGTTTCTCGAGCACTAAGAAATATTTTGTTGCATGGAATTTAAAAAGGGAGACAATTCATATTAAAAACATTTTGTGATAGTACAATTTATTTTTCGTAAGTAATCATTAATCGTAAAATTTTGATATAATGCATATATTTTTATACCGATTTAGAACAAAGCAATATTTGAGAAATTTTAATTTAAGCTGTTGATTAATTTGCACAAATGTCAGAAAAACAGAATATAGTTTGGCTAGAGTGACCTCCCTTGAAGCAGCTAATTTGTTTTCGCTTTGCACAATTGTTTGTAGACATGCGTTGTAGTTAAGGTAATTGCATATTTTCCGTTTATACTAATAGTTAATGCACAAGATGACCGGATCTTGAATTGTAATTTTCTACGTAAACAAGTTTTCTTCATTTGAAAGATCAAGTCTAGGCCTGATTAAATTAAACTAAAGTAGATAATCTATGCTTCTTAAAAAAATCAAATGTATTTTCACAACCATTTAACACCACCATCAACAACAACAACATATCGGCTACTTTGTCAAAAATATGAATCACAAATGATTATAACTGAAACACCAAACAAATCCTTGTCAAATTTTGTAATATAAAATGTAAAAATGAAAAACATTATTCCCCGTCGGCAGACTGGTTAGAATGTTTGTTCAAATTTCTCATTTTATTTACATACCTGTAAATGTTTGCATTGTCAGGAAGCAGACACACACCATTCAAATTTCATAGACAAAAACAGAATCCATGTTAATAAAACCATTTTAATGATGAAAAATGATGTAATATTCTGCAAAATATTGTCCAGTCGGAGTTATGAAGTTGAACACTATATTGTCCGAATTTGACGTATTTTGAAAATGATATTTGAAATTTTAGAAACTAGATTAAATTTAAAAATCAAATCCAAAAGACTCTGGTGTTTTTAAAGGTAAAGGAAGATAAACAACTCGGATGTATGTTTTATGGTGATAGTTATAACATGTTAAGATTTTTTTTTATTGCAGTAATGTTTATTGAATATTAAAAGTTTTTAAATTATCACTTTTTTTTTTATTGAGTATTGTATACCGTACACATTCGTATATTATGCAATCTTTGGAGATCCAAATTGAGACCTTTTGCTGCTGGAAATTATAGACGAACCAGTTGGCTTAGACCTTAGTCTTGGCCAACTGTATGTACACAAACAATTTGTAACTCGCATATATTGCGAAACCTGAATATTAGGCTAAAATCTAGGTATAAGAAATTTGCATAATGCGCGAGCATATGCGGTAAATATCATAGAACCCACTCCAATATAAGTTGATTACTGATAACAATCGATAACAAATAGAGCCTGAAGTAAAAAAAATTACAAAATTCTTGATATTGTTTAGACTCAGAGCATAAGTAACAAATGTTTAAGATTGTATGCATGAAATGATTTATGGAGTAGGTTAAGGGGCCAATATCTCTTTCCCCCAAGGGTCCAGATCATTGTCAAGCCCAAGTTTCTCGCATCATTAACGTATACTTTTAATTACTACTTTATTCTTTTTTTTAAAAGAAAAATAACATTTTAATGAGGTCAATATTTGATGAGATCTTTTTTGAGATGATGAGTATTTTTGCACACACACACACACACACACACACACACACACACACACACACACACACACACACACACACACACACACACACACAATCTATCTATCTATCTGTCTATCACCTAAAAGGAAGAAATATTTACTCACTCCTCCTTAGCAGTTTCACGTACTAAAAAATACAATTTTTCTTGAATTATGGAAAAGCATTTTAAAAACATTTGTTTATTCCTCTCTCTGTCTCTCTGTCTGCCTGTCTCTTTCTCTCTCTCTATATATAAATATAACCGGGCCGTTGATCTAATGAGTTAAGTGTTCGCCAATGGTCAGGGAAACGGACGTTCAATCCCAGGTCGAGTCATACCAAAGACTCAAAAAATGGTACTTGATGCTGCCTTGCTTAACACTCAGCATTATAAGGTAAGGATCAAGGGAAAAGTGGTGCAACCCAGGAAAAGGAGAAGGGCCCTCCCCGACACCTCTATCGAAAAGGGACCCTTTGTGTCACCCTCGACTAAGGTCGCCAACTTTACTTTTACTTATATATATATATATATATATATATATATATATATATATATATATATATATATATACTGCAAACAATTATTTTTCTTGTTTTTAAAGGAAGCATGCTTCACAAATTTGGTTTTCTTGAGCAGATCTTATCTGCTTTACTCTAAAGAAAACGCATATATGGAAGCCGCTTTACTTACGGTAATTAAACCCATTTATTTATCAATAGCTTTGATGCTAGAATAAATTATGAGGAATGTTCAAGGTAGCGAAAAATAATTTTAGCAGTTGAGCTAAAACATTTACGATAACGAATGACGCAAGAACTGTTCAAGTGTCCAGGCGTAAAAGACAACCTAAAAAAATCATTGAAAGATTTTGTTCCATGACTTTTGTATCCACGTACTTACATGAAGTTTTGGTTTATACATTTTTGTACACCTTTTGTGCTGATCTCACAAACATGTATGTCTATTAACACGCTAAAATATCATATGCAAAGTTTTAAATGAGCAAATATATATATATATATATATATATATATATATATATATATATATATATATATATATATATATATATATGAACAATCAGTCATTGTTTTAATATCAAAAAAGAAGGATGCTTCTCATGCAGATGTTACTATTGTGTTATATTATATGTAATGATACCAATGAAATATACTATCTTTGTAGTAATCAAGTATTATTCTGAAGATTTATCTGTTTTTAAAACAAAAGTTATTTTAATGGTTAAGTTGCGTTTTATGGCTTATCAACCTTTGTGGGTTATTTAATTCAAAATCCTGTTTATATATATATATATATATATATGATTTGTAAATGAATAGTTTGTATGTAACATTATGAGTTAGAGCTCATTCGTTTGCCCAGTTAAATGGTTTTAAGCATTGTTATTGAATACTAATAATTTTAATCAACATTATTCATTTGTTTACACACATTTAAATGGTTTCAAGTATTGCACTATAATGCCAATATTTCAATTTAATATTAATCATTTGTTTGCACACAGTTAAATACTTAGATAGTTCTATGTGATCCACAGATGGAACCCTAACAGATACAACCACTTTGGGTCAGAGTGGACCTCGGAGTAATGGCAATAAAATGGTACTCCACATTCTCCAAAGCTCCAGGACTGAAGCCTCACCATCATTGGGGTGGGGATGCTTGCCCCTCTGCAACGATGCAGCCAGCGTATTCTACAGTCCCAGCCGACTGGGCTAAAAAGTTATTTTAAGTGAAAATTGGAAAGGAAATGAATAAAAGTTAAGATTTTATTTTTGTAAAATGTTACTTATTCTGGTTATTAACTGCAGTCACTCAGGTTTTTTTGCTCGTTATTGACTACCATTTCACGCTTTTGATAGTTAAAACTTATAGTTTTGATATAATTTTATTTCACATTTTTAAGACATTATTGAATGAAAAAAAGAAAATGAAAACATTTCATTAAAAAAATGATAACAAAAATTCATTCTTTGCAAATAAAAATATTTTCAGGACTTAAAAAATTGAAATTTAACGTAAAAGTGACTGACGTCAGCAAAAACGTCAAAATATTCCTCTTGGGGTTATTTCTTTTGAAAAGAGCCTAAATTGATTTCTATTGCAGTTACTACATTGGATTCTGTCGTTAATTTACAAACACTTGTACAATTTCAAATTATAAAAAATTTTTAAAATTAAGAATCATTTGGTTTATGCTTAATATAATCCATTAGCAGGTCATATATGAGATTTAGGGTAAGGAATTTACATAAAATTTGATGATAAGTGTCATACTCTTTTGAATAGATGAGAAATTCCACAATTGTTTGAATTTCTTGTAAACTTGGGTTACTAGAGATTTTGTCAATTTCATTATTTCAATCTTTTTTTAATTATACCAAGGGCTCTAATTATTATAGGTGCAATAGTAGTTTTAAGGTGCCTCATTTTTTCAATTTCAAGATCTTTATATTTACTTATTTTATCATATTCTTTAACATATCTATTTTTATCTGATAGTACTGCTATATTTATGAAAAGACAATTATGTTTTGCTTGTGGTCTATCATCACTATATCTGGTCTATTAATGTTTATATGTCTGTCTGTATGAATGGTAAAATCCCAAATAATAGGGATTTCAGGATGATGTTTATATCATTTGTTCAGCATGTGAGGCACAATAATATTGAGATATCTTCCTATGAATTATGGGAACTAAACTCATTTCCATACTAAAAAAATTGTCTCGTTGATCTTTGTATTCCTTTGGTGTATGGTTTAGATAATCAGATACAAACAGTCAAAATTTTCAACATGTTGATCACATAATATACATATTGGGGTCGGTACCATTTTTTAAAATCATGTTTTTCTGTTAATTCCTGAAGAAAGCATCTTCGTTTCGGTTCTGTGTGATTATTATAAATGTTTCCGTCTCTGTATTCTTCAGCCACAGATTGGTTTTCTTTTCATCTACATTGGCATATCATTACTTTTGAGTGCATCTTGGAAGGACATTCAAAGTTCTAAAAAATGTCTAAACATGGTATTTTAGCATAAGATTTTTATTTCTTAGAAACAAGTCGAGGATGACTAATTTTCAAACGAATATGCAACATATAAACCTTTATCAAACAGCTTAAAGTTAGCAATAGTATAACTTTAATTTTTTGTATCCTTAGATGACGAATATTTTTATTCGGCACAGACAAATTTGACAAAAAGATTAAATTTTTCCTTATTTTTTATGGTTAAATTTTCAATTTTATTATTTCTAAAAAAGAAGTCATTGGATATTGTTTCAATAAAATGAATTGCAATGAAAATAAATTATATGACTCAGAAACATCCGTCCAAAAAAAGAATAGCAAAAAAAAACAAAAAAAAAACAAAAAAAAAACAACAATCATCCGTATAAGTTTTAACAAATGAGATGTAACTAAGTTTAGGCTAAAACTTATCAAGAAATCTTTATAAACAAAACGACAGTGGTTCCGCTGGGGATCGAACCCAGGGCCTCTCGCGTGTGAAGCGAGCGTGATAACCACTACACTACGGAACCAGACCGAAAAAGTTCGTCAATTTTCTATATATATAGATTTTATCTTTTGCTTATGTTTATTTTGAGATTTTGATGCTTTAATTTGTATTTTGGATACTAAAAAAGGTTTTTAAAAACATAAATAAGACATGATTAATATATTTTTATTGATGAATATTTCGAAATTATTACTAATGGAAGGAAAATTCATATTTATTGCGTGTGTACTATGTACAACACATACTAAACGTTGACTTGACATTTCTCTTCGTTTGAATTTTGTTTTGCGATAAATATTTTTTTACATTTTCTTTTTGCTATTTTATCTTATTTTTATCGCATTTTTATAGGAACATCAGTTGGTTAAAGCCTTTTCTTCTTTTTTTAACATAGAGAGTAGTGTCTCGTTTGTGTTACTGAAATCGCAGCCTTATAGTAACAATTCCAGTGGTAACAATGAAAATAAATAGTTTCTTGTTGAAAATAGCAACAGCTATTTTGGTGGCTTTGATGACCCTAAGTCAAATGATTATACAAATTAGTAGGAGTTTTAAACTTACCATTAATTCTAATAGCAGTGGAAATTTATAGTGTAAAATTAGCGGAAGTAAATTTTTTTTTCAAAAGTGCTGTGGTATTTAAACGGAAGTGTTAATGAAATTAAAATTTCAAATGATCCTGTCAGAAGGCCTTAAACATTACCAACAATAAAAAAAGCACAAAATACTATAGATATATTTAATTTATACATTAACAAGTAATATAACTAACAGAATCTGGTACAAGGCCATAAAATTCATCGAATTCAGAGGTAATGATGATATCGCAAGAGTAATTTGCTAATCTGAGAGAGAGAGAGAGATGCCAGCGTTTTCTTTCCCGGAGTGAATGAAAAATCATACGCGGGCTTTGGATGGGCCAACTATATCCCCTACAGAGGGATAAGACTTCCCCCCCAAAAGGGTGTCTTGTGTATGACATTAAACTGCTTCTGATGGCGATGCTCTAGTTCTGGAGATTTGGGGAATGTGGAGTACACCCTCATTGCCATTACTCCCAGGTCCACTCCAACCCAGAGTGTTAGTACCTATTTGGCTCCTATCTATGGTTCTCATAGATTTATTTTAAATTTAAGTTGTTAGCTCCGATTCGCCTGAAGAATCCGAAACACATGGCAAGTGAGTTATTGGTCTGTGTACATGGCTATTGTGGAAATTTTATTGGTACATGGGTTTATTGAATGAAGCGCCAACATTTATGGTATATTGTATTGTCTTTCTTTTACTGCTGGTTAGCTTTTGTGTTCGGTGAAAATTTATGTGTGACTGAGGAGCTTTGATTTGATTGGCTAGAGTCTCTGGAGGGGGTTGCTGTTGCCCCAGGCGTTACCCGCCGAAATCAACCGTAGTCAGTTAAAAACAGGAGGCCTTAGAATTTGGCTGCGTTTTTTACTCCTCAACTCAAATGGAGCTGAGTAACAAGAATTAAGTCCACTTAAAGAATTTGTAGCAAAAAGAATTTCAAATTATTATTTTATGCGGGAATTGCTTTGGCCGTTAGAGTTCGAATTTATATATTTCGCCCAATGAGAATGACTGATGCCATTCTGCCCGGGTCACCTCCCCCGGGCAACATAAAAGGCCGCGCTAACTATTTCTTCTCGCTTCCTACTGTTCTTACAAGAAGCAACAGAACTCTACAGCTTCAACTGCCATTTTTGTATTAATGGTAAATATACCTGCCAAAATCTACAATGCCCTAATACGAAACCGCATAGAACCCAAAATAGACAACATCCTTAGGAAAAACCAAAATGGCTTCCGAAGAAATAGATCCACAACCTCACAAATATTGGCCATCCGTAGAATCCTTGAAGGCGTACGGGCAAAAAACCTACAGGCCACATTACTATTTGTCGACTTTACCTAGGCCTTCGGTTCCATACACAGAGGGAAGATGGAACAAATCCTACTAGCATACGGCCTACCAAAAGAAACCGTAGCAGCAATAACAATTCTCTACAGAAACACCAAAGTGAAAGTACGTTCACCGGATGGAGACGCAGAATACTTCGACATTGTAGCAGGAGTACTACAAGGGGACACGCTAGCCCCATACCTCTTCATCATCTGTCTAGACTACGTTCTTAGAACTTCGATCGACAAAATCAGAGAAAATGGCGTCGAGCTGACAAAGAAAAGAAGCAGAAGGTACCCTGCAAAAACAATTACCGACGACGACTACGCCGATGACATAGGGTTACTGGCGAATACACCTAACCAAGCCGAAACACTACTGCATAGTTTGGAACGAGCTGCTGCAGGCATTGGCCTCCATGTCAATGCACACAAAACTGAATATATGTGTTATAACCAAACAGGCGACATTTCTACACTAGACGGAACCTCTCTGAAACTGGTAGACAAATTCACCTACCTAGGAAGCAGCGTCTCATCAACCGAAAAAAACATCGACACACGACTAACGAAAGCATGGACAGCTATCGATAGGCTCTCGATCATATGGAAATCAGATCTGGCCGATAAAATGAAACGCAGTTTCTTCCAGGCAGCGGTCGTATCGATACTGCTATATGGATGCACTACTTGGACGCTAACTAACCGACTGAAGAAGAAGCTAGACGGCAATTACACAAGAATGTTGAGAGCAATCTTGAACAAGTCCTGGCGGCAACACCCCACAAGCCACCAACTATACGACCACCTACCTCCCATCACGAAAACTATACAAGTTAGACGAACCAGACACGCAGGACACTGCTGGAGAAGCAAGGACGAACTCATCAGTGATGTACTCCTATGGACCCCCGCATATGGCCAAGCAATAGCAGGACAAGCAGCTCGAACATACATACAGCAGCTATGTGAGGATACGGGATGTAGCCCTGAAGACCTGCCAGAAGCGATGAATGATTGGGAGAAGTGGCGAGAAAGGATCAGGGATAACCGTGCTATCGGCACGACATGATGATGATTTCTTTCAGAATTCCAGAAGGAAATTCAAAGAAGGCTTGAAAGCCAAAAGTTTCAGACGCCATTACTTGCTCTATCGAGAGGGAAGACGACCGACAAAGAAAGAGAAAAAGCAAAAAGAGTATTATGAGAGACATTGTCTCGCAGAAGGAAGAAAGACAGAAAGTGTCATTTTATCAAAAGGAAAGAAAAAAAAAGAAAAAAGAAGAAAAAAAAAGACATTTTTAGGGACTTGGTCTAAAGAAAAAAAGAAAAGATACACCTGTTGTTATTGTATTTGTCAGTAGGTATATAAGAAAAGCGAGAGACAAAGAAGAGACATGTTTTAGCTTGTAGGCGCGACAACCGTATAATAGCCGTATACGGACGAAACCGTCTATTTTGGTTGGATAGATACCTTACAAGTTGGTCGTGTTGTTTTTTCTGCAACAACTGTCTATGGAGTAGGCACTCCTGAATTTTTGTCGGTGCATTTTGTGGGAAGATTGCTGACCAGCTTCCGATTGAACAGTAGTTCTCCCGGGGATGGAATTACATAATCCATTGGAGTCGATCAGAGACACAAGACTCCTGTCTATGTCTCGGTTGCCTTGTATGGCCTTCTTCATGGCTTCCTTGATGGTCTGTATGCACCGTTCTGCCATGTTGTTTGATTGGGGGTATTTCGGAGAAGAGGTGATGTGGTCAAAATCCCATCCTTTTGCAAATTCTTTAAAATGCTGAGAGCTAAAGTGAGGTCCATTGTCGCTGATAAGTATTTCCGGGACTCATTGTTCAGCAAAGAATTGCTTGATAATATCGGTGACTTTCTTGTTGGAGAATTCCCTTAATTTGCGGATGAAGGGGTATTTTGAGTAGTTGTCCACAATGAGAAGGTAATTGTGCCTGTTGCGGTTGAAAATATCAGTAGCCACGATTTGCCATGGTCCTACTGGTATCTGATGTGGCATTAGGGACTCTGCAGATTGGGACTTCTGGGGTTCTTGACAGGTGGCGCATTGCTGCACTATCTTGTCTATGTTGCTGTTTATGCCACTCCAGAAAAACAGGTTTTTGCCCTGAGCTTGCATTTGTCGCTTCCTTGGCGACCATAATGAATTTTTTCCAAAGTTTCGGTCTACATTGATTTAGGGATCAGTATCCTGTCTCCTTTAAGCAAAATGCCATTCTCAATAGAGAGCTCATCTCGATATGACCAGTTGGGTTGAAGGTCTTTGTGTTGTTCTCTGCGAGATTCTAGCCAGCATTGAAGAATCCGTACCCTTAATTCACACAATATTGGATCGGCATTGGTTGCTTGACGGATTTGAGTTAATTTTTCAGTCAAGAATTGTACGAAGTCTACGTTAACGTCTAAGTCAATGACTTCTTTGTTTTTCTTTGTTGGGAAGTCTGGATAGTCCATCTGCCAGTAACATCTCTTTTCCTGGTCGATATTTGATGACCATGTCATACTCTTGGAGTCTTAACAACATCCATTGAAGTCGGGGAGGTGCTGCTGTCAGGTTCTTAGGACAGGTCATTCCCAAGGGCTTGTGGTCACCCTCAACTTCGAATGCACATCCGTGAATGAATGTGCGAAATCGTTCGCAGCCGAATACAACTGCTAAGAGCTCCTGCTCGATATTGGCGTAGCGCTGCTCTGTTTCGGTCCAGGATTTTGAAGCAAAGGCTATGGGTTTGCCTTCTTGGATTAGGGCTGCTCCCAAGCCTCTGGATGACGCGTCTACTTGTATTACTGACTTTTTAGAAGGGTCGTAATAGTGTAGTAACATTTCCTAGTATATCAAGTCCTTTATTTCTTGAAGCGACATCTTGTGACAATTGTTCCAATCATAGTCAGTATGTTTTCTTAGGAGTTCCCTGAGGTTTGCTGTGAGGTCTGATAGCCTAGGAATGAATGGTACCATGTAGGTAATAATTCCTAGTACCATCTGTAGCTCTGTAATATTACTTGGACTGGGGAGTGATTTTATTTCCTCCACTTTTGGGGGATCTGTGTGTCTCCTGTTCTTGTCGAATATAGCACCGAAGAATCTGACTTGTTCCTGGTTGATAGCACATTTGTTACTGTTAAATGTTAGTCCTGCAGTTCGTGCTGTCTCCATCAGCTTTCACAAGTTGAGGTCGTGCTCCTCTTTGGTTTTTCCATGGATAATAACGTCATCAATCAACGCTAAAGTTCCAGGACACTCTCCTATTATCATATCCATCCTATGCTGGAACACATCCTGAGACATAACAAGGCCAAATGACATCCTTTGGAAACAGTACCTTCCAAAAGGAGAATTAAAAGTAGTTAGCAACTATGATTCCCTGTCAAGCTTGATAGACCAGTAGCCATTTTTTGCATCCAGCTTGGAAAAGAATTTGGCGCCGGACAGTTTGTGTGAGAGCTCTTCCATAGTTGGCGTTTTGTAGTGGCAACACATGATGGCCTTATTTAGATCTTTGTGGTCTAAGCATAGGCGGAGTTAGCCGTTGCTCTTGCGCACATACACAATGCTGCTAACCCAATCGGTTGGTTTATTGACTTTCTAGATTATTCCTTGTGATATCATCTCATCTAGTTCTGCCTTTACTTCGTCCCTCATAAGAATGAGGCATTTCCTGGGTGCATGAACTATCGGATGGTTGTTTGGTCGAAGTACGATGTGGTACTCCCCTGTGAAGTTACCAATCCGATCAAATTGGAGTTGATTGGTGTACTGTCTGATGGAGTAACTGGGGTATTTGTCTCATGATTGACTGGGGAGCACTTTGTTCTCTGAATGGAACAGTGTAGGGTAACCAGTCTTAAAACCTTAAGGGAGGGTAAACCAAGTATGGTGGGTCCATTGGAGGTCGCTATGTAGAATTTCATGCGTCTCCATTCACCCATGTAGGCACATTGAATTTGTATGGATCCGTGCTGTGGTATACTAGATCCGTTGTATGCCGTTAGTACTACTGATTCTTTCCGTGTTGTGCCAGGACGTGGTCATCCATTCCGGTCTACATGTTCTGGAAACATTTGCTGGAATGTGCGTAAGGGGAGTGTATTTCCCCCCACGCCTGTGTCCACCTTGATTTTTAATTCGTGGACACTTTTCCTGTTTGGTAGTGTAATGTCCAATGAGGCAAATACCTTTGTCCGAGGGCACTTTTTTTCCCGTGGTATTCCATTGAATAAAAGGACATTTTCTCGAACTTGTCCTTGTTACCTGGTCCTGAACGGTAATAGAGTTCTGGAGGTTTTTATGTGCATACTGCACTGGTGCGAATTCTTTTGGTTTGGTAGACCTGTTCGTCTGTGGCTGCCTGTCCGATTCTTTTTTTAGTTTTTTGTTGTGACACATCCTATCCCAGATGTTCTTGCGTCCACACGCTGAGCAAGTGCTGCCTCTAGCAGGGCAGTTTCCATTTTTATGGTTAAGTCCATATTTGCCACAGTTGTCTATGTCCTCAAGTGTTATGTTTTGACCCTTCGAACCAGCCCAAAAATGCTATTCCAAGGTGATACACCGAAAGGAAGTGACACATTCCAATGGCCAGTAACCGAAAGAGATCGCGTGGGCGGATTAAGGCTTATGAGGTGGGACAAGGTGAAGGTTCCATTGTGCCACTACAGTGATGCACCGGAAGAGAGTATCCTCTGAACTGCATGACAGTTATTTCCGCTTGATGACGATTAAACATCCGATTTCAAAGATCCAGTAGGCGATCGTGTGGGCGTTGAATTATTATTTAACTCAGTTGAGTTCGGGGTGCCAAAGCAGTTGCCAGCAGAATTCCAGACAGTTAGAGACCAGATGTGGTAGGGAAGGCCACACCCGACCGAGGGGGCCCTCAGAAAACCCCCGATGGAGTGGACCCCAACATCAGGAGAACAAGAAAGACACAACGTGACGGTCATAACAGTGGGGTCAAAATATGAAGTTTATGTTCGGTCTCCAGCACCCTCTCACATGCAACTTTGAACAACCTTTTTGAACCCTTGCAATAAAATAGAGAGGTAAATATAATTGTAAAGAAGTCTTCTTGTTTCTTCCTTCCTGCATCTTAATTGTTCCTGCGTCCTTTATTCATGCGTTTTCCCTCTTGCGTCTTTATCGTTGTGTCGCTGTGAATTATTCTACATATATATGTGCATATATGTAGATGTGAATCTACATATGTGACTATCTAACACAAGTCTGTGTCCTCAAGTCTGTGTCCTCAAGTCTGTGTTTTATTGCACTTATTTGGTTGTCGCATTTCCCTTGTAGCTCCCCCATTTGTCTCATGAAGTTAATTGAATCCTCGTAACTTCTACACGTGTTGAGTACTGACATAGACATTGCCTCGTTCTTGCTGAGAAGCTGTTTCCGTAGTTCTGGGAATTTTGTTCCGGCTATAATCTGGTCAATTATTCTTTCTTCCATCTCACGTTCATCTCTGAACTTGCATTTTTGAGCCTGAAGTCTATATCTCGCCTGAAAGTCGTCACTGTTCTCTGTTTCTTCCTGCGAGTAATTTTGTAAGCAAAAGCGTGCAATCCGAAAGTTAACTTGTGGCTCTATTTGTTCTAGAAACTTTTCCCAAATCACCGCTGGATTGCGTCTGTCGGCATTGTTTCCGAATGACTATGAGTTATACCGTCTTAAACCTTCTTTTCCCGATAACAAAAGAATGTGATCAACTTGTTTGTTCTCAGCAATACCCTTCACAGAGATGAATAACTCACACTGTTGCTTGAAAAATTTCAGGGATTCCACCAAATTTGGCGTTTCCTAGCATATAAAAGGTTCACAGGTATGGTTAGACATGATTACTATTATTATTTTAAACAAATCAAACACTTGAAAAGGAAGTTCGAGACAACTTACGGTTGTAGCTAAAAAATTCCAATATGGCGTCTTTTTTTAACCACTGGTGGATGCTTCTTGTTTCGCAAAAGCCGGTAAGAAAAATAACGTGTTGTTTAGACTTTAAAACCGCTCTCCTGTTGTCTTTTTACATTCCGTGTAATATTCCATGTTTGTATTTTACCGCTTCCACCTTGTTATAGCATTTGTTTGTTGGTATATAAGAAAAGCGAGAGACAACGAAAAGATATGTTTTAGCTTATCGGCACGACGACTGTATACTAGCCGTATACTGACAAAGCCGTCTATTTTATTCAAACAAGGGAAGTAACTGCTTCTTCCAAGGGAAGGTAACTCATGTCATGACATATGTGAACCCTTGTTTAGTTGGAGGGAAGAAGTAGAGGCTTTTTTCCCTGTTTTGTAAGTGTATCAGAAGGTGAAAAATTTTTTTTATAATTTTTTTTACTTCTTTTTTTGTATTTTTGAGTTACTTGTCATATTTGCATTGTGACTCATATGCAACTAACTGGAGTGACCTTCCTTTTGTCATTATAAACTACTTTGAATTTTAAACAAAGATCTCTCTCCCCCTTATTTTATTTTATTTTTTTTTTGCCTTCATATTTTTTTCTAATATCATTTTTATTACTAGTGTCCAATTTTGTTGACTAAATAAAATTGCGATATTTTGCATATGTTTTCCTAAGTAAATTTTGCATATGTGTTAATGAGTATTATTAAGTTAATTTTACATATGATCGTTTTACATAAGTTTAGTTCTTTTGTATATGCGTTTAATTTAGCATATTTTTTATTAGAGGTTCCCCGTTTTTGTAAAACCTCTTAGTATAGTTTAAAACTTATGGCTCCCAACGGAGATCCTTGTAATTCAGATTGGTTATTGCTGGTTGCATGGTTGTATTTTGTGTCTGTATTTTATATCGTATTTTTGTAAGTTGGCCTCCTTTCTCTAAACATTATGTTTTATTCAAATTTTAAAGTCCTAGTTTGTTCGCGCTGTTTTTGAAACCATCTTGGTTTTCAGTAATTTTAACAATGGTGTCTTCACCCACAGTCCACCTTTTATTGAGAAAACGAGATATTCTCAAGAAGAATATAAATACTATTCTTGAATTTCTCAAATCTGAAGAAAACGTGGGAAAAGAATTTAATTTTGGACCAGAAGAGTAGAGTTGAGGTCTTACTCTCTTCTATTGATTCGCTTAAGGAACAAATAACAAATAAATACATAAAAGTAGATAATGGAGAAGAAATTATAAAGCACAATGAGAACGAGACATTATATTGTTTGCACGTGTTTCAATGTTTGTGTAAACTCGAGGTAGTGAAGAATGATGTTACTCAACTTACGAGAGAAGCAGAAGGGTTGAAATTTTCACATCATAGTGTTACCTCCAAATTAAGAAGTCCTGTTTTTGACCCTGATAGATTGGAAAAAGACAACTAGCCTATATAAACTTCTATAAGGAGTTAGAGAATTGAGTGTTGAGTCTTAAGTGTTGAGGGTAAGTCTTTGAAGCTGATAATTTAAAAAAATCATCACAAGGGTTACGCTCACAGAATAATAAGCCAACTGTCTATCTCAAATGCTAATTTTGACATGACTTTCGAAATTCTAGAGAGAGAATTTCTGCAGAAGAAATATATTGTTAACACCATTTTCAAATCCATAAATAACTCAAAACCTCTCCGGGATTCGAATTTTAAATCAGTTAAGATGTTCTTGACCAAACTGAAGGTTCCGATATATGAGCTTAAAAATTCTTTTTCCCTGGATTTTCTAGTAAATGACATCTCAGGTAATCAGCTTTTGAGCTGTATCATTTTTGAAAAAACTCCCTACTCGGTTAAAACGTGAGATTAAACACTTAGAAGGTCAAAATTGTCCCTCACTGGGTGATATCTTAGATCATTATTCCCATTATTATGATTCGTACATTGTAGATCACTAAACCTGAGACGTCTAATTCCTTTTAACCTGTCGGCAAGCAAAAAAAAAACCCCTTAAGTTTGAGTCAATTCAAATCCACTAAGGTTTGCGGAGAGCCCTCCACATCGGAGAATTTCTTTGTGAAACCTACTCTTGCTAGCTATAAATGCAATTTTTGCAGGTGTAATAGCCACAGTGCCTTCTACTTTAAGAAGTATCCTGCACTAAAAGATCGTTTGCAACAATGCAGGGTTATTGTTCAAGTCTTGCACATAATACCGAAAAATGTCCTTGTAAAAATGGTCGCCTCTATCCATGTTGGAAATGCAAGAGTTGTAAACGCGTGGGTGCCATCTGTCCTCACTTGGAGAAGTCTCAAGTAGATACAAATCCTTGCTTGCTGATGTGAGATATGAATCTTCTATTACCCATAGTGCAAATTACGGTTGTTAGGGATAAGCTTGAAAAGATATTTAATTGTCGATTGGATTCGAGCTGCCAGCGCTCCTATCTATTTGATAGAGTACTGGACGTTTTACACCGCCGTACTGTTCCTGTGAAAAAAGACTTAATAATTAAGACCTTTCTCGGTTCTGCGAGGAGGAGGCTGAACGAACTTGAGCTATGTGTAAAGTTACCTAACTTCGAGTGTTCTGTTCATTTTCTGGTCGATGAATGCTTGGACCTTAAATTTCATGTTAAAGGTCTTAGTGTTGCTGCGAGAAATATTATTGGTGGTGGTTGCAAGTTGGCTGTTGATTTTTCTTGTGTGCGTAATGATTGTCTCTAAGTATATGAATTAATCTGGGATGATATATTGAAATATATGGGACCCATGCAGCTGATTCACTTTATGAAAGGATCTGTCTTTGAGTTTCCTCAAGATATAGTACCTTTCGGTAATGTGTCTGATTTTCTGTGCCCTGTCGTAGATATCACAAATTCTGACGTTAGCAGCATCAATTATAGTCGGGTTGTTGTCCACTATTCTCAGTGTCCTGTGACACATGTTTATTTTGTGCTAGATTCAAAATCTGACCACTTTGATCCATTTGACAGCTTTATTGAATCCTATGTAGAGAGAGCTGTAGACAAGGTCTTTAGTTTAGAGAATTTAGGTATAGTTGAGGACTCAGTCAGTGATTACGACAGAGATAAAATAGCTTCTTTCCGCAATTCAATGTCGTACAGAGATAATTGCAATTATGTCAATTTGCCCTGCGATGAGGACAAACTGCCTTCAGTCCCCACCAACCATCAAGCATCAAGATACACTACCTATACACTACCTGGATACATGAATCCAGAAGAAAGTGAAAAAGACGATAATCAACCAAAGGACTTAAATCATCATAAGATATACTGAATATAGTCACGTATCACGTGATTTTTTTAGACATAAATTAACATCTTTTACAACTGGAAATTATGGGCATACCAATCAGAATACGAAACCGAAGTCAAGTTTTCATCTCACGTATGATGCAACCTCTTAAATATTAGGCTAAAATTTAGGTCTCAGAGAGTCGCATATTACAACTGAGCGGATAAATGTAATAAGGCTATTGATTACTGAAAGAAGGAATCCAAATTAAAAATGGTTCAGCAACTCTTTTTATCTTGTCAAATTACGCAGATATAAAGAGTCGTGGTAAAATTGTTTTGTTACAATCTGAACGAGAGATATATCTATTTTCCTGCTCTACAACACATCACTCTTTATCACCCCAAAACCTATTTGACTTGCCAGTGGAAATACCTTCTAATAATAAACATTTTTCTTGTTCTTCACAGATTGGAGCAAAAGAAGAAATTAAATTTGCGGTAGAAAAATACACGATGGTGAGAAATTTGGAATTTCGTTTAAAGGTCGAATCGGTACAAATTCTTGTCGACGTTCAAAATAAAAACGCAAAATAAAGAAAAAATCAGAAAGAAGAATTTAGTCTCAATTCATTTGAATAAATCAATATCTAAATGTAATTAAGTGTCTACAGAACATATATCACATAATTGAACAGTTTCAAAATATTGAACCTATCGTAGGAAGACAATAAATATTTTTTTTCTTGGAGAATAGGCATATCCGTTAGGAGGCTCGCGGACTGTCACATGACAATATCAAAAGCTCATTATCGTTCTCTTTCTCCTCTGTTTGATTTCATTATTCAGGAATAGACGTCATATTTATCATGATCTAATTATTATTGTAATCAAACGCTAAATAGATAAATAGAAATATTTCAAAATTAGGCCCATCTTCCCATTGATACACACCTCATTTGAAAATTATGTCATAATTTATTCTGAACAATAGCAAAGTTGGTAAGTACAGACGATGTAGCTTTCCCTTAGTAAAATTATTCAGTTTGGCATATCTCTCATTCGAATAAATCTTATATAATTAAACAGAAAGAGAAAATTATTCGTGTTGTAAACCTGATAATTTACTATTATTTTAAGATTGCCTAATACCATTTCCTTTCCTTGTGTTGCATATTTCATTTCCATAGTCCATAGCAATTACGAACAAGAGAGAGAGAGGAGAGAATACACTTTAGTCAGGAGTCAATGATTACTTAGAACCAATTGCTATAGCCATTGTCTATTCTGGTACGACACTTGATATTGATGCTCTATGGCTTATAGAACTTTTTCTGAAATGACATAAAACTCTAAGATCTTCCAAAATGTTAATCTGTGTACAATAGCAATGACTTTAGGAAAGTCTATGTGAGGTTTGATATTCTCTAGTAATCTCAGATCTGCTCTATAAAAGATAAGGTGCCAGTGGTGTAATGGTTATCGTCGCAGGAATTGGACACGGCGACACGAGTTCAAATCCTGGACTGATTGCATTTCACATAGCACTAATACCCTTGGGAAAGGTATGAATCCAATTATTCTCCCTCCAGCTATGGGTAAATAGTAGGACAGACTTGTTTCTTCAGCCTTGATGAGGTAACTAGTCTAGGAGAAGGAAAACTCTGAACTGAAACCTGTTAAACTCCGCTTAAAAAATTGACCTTGTGTCATATCCTGCCCGAGCGGAGGGGTTGGGTAAATATGATAAAAAATAATCTAGGACAAGAACTCACTTTTAACATTTCGCATCATTACTGCCAAGCGTAATCAGTTGAAAATGGCTTGACTTTTCATGAGATCAGTTGAGTAATTCCTTTTCAGTTATCACATTCTGAAAATTTTCTTTTTTGGAGGATACACGTTACCTCATTCTTCTTTCAATCCTACAGAGCAATACAAGAATTCCATACTTAGTTGCAGAGTCTGCGCATGCAATTATAATACAGTTTCCTTATTTTTTTGAGAATCTCCTGTTATAACAAAATCTAGGGAGTTTGTTGTTCTTCAGCGCTTTTATAGCTTTTATAATCTTATCTTCAGTAAAGTTTTCGGTATTGATTGTGTACTAGCCGGGATTGGTTTGGGTCTACAGAGGGTCTCTTTGAAATGTTTGCCCTTCAATAATACCGTACTATCTCTTGTCTGCACTGTCCCAGAATTAATCTCTGCACATTTCGATTTACCTCAGTGTCTCTCTCAATATATGAAGTCTGCTTTGTCAGAGGACCAGTCATATATTTTTGGTGGAGTTCTTTCTTTTTTGCTATCACATTCCATATGTTATCATCCATGATCCAGAATCTTTTCAGTAACTTTTTTAACCCCCAAATCTCTTTCCCATCATTTGACGAAGCATATTTCAGTTGGTCCTCTTATTTTGTAGCCCTTGGCGCAATTCCAATCAAAGTTGAGTAACTATTGCTCAGGAAAACATTTTGAAATTAATCTCTTTCTTTCATTCTTCCTCTTCTTGGTCAAGTGGTGGTCGCAAAACACAGGTTTATCTGATTGACAACGTATTTTCAAAATTGGCCCATCTGCAATATTGTCAATATGTGTCTTATGGTGAATCACTTTCTCACTTAGATCTTAAAGCTGCAAGTGAAAGGTATATTTTTTAGCATCATTGTGGTCACAAGATTGAATGCAATAAGTTGGCATAGCGAATCACTTTCTCAATCAGATCTTAAAGCTGCGGGTGAAAGGTATAGTTTTTAGCATCATTGTGGTCACTGGATCGAATGTAATACAAGACAAAGTAACCTTAGCGTACATGTTTAAAATGAAAGCAACGTCATCAAGATGGATATTGTTCTGGTGAGCCAAGAACAAGATGGTCTTATCCCCAGATTCTGATTTCCTCTAATTTTGATGAATGAAACAAAGATTTAATCTTCAAGTACCCAATGCATATATCCATTAATTCTTGCTAAGCCAGCTTCCTCAGAAAAGCTTTTCCTACTGCCCATTATATTGTTCACAGCTTAGGAAGATTATTGTTTGCAGCGAATTTTAATCTGTTTTTTTAGTTTACATCATTTATAGGAACACTAGGAGTACTAACCTGAAGTTAAATAAACAAATGCTGAAATCCACACAATGCAAAACGCTTTACCCACTCCCCACCTATATATATATATATAGTGTCTTAAAATAGACGCAATCCATTAATATGATAATGGTTTATTACTGAGAAAAGTGCAATGGCGGTCATTTGGAACACATTCTGTAAAAAATGCATCCTTTGAACTCATTGGCTTACTGGGTAGAGAGTTCACCAATGGTCCGGGAGACCTGGGTTCAATCCCAGGTCACGTCATACCAAAGACTTTAAAAATGGTACTTGATACCTCCTTGCTTAACACTTAGCAATATAAGGTACGTATCAAGAGTAAAGTGGAGCAATCCTCGGAAAGGAGTAGCGCCCTCCCCTACACCTCGGTGTAGTAGGTATTGAAAAGGGAGCCTTCTGGTCGCCCTCGACTACGGCTGACAACTTTACTTTTTATTTACTTACACAGCTTCGAAGACATGCAATCTTGTTGTGAGTTTCTTATAATAAATCATTATCATATTAATGGGTTGCATCTATTTTGAGACAGTTTTGAATGGTTTTGTCTCCAAATAAGTAGTAACGCAAAATATTTTCCTCTTTTGTCCAAGGCATTGTGATTGAGGATTCATAGGTGCTATAGTATACTATTTTCAAATCTGAAACAAAAAAGAACACATTATTTTTAGACACCATATATATATATATATATATATGAATGAAACGCTTCACCTTTTCCCATAACCCTTCTCTTTACACAAACACACCCACACCCACATATATATATGTATAGTATGATTTTGTTAGTAATCACTAACAGTACATAAAAAGTGGTTAATATCCGAAGGACAGAGCTGAATTATTATTATTAAAAACAGATTAAAAATGAATTAAAAGCGTTTACTTAAAAAACTACTTGCTGTTACTTTCATACAACTATTGTTAAAATCACGAGACAGGTCAACCTAGTTTTATGTTCGCCTACTTTTAATGTTGATTCGTCAGTTAATCAGAACCTTCTCCCTACGAAATTTTCCTTGTCCTAATTTTCATACAGCGTTACACATTCCAATAAAAAAACAACAACATTCTGCTCATCTTTACATACTTTTTTTTTTACTAACTACTAACAAACACCAATCTAAACTCTATAGTTTCTTCTACCCTCTCCCGGCCAGTTCGGAGTTCATCTTTTTTTTTATAGAATCAAGATGGCTGCAAAAAATTTATTTAACTCAGCCTTTTTGTTCAGCGAACTTTATTTTTATACTCCAGTATAGCGATTTTTCTTTTAAGCAGAGCTTGCAGTCCACCCTTCATTATAATATTCTTTTATCTTCTTTATACTCCACTCAGTTTCTAGTTTAACATTCCTTTCCATATAAATTCTGACAACATTTTACTTTTCCTTTGAATTTGAGAAGGGAATTTTGTGGTTTTCATTAGACTTTGGGTTACTTCAATATAGTTTTTCACCGCCTGGTTTTCAGTGTCCATTGTCACTTTATATACAACATTTGCTTCAAGACACCTTTGCTCAAAAAGGCATGTGTCTCTTCTACAATTAGACAGCCTTATATATATATATATATATATATATATATATATATATATATATATATATATATATATATAGCAAATTTATTTCGTAAACAAAATTGGACACTAGTAACAATAATAGTATTACAAAAATTAAAAAGGCAAAAATAAAATAAAACAAAATAAGAGGAGAGAGATTCTTGTTTTAAATTCAAAGTAGTTTATCGTGACAAAAAGAAGGTCACTCCATATGTGTCCCAATGCAAGTAACTCGTAAATACAAAAAAGAAATAACAATATTATCAAAAAAATCTTTCACCGACTGATACACTCACAAAACAGGGAAAGAAGTTTCGACTTCCTCCCTTCAGCTAAACAAGGGTTCACACGTGTATCTTTTCTTTTTTTCTTAAAGTCCAAGTCCCTAAAAATGTCCTTTTTTCACCTTTTTTCTTTTTTTTCCCAAGAGACCAAGTCTCTAAAAATGTTCTTTTTTTCTTTTCTTTTGATAAAAAGCCACTTTCTGTCTTTCTTTCTTCTGCGAGGCAATGTCTCTAATAATGTTCTTTTTTCTTTTTCTCTTTCTTTGTCGGTCGTCTTCCCTCTCTATAAAGCAAGTAATGCCGTCTGAGACTCGTGTAGTTGTTGGAGTCGTTTGAAGTCGTTAATTCTTTTTCTTAGGGAAACAATTCCTCAACTTTTTCGGCTTCTTTCTTTCTTTCTTTTCTCTTCTTTTTAGCTTGAGTTGTAGAAACCTAATCTTTTCGGTTTCTTTCTTTCTTTTATCTTCTTTTTCAGCTTGTGCTAAATTTGAATTCTATTTTGGAATTCTGAATGCAATACAAAATCCTTCAGGTGGATTTAAATTCTTCTCATTTCTTTTCTATTCTTTTTGGCTTTCAAGTCTTCTTTGAATTCCCTTCTGGAATTCTGAAAGAAATACTAAATCCTTCAAGTGGACTTAACTCTTGTTACTCAGCCCATTTGTGTCGAGGAGTAAAAAAACGCAGCCTAATTCTAAGGTCTCCTGTTACCCAACTGACTATGGTTGGTTTCGGCGGGTAACGCCTGGGGCAACAACACCACTCAAGAGACTCCAGCCAATCAGATCAAAGCTCTTCTGTCACACATAAATTTTCAACGAACACAAAAGCTAACCTGCAGCAAAAGAAAGACAATAGAAAATAGGCCCGAATTTACCTAGATATGTTAGCGCTCTATTCAATAAATCCATTTACCGATAATATTTCCACAATATACACACACACACATATATATATATATATATATATATATATACACACTTACTTGTTTATTTATATAATGTGTATGAGTTTAATCTATCTATCTATCTATCTATCTATCTATCTAAAGTAAACATATAAGCATTATATAAATAAATAAATCACGAGAAAAAATAAGATTGAAAATGAACATTTTCAATATCGTTTTTAATAGTGTGTTTTATTTTTAGATTAGTGATTATTTTGTTGATAAGATGAATATATTTACTCACAAAATTGAGCTTCTCTCTTAACAAAACTGAATCTTCAATTTTGCATTAAAATTTTCTCTTGTTATTGTTTTAGTTCATCTATTTTTTTTAAAGGTTTGTGTATTATCAAATTTTAAAACAGAAATCGAAAACGATTCCACGTGTTAATTTTAAATTTTGATTCATTTATCTTGTTTTTCTTAATCCTTCAAACTAAATAGATAAATAAATAGATAAATTCAATCAAAGATTTTAAAAAAGGTAATTTTCTTCTTGGTAGGACCAAGAACTTTCTGGCATTTCCTCTTGAATAGAAGTAACAAAACAAGCTTAAGAATTTTTTTTGCAATTACTCTTTTATTCTAACAAATATGGGTGAAATATACAAGAATATCATATAAAAATGCATGTTGTGTTTATGGGCAAAGTACATTTTAGTATAGAATAATTTTGTTTTTCTTTTCGTTTAGATTTGCTGTCTGGTAGTTGCTGCATCAATATCGTTTCATTTATATCTAACTGCTTATCATATTTGGTCAGCGCTCCCATTTTTTTTTCTGAACCAATTTGGCTTTGATATGAATTTCTATGGTGATTATGATTCTAGTGACTAACCAGGCCAAAACATCGTATACAAAGACAATTGTTGCTGCATAAAACCTGATTTTGTTTTTGTTGTGTGCGTCATCTTGTTGGAAATGACCTCTTACCTTTTATTTCCACCACATAACTTGGAAGCAAATGTTTTTGTCATATGTTTTGGCACTCCTACAGATTAATGGACTTCTCGTATTGTACCAACTCTCCAACGCTAGATAGAGAATTACCCTTTTCTATAATTTCTCCTCTTCCACGTTTCTCTGTAGTTGGCAGACATTCTGGGTTGAATCTTTCACTTGAGACAGCATTATGGATTATCGGTTGACAATTCAAAAAGTAACATATGATTCTAGAGAGCGCACTTAAACCGTTGAGTTTTGTCGTGGCCATAAATGGACAAAACTTTGAGCTGGTTCACTACACTCTTTATGGACAGTAACGTTTTATTTGCACACTGTGTAATGAAAAAACAGTTTCATTCTGTCTTTTTGAAATTGTTCTAACTGAATCAAAGTGGTTTTTTGATTTGTAAATTCTTCTGACAATATCGTGTGTCCTGTGATACTTCAGAAGAGTCGTTTCCGCCTTCTGCCATATCAGTTTACTGTCACTTTTGGCTTTCCATATTTTATTTTCTATCTCATAGATCCTATCGCTTGAAATGTATGATCAGTTTTACAGTGGAATCTGGACAAATTTTGATATAAATGTACCTGAACATCCGGATAAATCTTTCTTGCACGACGAAGA
Organism: Sepioteuthis lessoniana; assembly: GCA_963585895.1. NCBI lineage: Eukaryota > Metazoa > Mollusca > Cephalopoda > Myopsida > Loliginidae > Sepioteuthis > Sepioteuthis lessoniana. The sequence continues at coordinate 50,017,347 of OY757915.1, forward strand.
GCAGCAATTCGGCTTTTGACTTCAATGATTATGTGAAATTTAAACTTTTTTGGAAGACATTTTGAAATAAAAATGACTATTTCAATCTTAAGACACAGTATGATGGTGCACAAGGATAACAGGTGGACAATGTTTCTTGTCCTGGGTCAGGATTTACACACACACACACACACACACACACACACACACACACACACACACACACACACACACACACACACACACACACACATTTCTTTTCTTTCTAACATGAAACTAATTTTTAAGTAAGCACAAATCAAAATCTGACAAACTTTGAATTTAGTTTAGTTGAGAAATAAAAAAATGAATTTGTTTTATTTCAAAATTTTCTCCAAAAAGTGTATGAATAATTTCAAACTTGCTTTACTAGGAAACTTAGTGCATTAATAGAGTATCATTGTAGCAAATGTAGGTTCTAAACAATAAAACAAAAAAGTAGTTGCACAAAAGAGCATGAAAAATTGCTTGCCTCATTTTTCCCCAGATGCAGGAATATATATATATATATATATATATATATATATATATATATATATATATATATATATAGTTTACAATATTCATAGATAATAAATTCTTAGTATTAGTGATTGAGCATATTTAAGTTAAGATATCATGAATATAGAGTCAATAGCGCTCGATCCAATTGTCATAAAGGCGAAAAATTGACAATCACCAAGCACTTTATATATATTGACTGTATATTTATGCTATTCTAACTTTTATATATATATATATATATATATATATGTGTGTGTGTGTGTGTGTGTGTGTGTGTGTGTGTGTGTGTGTGTGTGTGTGTGTGTGTGAGAGAGAGAGAGAGAGAGAAGATTAGACTCGGTAGAGATTTTTAGAGAGACAGAATACTGCAAATGTTTAATTCTGTTCTTATACAATAAGTCAAGTGGCTATTCTTTGTAATCGATGTTCTGTTTAACATATTCAATCTAACGTTCTTGTGTTATCCCCACCCGCCATATAAGCATGAATGATAATAAAAAATAGAAAAAAACATAAGAAAATTAGTAGAAAAAAGGAAAAGAATCAGTTGAATCTCTCTTATACAGATTGGGTAGAGCAGGGAAATATATCAAGCTCCAAATTGTGAAGATGGAGTAAAATTTGAAATTTAATACTGGGTAACTTAAAATTTTTATCTGATAATGTGTGTGTGTGTGTGTGTGTTACATTTCTGTATATTAAAAATATGGAATATTAGAAATTTGAATTTGAAGACAATCTCCAAGTCTATTTTCTCTCACTAAAATAGACAAGCACCTTATTTCCATCACAAAATAAAAGTCATGCACACATGCATCTAAAAGAAGAGGAAGAAGAAAAAATAATTCTAAAGTGTTATTCAATTGCTGATATAGCCCATATCCCAAAACAATTTACATTATGAGAAATTATGGGTCATTTTGATGATAATACGAAACCGTAAACGTTGTTTTTAATCATCGGATGCACAGTGTGTGGGTGTGGTTGTTTAACTTAAGAACTCAAGGAACGAATGTGACTGGAAATGCATCTGTCCAATGTATTATTTCCTTCAATGAATCTTACAGCATAAATCAAAGAAAAGGAAAAAGAAAGAATCACGAATTTTTTTCAGTGATAAATATTATATAATGTATTCTTAAATTAACACCTCATCTTTAGAAGATTTGTTTAAATGAATTTTGTTTTTATGTACATGTTTTTCTGCTACATGCACAGATACATTTTGTGAAGCATAGCATAACTCACTGATCTATCTATCTATCTATCTATCTATCTAGTTTCGTTCGTATCAGAGCCAAAATAATCCGCCACGCAGTGAGGATCAACATCAATAAATGTTAATCATTGCACCACAGTAAATCAAATATGAAGAAAAAATTTGAAAAGTGGCAGGTTATAAGAAAAGAAGCAAATGTTTATATGCTCATAAAAATTTAATATACATGTTAGACAACATATTTCCTCATACACATAATAAACATACTTAGGTACAAATGAATAGAAAACGTAATTGATAATTTGTGCATCTAATTCATTCTTCATCCATTTATATAAAATGAATGAAAGATAATAGAGAAAATAGAAAAACGAACCGAAGAAAATAAAAAAGACGCACAGATGCGCGTGTGCACACATACTCTCACATACTCACACACACATATCTGTGAATGTGTTTGCGATGCCTATACAAGATAAAAAGAAAATTGTAAGATGAATGAAAGAATAAATTAAAGAAAATAAGAAAAGCGAATGAAAATAGAGAAAAGAGATCGTCCATATTTACATCTTAATTTTAACTGATTTCTTCTGTCTCTTTCATTGGTTGATGTGCACGGAAATTGATTTTTCTTTCTTCTAGTTATCGATCAGCGAAGAATTCCTTGTTTAACGGAATACAAGCCAATCAGCAGCAAACTGAACACGGGGGAAACCCTTTTAATGCCGAATAAACAAACCGTAAACTAATTATATATATATATATATATATATATATATATATATATATATATATATATATATATATATATATATATATAAAGCAGTATCGTATCTATTTATGCTAGTGCTATGGCACAATAAGTTCTGGTAAAAAGGTGTCATCATTTCCTGATAAATACCGGGTCGAGTGAGGAAAAGACGAAGGTGCCCTGGTCAAATGACGTCATGTGTGTACAGAACTCACCCGATTGGTTAAATTATATATGACATTATGGTACCTGCTTTACCCGGATTCAAAAATCCAAAAATTACAATGAAAGTAAGTGCTTTGCTAGTTTTTAAAAAGTGGTGTTTTAAAGTCAGTAGATTTTAAGACGTAACTTCTCGGGGAAAAATGTCTTTTTGGTGCAAATAAATCGTTTAAACGTTCAGAGCATAAATATATTATGAACAACCATTTTTAATAATCTGATTTGCAAGACATCATAAATGCAAATTTTACTGGGTACTTTGAAGTGTAATCTCTTATCGTACAAAATCTATCTACCGAATTACACCTTTTTTTCTGCTTGCATTTCCAGTAAATCTTTTTGCATTTTTTCTATTTTTCTGACCCTTCCACAGCTTGTGTGTGTGTGTGTGTGTGTGTGTGATTGTAATTTTTCCGAAATGAGTTCGTCACCATAAACTAATTATTTATTAACTCCGAATTTAAAACCACCACATGACACTTACCTTCAATTTGTTTCGAGGGTATTGTGAATGTTGTTGCGAAATATGCATAAAAAGTTCGTAACGGAATGTGGCTCAATATTGTAGCAGAGAAGTTTTCCGGGAAATTAAAAGTTTAATACTGAAATGAAGCATACATTAAACAAGCAAACAGAAAACAAAGAGCAAAAGGTTGAGTTGAAACAAACATCTTTTTATGTATTATTTTTGGAGTACCTCTTCATTGCAATTATTCCCAGGTCCACTCTGACTTGGAATGATTGTACTTATTAAGGTCCCATCTATGTGTCAAATAGATCTGTTTAAAAAGTATTTGCATTTGATAGGACCGTGTGCAAAAACGCTCTTTAGGAACCACTACACAAAATATAAGTATGAACGAACAATGAACACGATTCCCTAATCACCAGGCATAAAATAATCCAATATGGATTGAGATGGCGTTAGAATTAATCAATCAATCCCTTTAGAAATTGCCTGATTGACTGCATTTCCTGTAATGTGCAAATTTTTTTCCATACAGATTCCCTTTTGTCATCTTTTACATATAGCTGTTCTATGTGTTTGTTCAACGTAACACTGTGTTCAAAAATCTGGTTTTATTTTCACACATCAAACAAGTTTCTGAGTCGTCTGCTGTATAACTTGACAAAGGTAGTGATATTTCCCAAACGAAGTTAATTCATTTGCATATTCTGCTTTTAAAAACCCCTTGTAAAAAAGTTAACAGGTTATTAGAAAAACAAAGATTGAAATTGAATAATTGCTTTATTATTCATTTTCAATGTTTTTGTAGACAGCAATTATTTTGTTGACAGAAAAAAACTTAATGATAAAATGTTTTTTATTTGGTGAATTACTCTAAACTATTGCTCAAGAAAATCCAATTGTTTTTTTATCTGATTATTTGTATATTTTGGTCGTTTATTTGAATTGTGATTCCAAGAATATATACAGATTACTTGTGTTATACTCCCTTTCTTTTGAAGAGTTAATTTGAAACTCTTCTTACAAGGCCAATAATGAATTTACTATTGGGGATATCTTACTCATGATCTAGATATATGCTTATGGGCTCAAAATCTAACTATATACATATATATATATATATGTGTGTGTGTGTGTGTGTGTGTGTGAGTGTGTGTGTGTTTGTGTGTGTGTTTGTGTGTGTGTGGTTTAGTTTGGTTTGGTTTTATGGCATATCAACCATTGTAGGTTATTTAATGCCAAATCCTCTCTATACATATATATTAAATATATATATGATTCGTAAAAACATTTAGTTGATAACATTCTTAAACGAGCTTGAGCTCATTTATGCACAAAGTTAAATGGTTTCAAGTATTGTTGTATAACAGTCACAATTTAACACCAGTCATTTGTTTGCACACATAGTTTGTTCTATTTGACCCATATCAGTTGCTAACACTCCAGGCCAGACTGGATCAGGGAGCAATGGCAATGAAAGAGTACTCCACATTCTCTAAATCTCCAGGCCTGGGGCCTCGCCATCAGATGGTATATATATGATCATATATATGGTTATATCTAGGACACGTGTGTGTGTGTGTGTGTGTGTGTGTGTGTGTGTGTGTGTGTGTGTGTGATAAATCAAATCAACAAATCGTTTGAAAACACTTTTTATAAATAAAGTAAAAGTAAAGTTGGCGACTGTAGTCGTGGGCGACCCGAAGACTCCCTTTTCAATAGCTACTACACCGAGGTGTAGGGAAAGGTGCTACTCCATTCCTTGGATTGCTTCACTTTACCCTTGATCCGTACCTTATAATGCTGAGTGTTAAGCAAGGCGGCATCAAGTACCATTCTTTAGTCTTTGGTATGACTCGATCTAGGATTGAACCCCGTTTTCCCAGACCATTCGGCCAAAAATAAAAAAAAGTACTTAATACCGGTCAGTAGAGTTTTGCTAGAATTTGATAAACCATTTTGAGAACTTTTTTGTTTCTAATTATTCTTGTGGTTATTAAGAATTTGTAAATTTAATAAGAAATCAATATTCAAAAAATCCTACTGGTTAAACCAAGCATGTTAAAGTTGGCATTCTGCTGTGGAAAAAGATTTGGAATAGGCAGACTCGAACAGAGAAAAGCAAGACGTGTGTTGTCACGTAGAGAAGGGAAAACTTTATTAAGGGCTTATGGGATAGAAAAAGGGTAAATCAAAGGGAGTTATCGGACTTTCAATATTAGCAACTTTACTAGACTTTAATTGATGTTCTTCCCATGTATCAGGGTCTTTTTTATAATGTTTATTGACCACTGAATCCAGGAATTTTTTGTATTAGGGTGGGGTCAACACTATAAATTATGTTGGACTTATTACTCTCTCTAGTCTCATCTGATGATTCTATTTTTGAAAAGTACTTGGAACTGGTTGAATAATACTACTGCAGAGGGATGAGTAAATATTCATTCATTTTGGTTTATACATATATATATATATATACATACATACAGAGAGAGAGAGAGAGAGAGAGAGGGAGAGAGAGAGAGAGAGAGAGAGAGAGAGAGAGAGAGAGAGAGAGTTCTGTGCAGACACTGGATGCAGTCTAGAGAACCTTCCATGAACGATGGCTGATTGGGATGAGGAGATAGAGAGGGGGGAATCCGTCCTATTAGCATGACTTGATGATGATGATGATATATATATATATATATATATATATATATATATATATTCACGCAACTTTTCAGTCACGGCCATGCGACATAAGGTCAATTTTTTTAAAGCGGAGGACCACTGGTATGAATTTACAGTTTTCTTTCTGCTAGGTTGATTTCCCTACTAAGTTCAGAGAGCCCTGTCTGTCTTCCTTTGGGGGTCGGGTGAGGAGAAGTGATGAATTCACGCATTTCTCAAGGGTATTAGCTTGAAGTGAAACATAAACAGTCTTTGTCCAGGTCTTGAATTTTCTTCTTGATCCTTTCCTAATACCACTAAATTATATTCTATAAAATACAAAGAAAATACAAATTCACAAAATCACAAGAAAGGTAAACTACCAAAAGCTTATGTTATACAAATATTTGCCAAAGATTTTTAAAAAAATTGGAAATTCTTATAAAAATGATTTTGAAACTTCAGCCAAGATATTGAGATGGAAAGAGGTATTGAGAAATGTGCAGAGTTAATAATGAACAAGGGAAAAAGAGAGACAACAGAAGGAATAGAAGTTTCCGACGAGGAAAACATCCGGAACGCTCGGAAAGAAACGGAACTACAAATACTTAAAAAGCTTAGAAGCAGATGCTATCGAGCAAACAGATAAAAAAAGAAGCAAGGAATACCTCAGAAGAACAAGGAAATTACTGAAAACCAAACTCAGCTGCAGAAACTTATTTAAGGGAACAAATACCTAGGCTGTCTTCTTTGTGAGGTAGATGAGACCATCGGAAACTAGACAAGAAAACACCCTTAGAGACCTGGATCAGAGAACGACAAAAATGTTTATGTCCAAGGTCTTACACACGAGTTAGAAGAGGATTCACTTACTTTGAGGATTGTGTAGCGGTGACAATTCAGGTATTTCAAGAATAAACACAATAGAGTAACAAAAGACTTATTGCAACAGCTAAAAACTGCAACAAAATAACGCAAGGACAAGCAGAAAAACGGCAATCACAAAACAGAGGAAATAAAAGACAAAAAAAACCCCAAAAAAACGAACAAAAAACAAAAACAAAAACCGCCCACCCACAACTCAAAAAAGATAAAGATAAAAACGACCCCTCCCGAACTACACAGACATTTCAGAAGGCAAAACAAATACATTGCGCATTACGTGAACATGGCTGCACAGAGGAAATCTAAAGAAAGAAATCAAATTGCTCCTTATTGTAATAGAGAATAGCGCCATAAGAATCAATTAAGTTATAATTAGAATATTTACAACTCAAAAGAATAGAAAGTTTTGTCTGTGGGGCAAGGGGGGAAGAGAGAGAGAGAGAGAGAGAGAGAGAGAGAGAGAGATGAAGCAAGCAATTATATAATAAGCTAATGTAGCAAATTGGCACTGAAAGAGTACAAGAAAACAGGCATGATTGAATATAGTGAATTGAAAATGAATGCTGTACTCGTCTGACAGTCTGACAGAAGTGATAAGAAACATAATTGGTGTGTTTTGTTCGTTTGAAAATCACTGGGAAACAATTTACATATAAAAGATTGAAAATATGACACCTGTCATAAAAGAAATAATAACTAGTTATTTATCAATTACTACTCATCTTTGAAAATTACCAAAATTCAGAGTTTTTAGCAAGAAGTTCTATTTACAATGTATGTGGAAGTGGATCCTTACTTTGATTCCATCAGGTTTGTTAAACGGAATCTTTATCGTTCTGTTTAACTGTATAAAGTAGCCATCTAGCTGAAAACTAGAAATAAAAAAAAAATTGTGACCGTTTTTCCATGACTTTTTTTTTTTTTCCTGTCACGAAAGACTTATGCACTCCTTTATATCCAAACAAGAGGATCAACACAGGTTGTCAAACACCAAAACCTATCAAACATTTTCTTACAGAACGCAGATGTTTTGCTCTCATTAGATAGTTATTTCAACACAATATGAAAGACATATTTGAAAATATCGGCATGGATAATATTTTATCCTTCTCGAGTGAAATAAAATTATTCCAAAAATTATAAGCATAAACATCAGTGCCATTATTAAAATAAACAATTCCTGAGGATTTTGATTTATCGTTAAAACGAAATATTAAAAAAAATAAATCTTAAGAAATGATTACACAAAAATATAAACATACACGTACAATGTACGCAATTCTCTAACCTCTAGACATTAAATAACCCCAGACAGGTAGACATGCCATTAAAATCAATCATTCACGAGGAAAACAAGATTTAAAAATGTGTTTTTTAGTGGAAGGAGTTGGTCTACGGAAGCGTTAACCCCTCGACAGCATTTCAATTCCATTATTTTTCATTGGGTCCAAAAGGCTTGGTTGAAGCATTCCACAAATATCTATAAAACATTTGATAGAGTATTAAAGGATATGAAACATATCGACGACAGTTTTTCTTCTGCTAATCAGAATCATTAGAAGACTTATGAAAGAAACTATGCAATGAACTTTCCCACAAATTCTGTTGAAATTCTTATCAAAAGGTTATCACTGAGGTAAGTGCATTCAGCATAGTTAAGTCTGATCTAAAATATTAATTCTGCATAATTAAGTCTAATTTAAAATATTCATTCAGCATTATTAAGTCTGATCTAAAATATTCATTCAGAATAATACGGTCCGATCTAAAATATTCATTCGGCATAATTAACCCTTTAAACAAAGCATCGAATTAAGAAGTATCGTCATGTTAAGCTTGAACAAAGCTATAAAACAGAAAAGTTCTTTTAGGAATAAATAATAAATACATTTCGGTGTCTGTGGAGGAAGTGTATTTAATGCATTAATATCTGTATCCGTTTTCTATTAGCAATTTCCGTTATTTTCCACTTTCGTCTTTTGGCAACTGTAACGAATGCTCATATAACAATATGTGAAATACTTATATTTCTAATAGGTTCATTTCCTTACTTAGCAAAGCTTTCCTATTTTCTGGCGTTTTCATACTTTTATACAACGTGTAAGATATTTCATTTCACAGACGATTTCTCAACGCTGATGGCGAACTGGTAAGTGTGGGATTCGATCAGAGTTAATTAATGTGAAAATGATTCTGAACAGACCTAATATTGTTAATAGAAGTGAGTGATATTTAAGAAATTTGTCGCTCTTGATATTTTTGTTTTTGTTCTTATTATTAGTCCTTATCTAACAATAGTGCTATTTAGTTATTTTTCACCTGTACCTTAAATAGTTACTTATGAGCTTAATGTGTTTAATCAAATACTGGTCATTAATTTACTGAGACATTTTTTTATTTCAAAATTTGTTTTCGGTATGATTGATTTTTGTTGAGCGTTTATTGTTGGATTCCGTTAGATGAATGGGCGTTGTAAAAATGTTTTGTTGCGGTACAATTATTGTTAGGATCGCAGAATGAGAAATCCTTATATAGAATAAATACAAAAATAATCATGTGCAATTAACATATTTCATTGCATGAACAAACCTTATAGAAAGAATGCAAAATGAAATGCGCTACAAAAGTCGTGAATAATGTGGTGTGTACAGAAATGTCCTCATCGCATATTTGTGCATATGAATGTTCCAAAGTAGAGATATTAATGTTTGTGTGAGACGTCCATTCTTGAGAAGTGTTCCTTAGTTGCTGGTTGTGTGGAATTAAATATGCCTGTATATAAGCAAGTAAACTTAGGGTATTGTATGTTGTGTCACATTCTGTGGTATCGTGTTCACTGCGACACAAGGTTAGCAGGAGACAAAAATGTCCATGTCTCGGAGGACAAGAATCAGATCTTGTTTCAAGGCATACTGCAAGTAAAAGAGAATGAGACTTTTGCGCTCTCTTCTGATATACTGCTTTGAAAACACAATCAAGTAGACATGAGCAGAAATTCGTTGACAGACAAGGGTGGTAATTCTACACACTACCTCTCAATGAGGGTACCACTTTCTCCTCGAGAAAAAAAAAAACATGTTAAAACCTTTCATGAGTCAAATAAGCATGTATACTAAATTTAGTTGCCTTTAAGCAAATCGTATTTCCATCGATAAGGGGCAGACAAACTTTTCCCATTTATTGATATCGATAACAAGAGTAGCGAAAATGTCATGTGATGTCCAAAAAAAAAAACACATTAGAAAAGGTTTGATCGTAATGATGATGATAATGATGATGTCATTAATCTTGTGTGTCAAACAAGACTATATTTTAAGTTTATAGAAATATTCTAGCTGTGGAAAGAAAAGAACAAAACCCGTGTACAGGAATACTCCTACGAAACGCGTCTAGAAACTCATTTATTCAATGTCTAGGTTTTAAAATCTCCTTCAAATTGTGGACAATTTTTTTTAACCCTTTAGTTATCTTTTTATTTCTCACTGTTTAGTTTCTCTATTCCTAGTAAATCTTTTTCCAAGTTATGATGGAAGTAGAAAAGGAAATAATGAAAGAAGGTATTTACCACCTGAAAGAAAAAGATTCTCTCACACATGCTTGTCCACACTTCGCCTTCGTAAAAAGACAAACTTGTAATGAACAGGTTAACCTTAAATAGAACGAATAAAATACCCGCCCCACCCTCCAAAAAACAGCAAAAAACAAAACAAAACAAAACCAAAAAATTAAAAACGAACAAAAATTCAAAACAAAAACAAAGAACCCTGGAAACTTTATCACCAGATAAAATCTGTGTTTAAACATTAAATTTCCGCGTGAAGAAGCTCCCAACTGGAAAACTGAAAATATAGAAGGAACAATCAGTTGTAAGTAATCGTTTAACAACCTGGAAGCCAAGTTTCGACCTCTTAGCCGACGTAGATAAATACTTCAGCAAGTATTAAAATAAATGTATGAAAACCACGTTATAGCCTTAATGACAATAAAAAAACATTACATCTCTGAAGGCAACTATGTAATTTGCTAGTTAACACGATTGAAAAATATTTTCCTAAATGACTGTTTGCGATTGTCAGTATATTTGTTAAAAATTTTTCTATTGTTTTATTTCGGAGAAAAAGGATATATAATACGCTAACATTTTCTTGAATTCTATTGTAAAGCACATCTGAAGATGGCAGCAGAAAATAGAAAGAAAGAAAGAAAGAAAGAAAGCTGAAGCAATGAAATAAACATTAAAAAATATGAAAAAGAAAAACAAGAGATAGAGGTAAGATGAAAAGTTTTTCTAGAAAACTGACGACAATCTCAAAATAAAATGACCCCCAGGCAAAGATAACAAATGCTGATCCTGTTACTTGGATATCATGGAAGATTTGACCAGTTCTTGCATTGATTATTTACCGAGTAATAAGTTTGGTTGGCACCTCTGTTGTTACTCAATGATTGATCCGGGTAAAGTTGTTGAGACAAAATTCGTAACCCAGTAAAAACAGCGATGTGTGGCTGTACTTACAATAATAGAACATTATGACAGTGAATGTGATATTTTAGATGTTAATGATAGCTTGCACTCACTCCTTTTGATATCATTACTAGAATGATATCAAAAGGAGTGAATGCTAGCTATCCGCTAACCCAATGATATCTCTGTGAAGGAAATAAAGTTGAAATGAGACTAAATTCTTATAATTTGTTCTTTTAATACTGTCCTGTTATTGGTTGGTTGGTTGGTTGGTTGGTTGGTTTTATGGCATATCAACCCTTATCGAGTTAGTTTATGACGAATTCAGTTAAACAATCATGGTTTCCAGTTATATATGTTACAAAAATAGAACTTCACAATCATTTTAAACTGGTAAATACTTCATTATCTCAAACAGGTATATTTGACTCGTAGATTGAACTCTAACGGAGTACTGCTATTTTGTGTCTGAGGAGAACTGGGAGTAATGGCCTCCTAGGGAAGACTCCACACTTTCCAAAGCTCCCAAACTCACCATCGGATGCAGTTTCGTGTCATGTACAGAACACTCTTTTTTTAGGAGAAGGAGGGGACACAGAATTACCTTCGGTATCGAGATAACATAGTCTATGTCACAAATGTGCGCGTGCGCGTGTGTGTGTGTGCGTACACGTATGCGTGTGTGTGGAGGGGTCTTATGTGCCTTCATACCAAAAATTACGTTTATAGGCTTTTTCGTTTTTAGCCTAAAAATGGAAAAGACAATCATATAAACTGGAGGATTATATATATATATATATGGAGAAATAGCAGGTAAATCTGACAAGATGATAAAAATAAAGATAAGATGATAAAAGTAAAAAAAATGAAATATCATTGCTGAATCCGTTGTCAGAGTTTTCTACTTATTTTTATCATATATATATATATATATATATATATACACACCCATGATCAACTTGGAAACACACACACATATGCACACACAGATATCTAACTCTTATATACTATCACATCAGAAGTATATATTTTATAAATTTATTTTTTATTTACATTGTTTAATTGGCCTTGGGCTACATGTGGCCTTGGGAGTCCGAAATGAAATGTCTCAGTAATGTCGAAACATCACTCACGTGGCCCTTCGTGCTTAGTAAAACGGTTATGGTCGTAGGAAATGGAACGGAATTCAAATTATAGATCAGGCTGATTGCTTTTCAATTCGCGTTAATGTTCTTGAGAAAGAGTAATAGTTTATAATTGTATCAATATGTCTGTAAGTTTAATGTTAAAATTAAATTTTCAGATATGTGACGTAACCACCCCGAACGGCAGCTCGTGCATCTGCTCACTGTATAATATATAATCCCGCACTGTGATCATTGCAGTTTTGAAGATGTCGATCAAGGCACACAAAGCCCGTGGCTGTGTCATAAAAGGAAAAAGAAAAAAGAAAATTCAAACAAGTTTTCAAAGTTCTGAACTTGCTCATGGAAGGGTGTATGTGTGTATGTTAGTTTAAGACTTTTCTGTAGCTCTACTTTTCCGCTCCCCTCCCATGTATTCAGCACTTGTCAACGCTTAGTTTTCAGACTTGACGTGATACGGGTCCTTGTGTCATTTTCACTGTTCTGGGCTGATCTCTCTAACCAACTGACTGCACCTGTATATATAAAGGAGTGAATCTTTCCCTACATCCAGACTTTACACCCGTAGACTGAACATAAAATATTTCCAAACTCTATGCCTCCAGGACACCCTAAAAAGTGTGACAAAATTGAATTCTTAAGTTGCAGCTGTCTTCTCAGCCTTATCTGATCATTTCCATTTTGACAGGAAAAAGTGAATGGGTGGTCCACTTTGTAATTTGTATGGACATACACCACACTCTTATTCACGCATACAACATACACACTCAACGTATGCTTACACACACCCACGCAGATATGTCTAAGCTCCTATATAGACATACACACACATACGCATACACATATATATACATACTTATGGTCAATTCACAACTATATATAAATGTACACCCCACCACACATATATGTACCAATACCTACTTATATGTCTACCGCATTTCCACATATATATGCGTACACATATCCACACCCATAATACACTTACTCAACGTTTGCTTACATACACGTTCGCGTGGATATGTCCAGGCTCACCCCCCCATATATATATATATATATATATACCCATGATCAACTTGGAACCAAACACATATATACACACACAGATATCTAACTCTTACATACTATCACATCAGAGGTACATAATGTCACAGATGATAAACAGTTGTAGATTTTTTCCTCTTAGAAATGTCAAAAATGCTATTATATTGCGTATGTGTTTGTGTGTCTGAGTGAATAACACATTAGTGTCACGGCACATTGTTGTCATTTCATTTTTATTTGAGAAAATTCAAAATATGCATATGTTTCTCTAGAATTTGCAGAAACTTAATGAATTGGTGGTGGTGGGAAGGGAGAATATAAACGGAAAATAAATTCCAGTATTTATTTAATTGATATCCCCAAGGAACAGCAGATGCTGCGTTCCGGTGTTTGGTCTCTTGAAAATTGAATGCGTGCCTATCTTTTTTCTTCTCTCTCTTTCTCCCCTCGCTGTCGCTTGCTCTCTCTCTCTCTCTCTCTCTCTCTCTCTCTCTCTCTCTCTCTTAATATTTTTACATTTATTTTTATTATCTTGTTGCAATTAAAACATGGATGTACATATGCAAACAGAATGGCATGGCGTTTTTCGTTTTATTTTGCAAATCTTGCCATTTGGATTGGAAATATTGGCTAAGTGATTCGCTTAACGTCGATAATGCTGACACACATTATTGTGTTGGAGTTTTCTTTAATGATCAACCAACTTTTTCTCCCTCATTTTCGATATTATTGTTAATGTCTGTTATGCTCGCATAACAAATATGCACCAGGTGTTTAAAAAAAGAATACAATCGTCTTTTTGATTTGTATTTATATGATTTTAACTTCTTTGTAGCCTAGAAAACAGTAAACAATTCAATCTACCAAAATCTAAAACGCACGGACACATCGTCAAGAACTTTGATAAAGTGATAAGCCTAAGCACTTTCACCACTGTCCTATAAGGATAGGTTCGGCATTAAATAACCCACGAATGTTGATTTGCCATTAAACAAAGAAAACCAATCAAACCTGAGCATTTTTGATATGGCATGAAATAATGTCGACTTGTGAAGGGAAAATTTTGATAGTAAGTTATTCTTTCACGTATTTATAAGTTTTATACGCGAAAACAAGGATGCTTGAATGAAGCTAGAATATAATGCAATCATTGATACTGATAAATACTGTATTTAGTGAGCTCAATATTGCTACGCGATTAATGTTGAAGCATACAATTTACGTACGTTTAAATTCTACTTTCTTATCTTTGAAGCTGCGTCTCTTTTTTTAAAAAACATCCTGAATATATTTTCTATATTCAAATCTGCATTTTTAGATCAGCTCTTCTCGATGAATTTTAAGCGAGAGAGAAAAATTTCCACAATCTTTTCATTTTTTAATGTTGCCGTCATGTAACTGTTATTTTGGTACACACACAACGTGAATTTGAACATTTGATTATTAAAAAGAAAAGAAAAATCAATCTCTTTTATAGACCCTTTCCTGTACCCCACTAAAAAATAACACGACATTCTTACTTAAAAAAGCATAAGATAACAAAACAAAACAAACAAAAAACTATAAAATATCCCAAACTATCCGAAATTAAGTCGATTCTTAACATATCTAAATGAAATGTATTAAAAGATTACGAGATTTTAAAAATCCAACGACTCATTCAATTAAACTTGAATTGTTTATTGTAGTGTAACGTGCTGCAGCCAAAGCCGGCAGAATGTATTTTTGAGTTTTATCTGAGAACGTAAACTTAGATTATAGAGGTAGAGAAATGTTTAGAGAGGTGGTAATAAGGTCTTCTCTCTTTAATATGGTAAAAAGGTTAATTATCAACAGTTGCAAAAGAAACAGAATCAACCACACTCTTTTGAGTTTATTGCTTTATCAAAAGAAATCTGGCACAACCAGTTTTTGCACTTTCTTTAACCAGCCCACCCCCTTTCTTTCTCTCTCTCTCTCTCTCTCTCTCTCTCTCTCTCTCTCTCATTATAGGAAAGTCAGCGTCATATGATGAAAGGTCAGCTTTATATGATGAAAGGTCAGCTTTATATGATGCTGTTGATAAAGCCAACTCCTTCGTCATCACGTGGAGATCTTTTTTCTGAACACTTGTAGATTTTTTAGCATCTCGTTTTCCCTATATATTTCTTTCTGCAATTGTTCTTTCTCATCGCGCCTTTGATTTTGACTAACCTCTACCGTATATATTAGTGGTTTTCAAAGTGGGCGATACCGCCCCCCGGGGGGCGATATAAACTTTCAGAGGGGCGCTGGCAAGTAAACAATCGGATGGGGGCGTTGAAATTGTGAAGGGGGCGTTGGAGCAATTACAGTAAAATGTGACGTTGGTGTTTGTAGAAAGGCCGGAAAAACGGGGCGATTTAATTAAGCGTCCCCCAGACGCTGCAACTAGACGTATGTGTCACGTCTGTATCCAGAACTCTCTTCGTAAGGGACAATTTTCCCCTGGTCACTGCTTTCCCCTTTGTTTACTTCCCGTTTTCTCGCTGTGACGTTAAACTTTCTGTCCCTTTTTAACTCCGTTGCTTTTATTTCTCATTTCTTCTCCCCTTTTTAATTTCTCTTTCGGGTTGCCTTAAGCTCTTCTCTTGGGAGTTTATCCTCTCTTTATTAATTAATCCCAAACTCTCGGCATCGCGAAAGCTACGAGACTTATTCTTCTCGGCGGGACTTTCAACCATTCCGCCAGACATTTTTCTTCCCGACAACATGCATTCTTTCCTTCTCGCTTCAGTCACCCCTTCAACATGACTCTGGTATGTTTCA
Source organism: Sepioteuthis lessoniana (assembly GCA_963585895.1). Lineage (NCBI taxonomy): Eukaryota > Metazoa > Mollusca > Cephalopoda > Myopsida > Loliginidae > Sepioteuthis > Sepioteuthis lessoniana. The sequence goes on from OY757915.1 coordinate 50,033,505, forward strand.
TTTGCCTTATCTCACCCTGTTTACTTCCTACTTGTTGCCTTCAATTTAAATATTATCGGAATATTATTCCTATTTGCTATGCTACTTGTCTCGCTTTTACCCGCTTTATTACTTAGTAGTAAACTAAGATTCTACTTGTTACAGTCGCCTTAATCTCTTTCTTCTTTACCTTTCTCTTTCTCCCCTGAAATTTCTACTTATTTCTTCCCCTTCGTTGCAGTGAAAACTTCTTTGTTCTTATTTTTTCTTTCAGAAATTTACCTGTTTCACGTTGGAATAAATTTCTTTTTCATAATTTTGGAATTAGTTAGTGTTCTTTTATGCGTGAGTCCGAATTTAGTCTGGCTGTCTAAGCAAGATGTTTATTAACATTTGGTGAGGGCAGCATACATACATGGCAACCCCAGGAGCATCGAAAAAGAAGTGTAGGCAATACTCCGTGTAGGCAATACTTGAAGTATGGATTTATACAATCACCGACCAATCCACAACCCATGTGCTTGGTTTGTGAGAAAAACTTTTCTAATGAAGCAATGAAGCCGTCTAGGATCCTTGAACATTTACAGAAGATTCACCCCGATAAATCTGGTAAAACACTGGCGTTCTTTCATTCTCTTCGAGATCAATTTTTGAAGCGAAAAACAATGAATATGTTTACTTCCTCATCGAAAAATTCTGATGACGGTCTGAAGGCTTCTTACAACATTTCTTTGCTGATAGCGAAAGCTGGCAAGCCCCACACTGATTCTACTTGCAGTTAAAGAGGTTATTAAAACAGTCTTGCACAAATCTGCTGAACAAGTCATAAAATCGATTCCTCTCAGTGACAACTCAGTTCAACGAAGAGTAGTAAAAATGGCTGAAAACGTCGAAGAGACCCTCAGTAAGATGTTGATGACAACTGAGTTCAGTTTGCAATTGGACGAATCGCTACTTCTCGCATATGTACACTTCATCAAGGGTGGGTCACTGTGTCAAGAATTATTGTTTGCACGTCTCCTGGAAACAGATACCAAAGGAGAATCAGTGTATCGAGCTGTGGAGGACTATTTCCAGAAAAAAAGCATTCCACTTACAAACATCATCTCATGTGCTACAGACGGCGGCCCGTCCATGGTTGGTCGCCACCGTGGATTTCTAAGTTATTTGAAAAAAAGCTGTTCCGAAAGTCCTCACAGTTCACTGTGATCCATCGACAACACTTAGTGGCAAAGAATTTGAGTGAGAAGCTACATGAATCCTTATCGACTGTGATTACTACAGTAACAAAATCAAAGCGAATGCTCTCAATTCTCGACTGTTCCATCAGCTGTGTATTGAAAATGACGAAGATTTTCAATGCCTGCTTCTCCATATAGAAGTTAGGTGGTTGTCGAAAGGTAACTGTTTAAAAAAGTTTTACACACTGTTTAACAGTGTTCTGGATTTTTTTCAAGAATACAACCCTAAGCTTTACGACAAACAGATTTTGCTTACCTCACGGAAATGATTTCCAAATTCAATGAAGTGAATTTGCAGTTGCAAGGTGACGAGACTTCATTTATCAAAGCCAAGTCCGCCCTCTCGACATTCCTCTCAAAATTACAGCTCTACAGCAGGAACCTTGGACGCCGCGAATTCCGTCAGTTTCCTTGTTTGTCTGACTTGGAGAAGAAAACAAGAGTGAAAGACGATGATATTGCCGTGTACTGTGCTCATTTAGCGGAACTCCACCGGGATATGTCAGTCAGATTCAACGACCTATTTTCTCTTGAAATCCCTGGTTGGGTGATCGATCCGTTTACTGAACCCAGCACAGAGGTGCCAACCCATCTAGAAGAGGAACTTGTAAGTTTGCAAAATGACGAGGATGAAACCAAAGTTCAAAACCTCTTACCAAGCCTTTCGGATGCAAACAGCGATCCCAAAACGCTGCCCAACCCCGTGGAAAGACATCAAGTTGTTTTTCATTGCTTTTCCGACTTCCTACCTGGTTGAGAGGGGATTCAGCGCTGTGTCCAGGCTCCTCACTAAACAAAGAAACAAACTCAACATAACAGAGCATGGTGATCTGAGACTGCTCCTGACAAACCTTCATCCTGATGTTGACAGTTTGATTGCAATGTACGAAGCCCACCCATCTCATTAAGCAGGGTAGTTGTTAATGATTACTCGTTCAGTTTTACAATTTATTTCATGTTCAGTTCAAGGTGCTTGTGATTGAAAAATAAATGTTAACCATTTTTGTTTGTTAAAATTGTTTTTTATACTTTTCAAACTGTTTGTGATTGAAGAATCAACCAATTCTTATGACATTTAACATTACCGCCGTTCTGGCGTTCGTTGGAAGAGGGGGGGGCGCCGGCATTTTGGTCCGGCGGTGAAGGGGGTGGTGGCAAAAAAAAGTTTGAAAACCACTGGATATATCATGTGTTACTTCCAGTGTTCCTCGTTTCGCTGACTCACTTCTTTTTGTTCTTCTTGTTTTAAAATCCTGCACTACCATGTCTCTGCTTCGGCCAGCACAAGTATATTTGTCAGATTTTCATTCGCAATTTCAGGAATTTTTTAAATTCATTCACTGTATTAAAAAATTCAGTGTATACATTATAGTTCTTGAGATAGTTAATGTTATTTTATGGTAATATCAACACAGTTCCTGTCATTGATGACGGGATTATTTATGAATGAGTCGATATGTCTACTTGTCTATGAGTTTCAGATCATAGCACTCGTCGTGTTAATGAATGAAAAACACAGGAGCATCAGTCGAATGAAATCCTTTCAAAACATAATTTTCTTAAAACTGTATAATGTATTCAGTTTAAATTAAAGAAGTAGCAAATGTTAATTGGAACAATGTTTTCCTTTTCTCATTGTCAGTATTTTATCAAGAGACGAAAAACTTCTGAAAAAAATTGAAAGTTGGAAAAAATGGGATTTCAATATTCACTTTAATTAATACAATCTTTAGATATAAACCAAATTAAATAATTAAAAAAAAAAAGGTGGGGATTTGGTTCCGGATAAAAAATCAGACATGATCGTAGGGAGGAGTATCTCAGGAGTTTATGTAGACATTTGGTTTATAAGTCCCAAAAATTCACTTTCAGTTGTCTGGAAAGGACACATGGCGCAGAGGATAAGGTTGGAGAGTGCTTCTGCGGGATATCATCTGGAGATTGCAGGTTCAATGACGGGTAATATTAACAAGTAAGACTTACTATAGCTTAACACTAGTAGCATTAGAAAAGCCACCAGCATTGGATCAGTCTACTCCCGAGGATTAAGTAAAGGTTCAGTTCGAGGTTCCATGTAGTCTCCCAAATTCGATTTGAAACATTTGCAGAAGGATGTAAAGACTGAAACGTTGTGAGTAAAACAATGCAGATGAAGTCATTTGTCCAAATATTTTAAGAAATAAAAATTATCAAATTTCATCTTAGAAATTTAGGCAAATTAAATTTGCTTCAATTCTAGAATTTATAAAATCTTTTACTTTTAAATTCATTTTCTGAATATTCCTGATAGATTGATTGAAGGATTATAACGATATGTCAAACCATCTAGGGTTATTTTATGCCTAGGGGTTAGGGAATTGCCTACGTTAATATTTACATTTGGTATTGTTTCTCCTATTTTTTACACGAGTATATGATATCAAGTATTCCGATCTAATACGAATAATTTTTAAACAGATCTATTTGCTTCATTGACGTGACCTTAAAAAGTACTACCACCTCGAATTAAAGTGGACCTGGGAGTAATGAGAATGAAGGGCTTCTCAACTATATTAATTTACAGTTATACAGTAACAATTTTTCCAATCTAATAATTTTCAAAACAGATCTATTTTACTCAGATTGGGCTTAAACAGATTGGAAATTTAGCCTAGGTAGAATTATACAATAGTGTTAAGTCAATTTTGAATCAAACAATAAAAGTCTATGCACTACTTTTGCGGATATATATATATATATATATATATATATATATATATATATATATATATATATATATATATATGCGTGGTTAGTCTAGAAAAAAATGAGACGATTTTTTTCTGGTCGGTGACCCTGATTGAAAATCGTCTGATCAATATTGAACACATGTGAAAATATTCAGAACATATTTTGCCTTCTTGATTTGAAAAATCAGCTGAATAATCATGGATTAAGACTCATGTTTTCATTTAAGTAGACCACGAAAATGGCGAATAAGATAAAATTTTTTCAAACTTCAGGACAAAATGATTTACTCCTCTCTAGTCAACGGGTCACAAATTGAGAAAAAATATAGTGACAAAAGTAAAGCGGACTCATATCAGATATGATCGATGTTTAATAAGAATGATTAGTAATCAATTGATTTTCAATTGCCAAAATAAAATAAAAAATCAGACACAAAAATTTAGTGTCTCTACTTCGTAGATGCTCTGCAAGTGCTTTAGGTCAGATGGAAAGAATATTGCAAGGGTAACACAGCTCTCCCTTTTAAAGAATATTGTAAGGGTATCTCAGCTCCCGCTTTAAAAAAAATATTGCAAGGGTAACACATCCCCCTCTTTTAAAAGAATATTGCAAGGGTAACACAGCTCTCCCCCTGAAAGAATATTGCAAGGGTAACACATCCCTTTTCTTAAAGAATATTCCAATTGTACCAAAGTTCCCTTCTTACAGAATGTTCCAGTTGTAACATATCTACTCTCTTAATGGATATTCCAGTTGTAACACAGCCCTTCTTTTAAAGAATATTCCACTTGTTAAACAGCTCCCATCTCAAAAAATATCCCGGTTGTAACATAGCTCCCCTCAAAAAAATATTCCAGTTTTAACTCACCCCTCCTATAAAAGAATATTCCAGTTGTAAAATAGCTCCCCTCTTTATAGCTACCTTCTTAATGAATATTCCAATTGTAATACAGCTTCCTTCTTAAAGTATATTCCAGTTGCAATACAGCCCTTCTAAAAAATATTCCAGTTTTAACACAGTTCCCTTTTTAAAGAATATTCCAGTCTTTGGTTGGTTGGTTGGTCGGTTGGTTTTTTTATGGCATATCAACCTTTGTAGGTTATTTAACGCCAAGTCCATTTTTATGCAAATAGTCAGTTCTATTTCAAACAATTTAGTTTAGCATGAGTACACTGTTTAATTGTCAAAAACATTTCTATTTCAAGCTATTCAGTTTATTCAAACAGTTCTAATTCAGCTTAGAATGAGTACAGATTTTGTTTACACACAGTTAAATGTCAAAACAGTTATATATTAAACAATTCAGTTTGGTGTAAGTACAGTTTCGATATCAAAAACAGTTCAATTTCAAACAACTCAGTTCATCACAAGCACGCAGTTTAAATATAAGTACAGTTTAATTGTCAAAAACATTTCTATTTCAGGCTATTCAGTTTAGTCAAACAGTTTTAATTCAAACAAGTTTTTCTGATAACATTTTAAACAAACCTGAGTTCATTTTCCTTCACAGTTAAGATTTCAAGCATTTCTATCCAGAATAAATTATCTTATTTACTTTTCCTCATTTGTTTGCACTCTGTTAAATTATTAGGAGAGTTGCTATGTAACATTAAGAATTTAACATCGGTCATTTGTTTGCACACATTTAAATAGATACGCATGATATGTAAGAGATTAACAATTTGAAAGGTGATTAAGCTTATAAGTTTGCCCACAGTTAAGTGGTTTCAAGTATTGTAGTTTTTGATTATTTCTTCAAGATTAAGGTTGGCAACTACGCGGTCTGTGTCGCTATCCACACCCTCTATACTATACGTCCTTTGTAGGGGTTTTGTTGGTTGCTGAGCATTGGATTGTTTGGTTCTTATGGGCGACTTGGTTGTTGAGGGTATTTTGAATGTGCTTTCTGGTCTTTCCTTATTCACTTTGGTGTTCATCTGTATTTTCGCAGTTTGGCTAATGGGAGGTTGTGATTTTTGTTTAAATATGTCTTATGGGAGACAAGTTTTTTTAGTCTATCTTTTTATTGGACGGATTGGTGATTTATATAACAGCTGTTTTGATGGAAATTTTTCACTTTTAGGAGTAGTTCGTGTTGGAGTGATCGATCCTACGTGTGTTTTTGTTTGGACTACAATATTGGATATCTCCCCATTCCCAACTTGTTGCTGAGCCGGTGCTTGGTAAAATTCGACCGAGTGTAGTTTTTTCAGGTGCTCCTGAAATTTTGGCCGATCATTGGCTTCCAACTGGATCAGTTTTTCCATGAGATATTTGTTGTCGTCATTGATTCTATCCACCCTCCATGCAACAGAGGCGTAGCTGCTTTCTCTCATATAGCTCCCTACAACTCTCCTTGCTTTGAGGAAGGAAACATTCCTCTTGTGTTTAACCTCAATTATTTCTTTTTCTTTTTGGTAAACGGCGCAAGATCTTGCGTAAGCCAGATGATCTTGTCGGCAGTTTGCACATGTAATTTCTTTCAAGCAATCTTCCTCCACGTGGTCCGGGTCCTTTTCACCATTTGGCACATGTCTGTCACCCTCTACAGGCTTCCCTGTGGTGTCCATATTTTTGGCATTTGAAGCACCCCAGGGGAGCTGGGACGTACTGCTCAACTCTCTCAAGACAATAGCCGATCTTCACCTCGTTGGGAGTACGGGGCTTATTAAATGTTAGGATGTAAGTGTTGGTCTGGATTCGTTGTTCGCCTTTTCTTTTTATATTTGTAACTCCCTGTTTTCCCAGGGCTGATGCTATCTCGTCTTCTGTAGCCAATACCAACTCCCTACTCCTGATAACTCCCTTGGAAGTGTTGAGTTTCTCATGCGGGTAGGCTCTGCATTTCGTCGTATGAAACATTTTTATTCTTAATATGTTTTCTGGCTGTCTACCTCAACAAGCAAGTTGCCATTTCTCAGTTTTCAGACTAGCCCTTTTAGATATTACTTTTTCTATGAGGAAAGGCGAGAATTTGGCTAGGCAGACCTCCTCCAAAGATTCAATAACAATGAATCTGGGGAAGTCTGCTGCCTCATTCTCTGATTCTGATTCTGTGTGGTTTCGTTTAGATTTTTTTGTTGAAGACGCCATATATGCTGTATATTTTTCACTGGCCCTGCGCTCCACCACCCACCACGGAGTTCAACTTGTGTTGGGAATGAACCGAGGGGGTAACCCATTCGCCTTGGTTGAGACGGGGATACGCGACTAGTATACTTGAGTTGAGGGAAGGCTTCCGAGCCGTTGCCAATTTCAAGTTCTCAGCACTGGTCAAATTCCTATTCTCAACGCAATTGACCCTTATCCACCGCCTTCTAGCACCTAACAGATAAGGGTTGGGAACTTGCTGCAAGTGCAGATTAAAAAGTACGGTCGGGATAAAATATATAAGTGCTAGGGCTTGACATGACCAGCCAATTGATCGGATCGGGCCTATCCGATCGCCCGTCAGACCAAGTAAGTAACAGTCGTAACAAATTCCTTCCCTTCTTACTCCCCTGATCTTAGTCTTTGTGACTATTTTCTATTCATAAGAAACTGAAACCCAACCTCCTGGTCAGTATTTGGGAACTTTTGAGAACATATAACAGTGTCAGTTAAAGACTTCCGGGAGTGGGTACAACGTCCTTCTCGACATATGGCATCTATCTATCTATCTATCTATCTATCTATCTATCTATCTATCTATCTATCTATCTATCTATCTATCTATCTATGTGTGTGTATGTATCCCTTCGCACGAGCAGGATATGACACAAGTTCAATCTTTTAAACGGAATTGGAATTCAGAGATTTCCTTCTCCGACATTGGTTGCCGCACAATAGTTAAAGCGCCCTGTCTGTTCTATTTACCCATAGCTGGAAGGGAAATAGGGTATTAACGCTTTGTGAAATGCAAAGAGTCTCGTCCAAGATTTGAATTCAGGTTATCGTGTGTATTTCCCCCCTCTCTATTCATGTATATATATATATATATATATATATATAGAGAGAGAGAGATAGAGAGAGAAAGAAAGAAAGAAAGAAATAATGAGTCGGATAGTAAATGAAAGTAATGAAGTTTTCTTTACAAATTGCGCGCTCCAAATTGAAATTGTAGCAGCAAAAGACTGGGAACGTTTTTAATGGGATTACTGAAAGAATTTATTGTTGTCCAAAAATAACCACACCAGCTTAAAACAATAAGACAATAAGTATTTTCCTATAACCTTTAAATATTGTCATTTTGCATTTGTATAGATGATATTTGTTTTACTTGTAGCACATAGCAATGAGAGAAATTAGAATCAAGATCAAAAATGTGGACGATACAAGTTTTTCTATAACGTCGCAAAAAGGGTTTTCTTAAAAGTAGAATATATTGTCTGAAAATGAAACAATGCAAAGTAAATAGAATACAGAGATGAAAATGGATAGATTATGGCAGGTGAAAGAGAGGCTGATCGGGTGAAAAATGGTAGGGAGTTTGAAACAAGGTGTATTTTTTGGTACTATGAGAAGCAGTAGCGGCAAGCACAGCAGCCGCAACAGCAGCTGTAACAGCAGCAGCAGCGTACCACCTGTCGCTTGGTCATATTTCCATTTGGGAAAGGTTCGCCCGAGCATTATCAATGCCAGGTTCGATGCACAACAATTTGATTGATCGATACTTGTGTCCGATTGGACCGAAAATTGGTTAACAAATTTTGTGGGTCAACCTAAATCTTCTCAGCTGGTGAAACGATTATTATAATTATTATTATTATTATTATTATTATTATTATTATTATTATTATTGCTGTTGTTGTTGTTGTTGTTAAAGAAAATAGAAATTGTTCATAATTATTATGACCCTTTCATTGCCATTAGTTGCATGATTATAATTGAGACATTATTGATAGGGTTACTATCGTGAAACTTATCAATAGGATACATAACACACCGGATGAAATCATTTAATACAGAACGTATAATACGATTTATATTATCAGAAGCAGCAGCGAAGAAATTACGAGAAATAATTAATACTGAACGTATTATTGATATTTGAGCTTAGTATGACAGAATGTCTTTTGTATTGAACACTTAGAGAAGGTCGAACTCATTTACAGACTTTGGAGACGTGTTAATCACTAATCTATTGTTTACTATTAGAATTAAAATCAGTAATACATCCATGCGTCATTACCTGCGTTCAGCCTATGACAGTTATCATTGTATTATACCGGGAGTCGTGGCTAGAAAAGGTAGTGTTGATACAGCAATTTTACTAACTACTCTTACAACTACTACTACTACAACTACTACTATATGGTAGAACCTGTATTATCACTCAGAATAGATTTACGATTTACAGTGATGATGATGAGAGTAATATTATTGACCTTCTGCAACCCATGGGATTCACAGTATTCTATAATTGCTATTTGATTTCATCTCAGAATTAATAGAATCAACTGTAATTGTGTTGATAGAAGTTGATGTAGAAATAACAGTTCGAAACAGCTATTGTCGCTTCCTGACACAACTGATTTGGTTGTAAAGAAAAAAAATGTCACAGAGGCTATCAAAGTAATTTGAATAAAAGCGGGGTAGTAAGTTTTAGTATGAATATGAAAAGCAGAAGATATATTTTACACTTTGATTTTAGCCAAAAGGCCGAGAAAAGCGGAAGTTAGAAAGCTATATAAAACATGGAAATAACAAAGGAAAAACTAACGAGTCAGGATATTTGAAATGAAATATCAGCTGTATTTTATAAATCTTAGTGGTTACAATTGTGTTTGTTGTAAGAATTAAAATAATAATAATTAATAACACATGTGATAATTATAACACTCAATTACATCTGCCAAAGCTAGGATTGAAATAGTTTTTAATTTAAACGACTGAAAATTATAATAATCACAAGTTATGTGCATAGCTTGATGGTTTGAATTACTTTTCAAAGGTTTTAGAAGTTTTTAACACTAGGTCAGTGATACAATACAGTTAATATTCAGAAGAAAAATGTAAAACAAAAACAGAATATCCTTTCAATTAGTTGTCAGTTTAGTATTGGCGAAATCCACAATAGCTGCATTGTTTATGTTTAGAAATAATATCTTTTAGTAATATCATTTATTTGAACTGCGGTTTACTTAACTCAAATTTAATGCATAATGTGGGTACAATTTGGAGAATGACGACATTTCGATACTCATGAATGTTCGAAGGCCCAAACAATCATCATCATCATCATCATCATCAAGGATCCGCACAGAATGATGGATGATAGGGACGGGTGGCATGAGAGAGAGCCAGGGAACACGAATCATTAAAAGCAAATAACAACCAAAAAACCAAAAAACTTAAAATACACTAACCTCATCTAAATCTGAGGAAGATACAACACTTGAAGCCTCAAAATATAAAAATAAAAAAAAGTGGAATATGTAATATAATCATTGAACGAAAATCAAATACTTTCGAAAACCCGATAGCAACTTTCATAAGAATTGAAAATTTAATCTGCAATTCAAAAAAATGTAGTTTACATAATCAAATGCACTTATTGCAACGAGGTTGCTCTCAAGCATTGAACAATTGAATCACTTTACATAAAAGCAACATTAAATCACCAGAAAAGAGAAAAAAATTATGTATCATAATACCTGCAATAAGAATGTAATAAGGGAGACTTTAAAATGCCAATATACCAGACTGATGACTACTCATTACTCCAAAAAGAAAACAAATTCATTGATAGATTTAAACCAACACTAATCAGTCTAACTGTCCCCCAGACACACAATGACTAGCTTAAAATACATCTATGCATGGGTCAGATACATTCTCACACACATTAAACCAATCCAATGCACTTGAAAAACATGTGTAAGTATAAATAGGTGTATATACATTTATACGTATGTATATACACACACATACAAAGAGAGAGAGAGAGAGAGAGAGAGAGAGAGAGAGAGAGAGAGAGAGGCAGAGGGAGAGAGAGAGTGTGTGTGTGTATGTTTGTGTGTGTGTGTGTGTGTGAGAGAGAGAGAGAGAGAGTGTATGTGTGTGTGGAAATAAAAGTACGTAGATGTATACATGAGTACACATATACGTACACATACATACACTCAGCGAACACATAATTATATATACAAAAAAAAAAAAAGGAAGAAACAAAAACATTTTCATAGCCCAGAAGTCTTCACGGACAATTAAATCCAATACGACATTCGCAGACACAAATCTGGAATTAAACAAAATCCCAATATCCTATTAACAATTTATCTAGTGTTACGAATACATACGTGTATGTACATGTATACATGTGTACATATACACAAACAGAGAATACATACTTATATATAAGAACAAAACAAAAACAAAACAAAATATTTACATAGACCAGAGGCCTTCATGGACAATTACCTCCGATTGGACATTCCCAGACACAAAAGTTGGAATTAAACAAGATCCCAACAATCCATCAAAACAATCTTTACGATAAAAACAACCTGAACTTAACTATTTAAAATCTCCTGAAGAAGATGTAAAATCCGAAACTCGAGCAGAGGAGAAGTATATGAAAGGATAAAAACCTGAATACCAAATCTGAAATCATTTGCGAACCTATATAAATTAATATCCACCCTACCGTTCACCATCATAGCCTCTAAAAATACATGTCAGTAAAAAAACAGAAGTGGCTATGCATGAACTAAGCAGAAATGTTTGCAAAGTTAATCAGTGACGCACAAATGACGGGAACACCGTCAACTTATTTGCATGAACTAATGGCTACGGCAAGTAAAGTAGGCATGAGAGTTGAACTTGTACGTCATAAATTCATCTAGGTGCTACCCTTTGAAATAACGCCGGTAATAGTGCCAATTTTTAAACCCATCATGGGTGCAAAATGCCACCGTGCCATGAAATACGAACAGACAAACCAGAGCCACTGTCTCCACCGGCGCTATCCCAAGAGCAAACTGTAATACTAAGCCATTCCACGGAAACTAAAGGCTACATAAGATACTTATACTATGCCGCGAGATATAGAACTTGTTAACCATGGTGCAGATGGCCAAAGTTTTGCTGCAAAATGCCCACTCCTCTACCGTCCTCGTCTATTAGAAGGTCTCCTACCCAAGTTTCGTGAAACTTGCAAGTGAATTGCATCAGCAACTGGCAATTCACAGCTATTTGACATTGCTTCCAAAATTGAACTAAATAACATAAACTTTGTCATAGACGCAGGTCCCTCTGTAACAATCAGCAGCAAATGGGGAAGATGTTGAATGATTCAGGGAAGCAGTAGTTGGCATTGAAATTCTGGGCTTATGCTGTTCATATATATGGACCGTAGTGGTCACGGATACTATTAACCCCTTCTTACGTGCAGATTTCCTGCGCCACAATGGTCATATCTTGGACTGCAGTAATGGCAGTCTTATTGATGAAACAACGCACGATTATACGCAAGGAGGGCGAATCACGATACAGATTCAAAACATAAGGATGAAAAACCACAACAACCGACCAGAAAATGCGTAGTCCCTCCTCTTAGAATTTCCGAAACTCGCCAGACCAGCATGGAACATCCTCTAGCGTCTAACACGAAAGTAATAGACGTGATAGACATCGGAGATAGCTCCCTTACTTATGCTAAGATTCGACAGCTAAAACAGGAGTTCACAACACTTTTAAAAGCTGAAATTATCAGACCATAGAAATCGCCATGGTCCTCACCTTTACATCTCGTTTCAAAATCAACTCCGGGAAAATGGCGTGAGTGGTGACTTTAGACCAGTTAATAAAACTTAAATATCCAATTACAAACATGAGTAGCCTTGGATCTAAACTAAAACAAAACAAAACAAAACAAAACAATCCCCTCTCCTAAAAAATAAATGAAATAAAAAAATGGAAAATAAGATGATTGAATAAATAAATAAACGGTATTTTCAAAAACTGATATCACCAGATGCCATTTGGTCTATGAAACAGCAGCTCGACATTCGAGAGATTTATAGACAATATATTTATGGATGTGAGCTGCATTTTTGTATAGATGAATGTTTTCATTTGCACTACATTCTCAATGATGATTAAATAATCATTATTTAATCTTAATTAGCATCTTATTTAGGTGATGTCTCTATGGTGTAATGGTTAACGTGCTTGATTGTAGTCTCGAAGTAAGCGAGTTCGAACTCCAGTGGCGCTGTTACAGTCATCACTCCTCTTATCCCTGCCGCCTATGGATTAAATAATATTGCAGCTGATTATTTTATTAGGATGTCTTTGGCGAAGGTTGATATGCTATTTAACAAAAAACAAAACAACAAAAAACAAATCATCTTATTGATCTACAATGTCTTTATTAAAGTCTAGCTGAGTTACATTGGCCTTAAAACAGCCCATGTTATTAATGGCTATTTAACCGACTTCCTACCAACTCAGGACTTGACACAAGATCATTTTATAGTGAAGAGTCACGCATGAATCAAGACGCATGCGTGGTCATCATAAAGATGTTTGATCCCTTTGGGATTTTTCATTTTGGGACGCCTCAGACATCAAGTGATAAACTCAATACTGGGCGGAGTGGAAGGCCCCCTTTCCTAGGAATAGGGGATCAACATAATAACATCTGGCGCGAACGCCAGGTGATCCCCGGAAATCCAGGGTTAGGGTGAGTCCATGGGATTGATGCGTTTAAACTTCTGCTATGCGTGTTATATACCATAAAGAAAAAAGGTTTACGTTGTATATAGCGTGGATAATTTGGATACTAGTTTTAACAAAACCGGGTTTAAATAATGATTACTTGATGTTAACGATTTCGGACATTGTTTTATTATCAAACATATTCAAAGCGATCCTCTATATAATTTTATATAATAATAATAATACAAAATATAATTTTATGTAAAGTAAAGTAAAGTTGGCGACCTTAGTCGAGGGTGACACGAAGGCTCCCTTTTCAGTAGCTACTACACCTAGGTGTAGGGGGAGAGCGCTACTCCATTCCCTGGATTGCCCCTTGATCCTTGCCTTATAATGCTGCGTGTTAAGCAAGGCGGCATCAAGTACCATTTTTTTGAGTCTTTGGTATGACTCTATCTGGAATTGAACCCCGATCTCCCAGACTATTGACGAACACTCGACTTATAAGGTCAATTAGAATGAAAATAAGTGTAATCTTTTTATGCATATTCTTATTTAATTTCATTTGTCTTTCTACATTAAAACTTAAATACTTGCGCTCGGCTGAGTGCGTATTGCAAGTTGATATACTTTTCTAATAATAAAAGATAATTAAGACCTTCAGCAGTAAACATGAAACATTTCAGCTGAATGATGTCTGACACCGGTTAAAGTTGACAATAGATATAACAGCTTTTTTGTTGTTAGATCTGGACGGTAAGGGAGGATGGTTTGACCAAGTTCTCACTCATTCGCCTTCTTTTCCGTCGCCCTACGTAGCATGCTAGCAACGAGATATTTTTAAAAATATGCTATGGGACAAAACACACACGGAAATAAATTCATATATTTTTCAAAGGCTAAGGGAACATAATCAGTTCCAGACAAGATTAATACAGTTTGCAATAATAAGGACATAGAAAGGAATGATTCCGATCGGAGTGGAAGGAACTGTAGAACACAATCTAATATTAGTTCGACATATTACGATCGTGAATAAGTTCTTGCTGATTTTTCATGAAAAGTAATGTTTGGTTTAAAAAAAAATAGTGAGAAACATATCACTGAAAGTATTATCCATCGCTACCCACTACTTATCCCCATATTTCTGGCAGCATTTGAATATCATGTTGGATAAAACGACACGTTTTTTGAGGTTAACCACAAGTAGATCCACTTTTTGGTGTCTTCATACGAATAAAAGTGCAGCTCAGCCAGTCCATGTGCCATTAATCAGAAATGATAATCGGACGTGACAATGTTTGGTGAATACGGCGGCTGGTAGGGCTTTCCATTTAAGCGTTTCCAAGTAGGTTTTCACCCGTTTTGCATGTAGCCTAGCGTTGTCATATTGCGAAATCACTTTGTTGTGTCTTTGTTCGTATAGCAGCCGTTTTTTCTTCAATGCTGAGCACAAACACGTTCATTGTAGTCACTAGCGATCTCCCGTAACAATTTCGGTCGGTTTGAGCAGCTCATAATAAACAACACTCTGCTGATCCCACCAAATGCAGAGTAGAAACTTCGAACCATATATATTCGTCTTTGCCATCGATGTTGATGCATGGCCAGGTTTACCCCACGATCTTCTACGCTTAGAGTTATTATGCACTTTTCATCGCCTGTTACGTTACAATGCAAAATAACCTTTCCATTTCTGCCGTTTAAGCAGCTGGTCACGCGTGACAAGACGCCGTTCGACGTCTCTCGGATTCAACTCGTACGACACCTTTTGAATCATTCCAAATGCTTTCAAACGTTTTACAACTGTTGTGTGATCAACTCCTAATGATTCTGCAAGTTCAGTTTGCGCCTGACATGTGTCTTTATGAAGTAATGGGTCTACTTCTTCGTCTTCAAACTTTTTCAGTGAGCCAGAGCGTTCTATAACATCAAAATCATTATTTTTGAAATGTCTAAACCAATCTCTGTATGTTGTTTCCAATATAGCCTGATTACCGTAAGTCTCAACAAGAAGTCTGTGTGCTTCAGCTGCAGATTTCTTTTGAATAAAGTAGTGCGATAAACTTCTTTGCAAATACACTATCTTTGGCACGAAATCCGACTTGTTTTACGCTATGAAAAACAAAGTTGTTTACACTTCGGCGATATGACATTCACTGAATCTCAAGCTTGCTTATAGTACTTCCTTATAGATACGTTACCATCTGAAACTACACGCACGCAGTTCTGGGAACACCATCATGGAAAACAGCGAGAATTTATTCAAGGTCTTAATGTTTTCATGTTGAACTACTTGTGTGTTAAACACACATATTCTAGTTCGTATTTGTGTTATTTCATTGATACAGAAAGTTAAACTCTTAACAGCGTTCAACACTTGTCGACAAGTTATAAAAATTTGATTTGATTGATGTCAAACTATCAAGGATAATTTCATGCCCTGCGATTAGGGAGTCGCGTTCATTGAGCGTTCACATTTTTTGTGGAGTTGTTACTTAAGAGTTTTTATTTGCTGTTAAATACGAATGATTTTTAAACAGATATGACCTTAACAGGTAGTACCTCTCTGGGTTTGTGTGGACTTGGAGTAGTGAATTGAAGATGTACTCCAGACTCTCCATATCTCCTGAATTGGAGCCTCACCATCAGATGCAGTTTAGTGTCATACTTAGGGTACCCTTTTGGGCACCTTGTAGGGGGTCTTACCCCTCTTCAGGGGATACTCTTAGTGTATTACTAAGCTCCACTTGACAGGGTCGAAAAATGCATGATTCACAATAAATTCCAAGTTTTTAACGAGGATTGTAATACATGAAGACATTTATATCACTAAAATATCATTGCTTTACCAGTGGTAAAACAGACTGTCATGAGCAAGAGTCTTTCTATAGGCTTTTCACCTATCTCAAAAACTTCCAAATTGAAGAATATCATTTTGTACCCACACACCCGCGCGAACACACCCGCACACGCAAACACATACTTATATATGGTAGATATTCACAGCATTATGAATAAAACGGAAGTGAAAATACATTTTCCCGCGTAAAATTTGTTTCATGCCAATTTCTATTTAATTAGAACGAGAGTAAAGATAAAATAGAATACACATATTGTGGATATTAAGTTCCTCGTTCATTAAGAAATGGATTCTCTTTGTTTTTAGATGTCAGATATAAGTTGATATCCTGTGTCATAGTCCAAATAAACGGAACTAAATAGGACTTTGTTTTCAGAGTAAATAAATGCACGTGAATTTGTGTGTGTGAGCGCGTGCGTGTGTTTGTGTGTTCATGCTATGCATTTATATAAATATTCAAAGTTACGAGTTAATAATAACTTGAAATTAAACATTAAATACGGATTTAATATGTACATAAGTGTGTGACTCTGTGTGTGTGCGTATGTGTGTATATGTGTGTATATGTGAGTGAGTGTGTGTGTATGTGTGTGTTTGTGTGTGTGAAAGAGAGAGAGAGAGAGAGAGAGAGAGAGAGAGAGAGAGGGAGAGAGAAAGAGAGGAAAAGAAAATACGTTTTGTTAGGTAAAATTTAATTGAAATTTAAAGTTTTAATTGATAGAAAGGTGAACAGAATGTAAGAGACAATCAAATAGTGAAAGTGAAAGCTGATTGATAGTCAAAGCCGATTGATCACTTCTAAGAGAGGCGGTGCTCGTAACAGCCAAAACAATTCTAGACGTGTAGTGTATAATTATACGAACTAAAAACCAAAAGTACCATATTTAAATTCATTTGTGGACCTATATATATATATATATATATATATATATATATGTGTGTGCGCGTGCGCGCACACACACACACATATATATATTTATATCTTCTGTGTGCATGTATATACATATATATATATATATATATATAGACATACGCATATACAGAGGATATAAATATAATATATATACATATTTAACACTATAAATCAAAATATGTATACAGTACAGCGCAATATCTATATGAATGTGTGTATGTGTGTGTGTGTGTGGAGATATACTAAGTCAGATTTATTAGTTAAAAACCAATTGACAAATTAGATACATAAACTTACAAAATATTTTCGCTATTATGAATAAGTTACTAAGATATACACAGATTAAATAACTGATTCAGACAGATGATATACAGACACTCGGATAGATAGATAGATAGATAGATAGATAGATAGATAGATAGATCTGAACGGACTTGGATAGATAGATAGATAGATAGATCTGAATGGACTGGAATAGAAAGAAAGAAAGAAAGAAAGAGTAGTGTCTTTATTTACCACTACTAGGTCTGTAATTCATCCAAGAAATCAATAACCGCTGCAAAACTGAAAGTATGAATGAATGAGACTTTTTTTTTGAATGGACTAATGACGTCAGCTCCGTAATCTCTTTGGGTCACATACGTAATATACTTACCTATATTTCCTGTAAGTGTTCATGTGTATCTTATGCCTTAAGTGAAGCAGAAAAGTTAATAGGCTTATCTGGTAAAGGTGCTATCTCGTTTAATCTCCACTGCTATCGCTCAAGTTGTTAAAATGCTGTTGATCAGCTTCAACAAGTTCATTTTTGGGGTTTAGCAGATTTTAAAACTTTACAATTTGTGGATGAAGCTAAGAATAATTCCATTTTAAAAATAAATAATAATGTTATTCTTACTTGACGTATGGCGAAAATAAGTTAGAGATGAAGTTTTGCGCATACACGAGCAAGTTAAATGAGGAAATTGGTAAAAAGATTTTTCCATAAAAATCATAAGTTTGATTAAAAAAGAGTAAAAATATTGTTTTCTAATATTTACAAAGTATCACCGAAATCCTTGTTTATCTTTTATAACGTGACCCTCTCAAAGTAAATTCAATTAATTTAGCTCTTTCGATAGACACCCTCAGTTCTAGACACCTTTTGATGTCGTATAACTTTGATTATCATAAATAATGTCTTGATATAATTGTTATCGACCTAAACTGGTTGATAAAATTATACCTAGAAACGACGCGTACCAAAAATATTTGTGCAGTTTATGGTGAAGGTTCTGTCAATGATCGAACATATCCAAAATGGTTTATGGATATGTTCGATTATTAACAGAACCTTCTCCATAAACTACACAATTATTTTCGTGTTTAAATCGCATTTTTACCTTTCATGAAATAAAGAAGTAGGATAATATATCGTAAGTGTCACTTCGTTTCAAGATTAGGAGGTGAATTTCCTAGTCAACTGCTAAATCAATCTCTTGAAAAAAAATCTATCTATCTATCTATCTATGTGGAGGTGCCCGTGGTGTATGTGGAGGTGCCCGTGGTGTAGTCGTTATCGCCGTAGGAAATGAACACGGCGATACGAGTTTAAATCCTGGACGATACTGATTAACATTTCACATAGCACTAATACCCTTGGGAAAGGTATGAATCAAATTATTCTCCCTCCAGCTATGGGTAAATAGTAGGACAGACTAGGTTCTTCAGCCTTGGTTAGGCAACTAGTCTAGGAGAAGGAAAACTCTGAATTCAAACCTGTTAAACTCCGCTTAAAAATTGGCCTTGTGTCATATCCTGCCCGAGCGGAGGGGTTGGTAAATAGTATCTATCTATCTATCTATCTATCTGATACATCTCTTACCAAGATCGTTCCGGTAAAAAATTACTGGATTATTTACCTCCGTATTGGCACTTCTGCCTAGAATGAGAGAACCCGAACGCCCTGCTGAAAATTAAAGTGTTGCTTCAATGTTAGAACCAAAAATGTGCCAATATTCACGCTGATATGCCAACTGTTATAATACTAAAGTATTTTTTAAGAATTGAAATAAGCATCCCTAGTATAATTTAAAGACAAAAACAAGATCAAAATGTTTGGCTATAGAATCTACTGAGTCTGTTGAAGGGCTGACTGCAGGTGTTCCCAAAACATAGTAGGAGAAATGTCTATGAGACAGTTTGCGTCTTCAAACTTTGACTGTAGATATACATGCCTTAAAAGTTCATATATATTTCAGCTGACTGAAAACACTCGATCTTTTTTTTTTCTTCTTCTTTAACTCATTTCTTTGGTTTGGGTTCGAAGAAGATTTTAATTTTTCAGCGAACGAGACGATGGTCAATATGGCACCTTTCAACGTGTATAAAAAAATCCAACCTCCCTGGTGTATAAAAAATCTTTGAGGTCACGTTGACGCACCAGAAAGTAATGCAAGAAATGCCAATATTTAGATCGAGGATGCATCTAGCTAATTTTCAGACGGTCTTTTGCAGGAAGGTTATATTCGTAATTGTATGCTGGTGCACTCTACAAAATTTCAGCCGCAAGCATCGTTGTAGTTTTCAGTGCTTTGTTTCTCCAGTAATCCTTTCCATGTATCTGAGTCTGTTCATTGATAATGGCCGAGCATTATGACTTTGTCATCTTCATGGATATTTTGCGAGAGGCTGAGTAAGTCAGTGTAGTACTTGTCTTTTCCTGTCAGTCGTGTTTGAAGTGTAGGGCTAAAGTTTTTAGCTTGCCTGACCAGTAGAAGATGTAGTTGGTACAGTGGTCTTGAAGTGGACTTCGTTGAGAGCAGCGATATCAATATTCAGTCTCGCTGCTTCCTTTGCGATAAGCGGAGGTCGAAATTACAGTTATTCGCTGTCAACCTCAACAAACATACTGATGGCTTTGTGGTTATGTTTAGTTTCTATTTCTCGATTTCATTAGTAGATGCTCGCTGACCAACCACGGTCAGCGAGATCGAAAAGAGACGAGCTTTGGTTTGGCCAGCTTTTCTAGGCTCCATTTGGAGCAAGTGGGCTCTTAGGGTGCTGCCGAATGGTGTCATCGACTCTATGTCGACATCAGGCGGCCAGTACCCTGAATACAGGATGAGAACTTTGGCTTCCAGTAACATTATCACCAACTTTTTTTTGTTGTTCCTTTCGCATTGCTACAGGACAAGGTATATGGTTGCTGAAGCCACAGATGTGAGAGTATGCTTTGAGCCAGTGCAGAATACTTTTTTGGTAGAGTGCAGCATGCATAGTACTGCCCCACCTTTTATACGTGGGTTCATCTGCCATGGCTCAGCAAGTTGAAATGGTGATAGGTTCTCGCGTCGTAAAACACATTAGAGTTGACCTGACAGATTGCCTGAGGAAACCAACGAAATCTGGGTTGTCCTTCTATTGACACTATTTGACCCTTAGATTGGACACTAACAAGTTCAGAGAGGACCTGAGAGTGACTGCAAATACACAGAGCTCCAAAACTCCAGAACTCTCGAACTGGTGTCTCGCAATTAGATGTAGATCGAAGTTAATAAATAATATAATGCCAAAATTGTATTTGACCAAAGTAAATTCGATTATATCGATACACGATAAAATTCCCTTTCATGTATGAAATTTGTAATTTTACGATTTATTTTTGCTGGATGTATCTATTATTATAAAACTCAACACATTT
This sequence comes from Sepioteuthis lessoniana, assembly GCA_963585895.1. Classification (NCBI taxonomy): domain Eukaryota; kingdom Metazoa; phylum Mollusca; class Cephalopoda; order Myopsida; family Loliginidae; genus Sepioteuthis; species Sepioteuthis lessoniana. The sequence goes on from OY757915.1 coordinate 50,054,556, forward strand.
GTGTATGTATCTTTTGTTTATTACTTGAACACTCAGCAAGCTAAAAGAAAAAATTACAACCTTTTCGCAGGTTCAGCTGCTGCTGTTGCTGTTGTACCAAATATCTTTTGTCTGTAATGCTGCAAATTAATTAAATATTAACAGGTATACATCAAAACGTTCATAGTATCTGTAATACTGAAGCATAGCCCAAGAGTAAACGGATGAATAAATCAGATTGACTGATTTTTAATCTTTTTTTTTGACTGATTTCTTTTTTTGTTTGGATTTATTCTATGCCTAGAGGTTAGGAAATCGCATTCATTGTACATTCAGATTTACATTTTTTGTCTTAAGAATTTTTGTCTTTCGTTTTCACGATATGTCATAATGTTCTTGGAGTGTTTTCGAGTATGATATTGATCAGATCTTGTTTACGTTTATAATTTTTGGTATAATTTTATATTTCTCTCACAAAGGGCAAAATGTCATCCATATTGATATTTTCAAATAAGTCCTTTAAATCATTTGCGTTGAAAAAAACTTGTCTAATGAGTGCTAAGTCACCGCATTTAACGGGAAAATGTTTAACTGTGCAGGGTTGTTCTTGTTTTATTTATCTTAACAGAATGTCAATCCATCTTCGGTTTATTTCATGAATCGCATCTATATTCACATTTTTATGTGGTTTTTTCTTTAGATTTTTTTTGTCACACAATTGTGTGATATCAAACATTCATATCTAACAGATTTATTTGATCTTTAGCCTGGACCTAAACGGATACTACCAGTCCGAACCAGAGTGAACCTGGGAGTAACGGTAATGAAGGGATACTTCACATTTTCCAGAGGTCCAGAATTAGAGCCTCACTATCAGACGCAGTTTAGTGTCATACTCAGGACACATGGATAGATCAGCCAGTGCAATAAAATTTAGATTAATTAAAAGATAGATTCATGTTATTCATTAAAGCAATGCTATTCCTACAGGGAAACTAAATCTTGAATAGCGCTGAATCAGGTATTCCAAAACAGATTGCGCAGTCAGCTGGGGCTGTAGAATACACTGACTGCACCTCTGCAGAGGGGTAAGAGTCCTGGATATGACACTAAACAATCTGATGGGGAGGTTCCAGCAGTGGTGGAGCTTTGGGGAATGGGGAGTACCCCTTCATGGCCATCGCTCCTAGGTTCACTCTGGCCCGGAGTGGTTGCACCTGATAGGGCCCTATCTATGGGTTAAATAGAACTAACAGCATACTTATGCTAAACTGAATTGTTTGAGTAAACTGAATAGCTTGAAATAAATGTTTTTCACAATTAAACCGTACTTACACTTAAACTGCGTGCTTATGCTTAACTGAATTATTTGAAATAGAACTGTTTTTCGACATTAAAACTGTATTTACACTTAACTGAATTGTTACATATAACTGCTTGAATAGTTTGAAATGGAAATGTTTTTGACAATTAAACTGTGTACTTATGCTAAACTGAATTGTTTTAAATAGAACAGATTATTTACATAAAAATGGATATGGCGTTAAATAACCTACAAAGGTTGATATGCCATAAAACCCAACAAACCAAAATAGATCAAAACTGAAACTGACGAAAGGCATTTTTCTGAACCATTTTCATATAAGTTTTATAATAAATGTAAAGTTTTATGCATCTTGATAAATCAGTGTATGAATAAATAAATGACAATTATTGTTTTATCAAAGACAAATATATATTTTTGATATTTCCTTTCCGTTAAGTTGTTTTGTGTCTGCCATGATTCTTTAATTATTGGGAGGATGTCCGAAAACTAAGGTCTGGATAAGTAAAATTTACCGGAATCGTGAAAGTTGTAAACAGAACACAACAAGGGGCATGCAATACTTCTTGTATCAGTCAGGACAGTCTAAGTATTGAGCGCATGTGCGTGTAATGTCACAATAAATATGACTGCTACTATAAAACAGTAGACAAACATAGAGATGAGAAGTGTAAAAGGATTTTTGCATGCTAAGATAATAAATCCAGCAGGAACTCACCGTGAACTAATTGTATTTGGCGAACATGTAATGAGCACGAAGCAGCAGTTGTGTTCAAAGAGAGGCGTGCGAGTTAGTAAGATGAATTTCGTGTAGGGCGTCCAAATTAATCAATAACAGATGGCAATATTGCGCGCGTTAAAAATTCAAACTGATCGCGAAAACTTCATATAGCCGTAGAACTTGATCTTCTGAAGTCGGTGGTCCTTAAAGTTGAGATATCTAATTGGATCAGCAAGCAATTGAATGAAGAATAAATATGTGGATTTTTAAAGCTTTTAGAACGGTATGTAGAAGCTGATGGGGACTTTTTGAAGTATATGATCAGGAGGGATGAGATCTGGCTGTATCATGTTACACCAGAAGCAAAAGTTGATTTCATTGTCACTTTTCCCTAAAAAGAACCCATCCCTAACCAAAAATTGAAAAAAAAAAAAGAAAAGAAAAAAGAAAAACCCAAAAAACAAACGAAAGTTTAAAGAAATTGACGACAATTGTATTTTTGGGATGAAAAAATGAGGCACAACTCGTGAACTTTATATTTCATAGTCAGTTAATGTAGTCAGAGAATGTGAAACAATGGACAGAGTGAAAGGAAGTTGTTCGTCGAAAGAGACAAGGACGTTTGCGTAAGGGTGTCATCTTGCTACCAGACAACAATTTCTCACACACAGCTATCTAAGAAAAGAGTGGCTTCAGCGAAAAGGTTGGGCTGTTACACTGCACCAACCGAATAGTCATAACTTGGCGCCTTCAGATTACCATCTGTTTTGTGCCCCTAAAACGACATTAATCCTGTGAGTGGTTTCTCACTGATGACACTATGTTTGTGGAGGTGCAAAGAGTGGCTCTCATCGTTTAATGTTACGTTCTTCGATGAGAGAATTTATGCTCTCGTACATCTATATGACAATTGAATCAACTCGATGGCGATTTGAAAATGAAATGTTTTCAATTGTTTTATGCTTAGCACAAAATTATTAAAAACGTTACATTTAACCAAGAAAATGTTAGTTACATTCGAAAGGGTTTTAGCTTTTTTTTATACATTTCATTTGATCAGTTCAAAACAAACGACATCGTTTCTGTTAAATGAAGAAATGCAATTCTGTTACATTTTATTTTTGTTCCTTTGAAAATGTTTCTTTTGACACCGAAAACGAGACTTTTTAATATGTCTCAGTTACTTTTATTTTTTTTATCCAAATAGTTAAAGTTTAGAAAATTATACGTTTTTACATCGAAAATTATTCCCCAGAATGTGCCCTTGATTCAATATTTTTGTTCCTTTCGTATAATTAAACTAAAATGATAAATTGTACCCTGGAAATGATACTTTTGAATTAATAAACGTCACTGTGTGTTTTTCATTCTTCTGAAATACGCTTTTTGGGTTTGTTTTTGTTTTGATAACCGTTACAACATGAGCGCCTTTATACCAAAAATAATATCTTTCGACGTTATGTTATTTTTTTTTTACTTTACTAATTGTTACACTTTTGAAAATATTGCATTTTATACAGAATACTATAAAGTGTGATTTTAATAATTATTTTTGTTTTTTTTTGTCAAAAGTTAGTTTAGAAATGATAGCATTTAATCTTAAACAGGAAACATTTGAATGTGTATTTGTTACATTTTGCATATGATCTTTTGTGGATTATCAAAATTTCGACACTATTCTATTTCATAATTTTTTTTATTTTGGTCTACTTTTATAACATTTTATTTTATTTCTCTTGTCCAACTGTTTCTTGAAAACATTTCTTTTTGTTTTTTTAGAATAAAAAATATAATTGTCATTTTTTGTTTTTATTCCTTTATCAATTCTTGAACTTTCGAAAATATTGCTCGTATTATCAAAAATGAAATTTTGAATTTGCCTTTTATTACTTTTTGTTTTTGCTATTTGCGAAAAGTTAAACTTTCGAAAACAAATTTTGCTTTTTATGTTGAAAATGATACTTTTGAGTGAGTTTTTACTAGAATTTACACTTTTTCGCTATAAATTGTCAAACTTTGAAAAATAATCCCTTCTATTCAAAATATATTACTCCAGGGCTTCTTTTTTGACATTTTTGGGTTTGCTCCTTCGGTAAAGGTTGAAGTTGCCAGTGCCACATTTTAATTTTTAAACATGGAAATTTTATATATTTTTTATATTGACCAGTTTTTGTTTTCTATTACAAATCTAAAAATCCCTGAATCTCTTTTATGTTATCTTGAATAGTTTTTGCAACCTTTTAATAGATAATTTGAAAACTCTTTAAAATATTGCTTTATACAGAAAATAAAAATGTTTTATGTAGTTTTACTTTTGGAGGTGCTTACAAATACTAACTTGAAACAATTGAAAACTTTTTTCCATAAAGAAAATGCTACTTTTGAATTTGGCAACATTTTGCAAATTTTCTTATGCTAATCTGAAACAAATTGAAACGTTTGCTTTCTACACAGAACATTCCGCTTTTTCGTGTTTTTGGTTGATTCTTGTAATTTTGTAAATCCTAATTTCAAGACTTTTGTAACATTTCTTTTTGAGGGAAAAAATGCTTTCTTAAGTGTATTTTGGCAAATATTTGAAAGTGCTCATGAAAGATGTCGAAGACATAGCTTTTAGGCTGAAAATGCTAAATTTGTGGGTGTATTTACTAAATTTTATATCTTTGCAAATGCGTAGCGTAAAACATTCTGCAGAGAATGTTATATATACTTTCTTTGATGAAAACTTCATCTGCATCGAGGAAAAAACTTTTTTCGGCAATTTTTAAAATATAAAGTTAATATTTAACGAATTTCTCATTAAATACATTTGTTTCTATGGTAATATAATTATTTTTGTGATCTTAAGACAAAAGTCACTGTTGTATACTTAAATGATATATAACAAGAAATTAGAAATAAGTCAACGAAAGTTAATTCCCTTTATCAAAGTACCCAGAATCCTTTAGTCGTGTGACGCTGTTCTATCATTAATTTAATTTCTATACTAATCAGCACTATCTAAATCAAAGTAAAATAAAATTAGTGTTTAAAGTAAAGTTATGGTTCCTCTTACTAGAGTCATAAAACGACTGCATTGGTAAGTAATAAAATGGATTTGAATAAATAAAAAGGTTTTGCAAATTGACAGTACAAGTCCAAATGTATTTTTGCATAATCAAGAAATATTTTAAAAAAATTCTCTTTTTTCACCTCGTCGTATAAAATTATAATGAAAAGAAAACTCGAATAAACGACTTTTTGAAGAAATGCAGGTATTTAAGTATAAAGTAAATAACTAGAGGTAAGCTGTAATGTGTTTTATAGCACATCATAGCGAGGTTTTTGACTGCGTTGTAGCATTTAAAAAAACTCCAAGAATAAAGTAATTTCCAAAACAATTTTCCGATTGATAATTGGTGTACGTCCTGCGTTCATGCTTACTTGGAGCGTTATAATTTCTCAAGGGAGGTAACTATATCAATCATAGTGTACCTCTTAACTGGCTCATTGGTTTAGTGGGTAGAGTGTTCGCCAATGGTCTGGTAGACTTGGGTCGCGTCAGACTTTAAAAATGGTACGTGATACCTCCTTGCTTAACACTCAGTAATATAAGGTACGTATCAAGGGTAAAGTGGAGCAATCCAGGGAAAGGAGTAGCGCTCTCCCCTACACCTTGGTGTAGTAGCCATTGAAAAGGGAGCCTTCTGGTCGCCTTCGACTACGGTCGCCAACTTTACTTTTTTACTTACTCTTACTTATTCCCAATTGATTCTAAAATAAATTTATATGTAGTATGTGACTCAATTTTTAAATTAATGGCCACCGAAGGCGTGTTTTATGAGTATTTCTAAAAGAATCTCCTGAATTTAAGTCTTTCTTACACAAGTATCAAAAAAAGAAAAGAAAAGAAACGAAAAAACCGAGAAAATTCTTGTATTTTAGGTGTCTAATAAACGAGTGATTTGAGATTCTTTGTTCTTTCCTTCTTTTGTAAAAATCAAAATTCATGTAATAGTAGTTTTTAATAAAGAGAAAATAATTATTACTGTAATAAAGGAATTAGTTTTTTCAGATTCTTATATTATCATTCCTTACTACGATAAGTGAGGGATATTTTTGGAAATAAAATAGCCAGGTTGTTATTGGAGAATCGTGGAAAATGCGTAATTATCCAACAATCCCAAAGATAACAAATTAAAAGGTAAAAAATGTTAATTTGGCCTGGACAACGAATAATACAACCTATCATTAATCCATGTGAACGTGCCAACAAATTATTCAATAAGTCTTTTGTTAGTATTTTACCAAAAGCAAAGAAATGTTTACGTGTTAAAAACCCTATCCCCCTCTTCTCCTTTAATACCAGTCATTTTTTTTTTCGTGATCTTAAAAGGCTGAAAATTTAAAACTTCTCTTGAATGATGATTTGATTTCTAGACTTGTGATTGTAGTTTCTCTGCTTTGTCTCTCTCCCTAGTCTCATAACCTAGTCTCATATAGCATGTTTTGGGTAGGAATAGCTTGGTGGGGCCTATTCCTCGCTAGGTCTACAACTGGTTTGAATTCTGAATTTTCCAGTTAAAGAGCCCAGTCTGTTCTACTATTTGCCAATAGCTGGAGGGAGAATAGTTGGATTTATACTTTTCCCAAGAATATTAGCGTTATGTGAAATGCAAACAGCCTCGTCCAGGTTTGAATCTAGGGTCACTGAGTTCACTTTCTATCACCATAACTGCCTTGCCACGAGCCCCCATTTCATCTACTGACCAGCTAGTCACTGTTATGTGTTTTAATGAAGCGAAACATATTTTAGTGGCTCACGATTGAAAGAAAAATGTCATTCAAATTCCTAGCAATTAATGAAAGTCCTGAACGTCTTGAATAATTATCTGGGGTCATAAGCGGCCACATCTGACATGACTGAGAGGCTCCAAGCTTCGAAGTCTCCAACCGGACTGTCCGAGGTTGAACAGTTGACGAGATCGACCTATCACTTCTTCTGGGTGACGAAATATGTCCGGACACAATTGCGGAAAACATCGGTTGTAGTTTTGAAAAAAGAATGGTGCCACATGAGGTTGCTTGCTAGGGTATTTTGGTGTCAGTCGGACTATGTAGAAAAACGAAAAGGAAACAAAACGGGAGATAGAGAGAAGAGTGAGATTGATAAGTAAAAGACCAAAAAAGTTAATGGACTGAAAAAGTGATCGTAATTCACAAATATAGAATTCTGTTAATACTTGTTTTGATGCTGTTAATAAGATTGGTCTTCAAATTCACAGAACATATATAACAACATTGCTTTCTTAGTTTATTATAATACTAAACTGAATTATAAGGCATGAGGATTTTTAGCTTTAAGATTTTCGTTGGATAAAAGAAATAATAAATGTCAAATAAAGAAATATTAGACACACAAAGAAGGATCGTATGGTGAGTAAAATGAATCGTCACATTTTTTGCTTTTGTTACATTTAAAGTCGATGAATAGAGATAATCTATAATCTGAACTTTTCTTTAAAAATCCGAGTGCTATTTTACTATACACAATAAACTGTATATTTATGAGATAACGTCAGCTACGAATTTGTATAGCAACCATTGAGATCCTTTCTATTAATGAAATAATGGACAGTTTTAAACAAATATGCCTGTGCTCAGGACAAAAGCTTGAATGTATTTTGTTGATTGATTAATTGATTCTAACGGCATGTCAAACCGTCTTGGGCTATTTTATACCTAGAGATTAGGGAATTGCGTTCATTCTGCATTTATGTTTACATTTTTTGTATAGTTGCTTCTTAATAGTTTTTGACGCAGTTCATATGATATAAAGTATTCCAATCAAATACAAATGACTTTTAAATAGATTTATTTGACCAATGGGTCGAACTCTAACAGGTTCAACCATTTTGAGTTGTGTGGACCTGGGAGTTATGTCAAAGAAGGGGCACAAAATTGGAGCCTCGCCATCAGATGCAGTTTAGTATCATACGAAGAACACCTTCCTTTTTTTCTTACCCCTCTGGAAGGGATACAGTCAGTATATGCTAAGCCTCGCTGACATAGCGACTCAAGCACATAGGATTTGAGAATCAGCAAAGTTTTACAGGCTTAATCTATTTACACACAAGTGATTGATAAGGCCGAATTGATGAATTATGGTCCATCGGTTGTTTTGAATGGAAAAGAGTTAATAGATTCATCGCTAATTTAATACAATGATAGATGCATTCGTGAGAACAAATTGTGATAAATATATTTAACTCTTTCAAATAACTCTTATATATAATTCATATATTTAATTCTTATATATAACTCCTATGAAATTAGATAAAGATATCCTGTAAATTCATATTGAAATTCATAAGTGCCCCAGAAAATTTGACTAAAGCAAAATAATTAAAGGTGTGAAATAATCAATCTTTATAATTTTGGATAGTCACTTTACATTTCGATCTCATGTCAATTTCATTTTACAAAAGTTCATTTTTACATATTTCTAACGGTCAAAACTTTACAAACTATGAATGAAAAAAAAAAGTTAATTAATAACAAGGACACACAGACGCAGCGGACTTTATATATATATATATATATATATATATATATATATATATGCGTGCGTGCGTGCGTGTGTGTGTGTAATTAATTAATTATCGATTAAATACACACATATGTATACACACACACACATCCATACATACACGCACACAGACCAACAACGGATTTTTCATATATATATATATATATGGCGATTATGGATTCATTTTCAAACTCATAGCAAGCACTAAGTTCCTGTCCTGTTGTAATTGCTGAAAAATACGAAAACAGAAGTAAAAATCTAAATTTCGTGGAGGAGCCAAAAATTTTACAATATTTTGCAGTATGCTAGTTTTTGGTACGAAACAGTGACCGAAGAAGTTCAAGCCCATGGAAGGAACCCGCCGTGGTTGGTAGTATCCTGGTAGATGGTGCGCTGACACATTTTGTATTCTTTCAATCCGTGTGTGTAATTCGAAAGTCTCACAGTTGAACGTACAACGTCATTTAATTCAGAAACTTATGCTTTACGAGTTTGAACTGGCCTATAACGCCGCGGAAGAAAACAAAATCATTTATTGTGTGTTAAATCAGATAGGTCTAAAATCGTGGATTCCGAGGTCGTGCTCCAAGCCATTGGGGCAAATCCGGTGAGTAGCACTCGGAGTGTATCAGACGAGTTTGGCATCTCATAGTCCAGAGTGGTTCATCACCTTCATGGCCTCGGTAAAAGCATCCGAATTTGCCGACGTTACGAAAATATTGCAAAACTTTTGACTCACCCTAGAATTATTTACTCGTCCTTGTTTAGTCTGGCACACAGGGCTAATTAAAATGCATTAGGTTGACTTTCGCTGTTTTCGTGTAAAAAGAATCCTTATATAAACCTTGTCTGACAGGGAAATAGAAGTCTATTTCCTAATTGTAAATAGAACTTTCTAATCTAACGAACGAATCGCATTTGTTGATTATAAGGACAATATTTCCATGGTTGTCAAATATGTAAATACCTGGGCATGCATGATACGCTTCTGTGACTGGACAACCATCTTTATTGTAATTGATTCCGTACGTAGTTCTGTAACAATGATCCATCTGGAGTGAAGAAAAAAATCCATATATCCTTCTGCAAAGTTGTGACATCAAAGAAAACTCAGTTTTAAATAAATTAACGACATAGCTGATTGATCTGAGGTTTATCAATAGCAACAAGTTCTTGATAATTTAATAATAAGAAGTTCATCTAAGCGTTGAAGGATTAATTGTTCTGTTAGAACTTAATCAAAACTCATGTTAGATATCTATTTCTCTATAGAAAAAGAATGGATTAATCTTAAACAATATATATAAAAAAATCAACATGACTAACTTTGAAATAAATTGTAGGGAAACAGTAAATAATTATCTCTCTTTGAGAGTGGGTATGTCCTTTGGCTACTTCGTATAGTGTCACATTATAATTCAGAAATCCTCTTTTGTCTCCATTTTTTGAACATTAGAGACATTGTCTACCTCCTATTCATTGAACAGTAAAGTCAACATGGCTATAATCACTTAACAGTTCACCGATTTCAAGAAGCCTTTTTACGTTTTTGTACCCCTTTTATATACTGTTTGTTCATAGAAGAATATGCTTGTATTTTATCTGTTGGGAGTCGATTCTGTATTCTTTTCAATAGTTTTTGTATATATATATATATATATATATATATATATATATATATATATATATATATATATATATATCTGTATGTGTAGATAAGCTTATCTTGTATTCCCCCCACCCCGTTTATTCAGCGTTAACATATCACGGCTATACTAATGCTGATATTGGTCCTTGCTGAGTGGAGTCTTGATTAAACATCTTCCCAATCTCCAAGCAACTCGGGGTGTCTTCGTGGTGTAATGACTAAAGTGCTAGACTGCGACATCGTAGTGAGTTCGAACTCCAGTCACTAATACATTCACATTTGAACTAATACTCTCGGAAAAGGTATGAGCCCCATTATTTCCCCAGTTATGAGTTAAATAGTACCTCTACAAGAATGGATTTGGCATTAAATAACCCACGAAAGTTGATATGCCATTAAAACAAAGAAACCAAACTAATCCAAGCAACTCAATATGACTTACGGTCAAGTTATACAGAAAGCACCGGTTCCCGACTGTTTATAGAAGTTAAGCAGCGAAGAACCTACTCAGTGTTTGCAAAGGTGACAATTTCGTAACAGCGGGCAATCTATGTGCCTGGCTAAGCAAAAGCCTTACGAAATAGCAACAGGGATAATTGTGGATTCTTGTTTATTTTTTAGGCAACAGATGAAATAATCAAAAGACTGACAACAGTAATTTGACTTAAAAAGATTTTTCTATTGCCATTTAAAGGTTTTATATAGAAAAGTCAAGTAGTAGATTGTTGGTAATGCACAGATAATTTTAAGTAAGACAATGTGACAAATATGAAAATGAATATAATTCATCCGATAAAGGTATAAATAATTATTATTATTGATCTGAAGGTAGGAAAAGATTCTTTTTCAATTATGTTTTCAGTTGTCTATCAGTGCTTATAAATTCTGCAATACCCATATATCATACCATAGTGTTTGCTTCAAGTGCGATTATAATCTTTTGCTAGATTAAATTTCTAAGACACTATATTTTATGATCGCTTTCTTCAGTTTTAATATATGACCTCAGTACGTTTTAGGAATTAGTTCTTACGCGCAAAAATGAATTCTTGAATACTTACGCACTCTTATACTCTTTGATACGAATAACAAGCTTATATAAAGGATAAGACACAGGATGACTTTCTAATATATTATTATTATTATTATTATTATTATTATTATTATTATTATTATTATTATTATTTACTCCTTGAGATTTTTCAAATCAGCGTTAACTGATGGTCTTTCTCTGGAGTTTGAGTGACAGCAAGTCTTCTCAAATTTTCAGGACTCTTTTCATTATTCTCAATAATGCAGTAGTTTGGATGGTATCCACTTGTCCTCTTATTTACAAGTCCTCCAATCCTTTTATTAATCCTTCGGTGACTGTACCAAGAGCACCAAATACAATTGGAATAAACGTAACTTTCATGTTTCAGAGTTTTTTCAATTCCCTAGCAAAGTCGAGGTATTTATCTTTCTTTTCACTTTCTTTCAATTTTAATCGGTAGTCAGCCGGGAGAGCAAAGTCCACAATTTTTCAAGTTCTCTTTTTTTATTGATCATTATAAGGTCTGGTTGTCTGGCAAAGATTAGGTGATCCGTTTGTATATTAAAATCCCATCGGAGTTTGTGTGTCTCATTCTCCAGGACAGATCTTGGGTTGTGCGTATACCATTTGTTTATATGGTCAAATTTCAATTTCTTGCACAATTCCCAGTGGATCACTTTGACCACCCAGTCGTGTCTAGTGTTATACCCTTTCTGTGCTAATTTGCTGCATTCACTTAGTATGTGATTGAACGTTTCGTCTCTATTACCACATAATGTACATTTGCTGTTTTGTTGCGTCTTATCTATTCTTGCTTTGATATGATTGGTCTATATGGCGTTGTTTTGTGCTGCTACTGGGAGAGATTCAGTTTCTCTCTAAAGGTTTCCTTTTCTTAGCCACGTCCAGGTTTTCTCGAGTGAGAAGTTGCTTAGACGTTTAAAACACCCATAGTTGTTTTTATCCCCATTTTTATTTTCTGTTTATTGTCGTTCTGTTAGTTCTCATGTTGTCAGTATTGTTTCTGGTGGCTGTAATCAGTCTTCCTCCATGCTTTTGTATGTAGTCTTCAAGTCGTTGTATTGATACGTCAAACACTGTCTTCAATGCTGGCAAGTCCTCTTCCTTCTTTTCTTGACACATATGATTTGTTAACGTCATCTCTGGGATGTAATGCCTTATGATTCGTCATTAGTTTTCTTGTTCTCTGGTTCATTTGTTTAAGTTCTTCTCTGGTCCACTTCAAGAATGGTCTCGAATATCTTACGAGGGAAACAGCTCAGGTATTTATTCCTTTGATAAGGTTTCCACTATATAGTTTTGTCTCAAGTAGCTTTCTAGTTCTTCTGAGATACTCTTTCTTAATTTTTTCTTTCATCTTCTTTTGTTTGATGGTGTCAGCTTCCAATATCGCCAAGTATTTGTTGGTTTACTTTTCTCCGATCATTCAATCCTTGTGTCTTTTCCCCACAAGTTTTAACTGGTAGTTTTTGTAGAGGAATCTGAGTGACAGCAAGTCTCCTCAGGTCTCTTGGACTATTCTAAGAATTCAAGATGATTTTAACAGTGCTGTGGTTTGGAGAGTCTCTATTCTTCCTCTAATCTTCAGTTCCTCCAATCTCTTTTTCTTTGATTTGTTTTTTTTTTGGGGGGGCGGGCGTTTCAAGAGCACCAATTACAATTAGTGTCATCGTTACTTTCATGTTCCACAGCTTTTTAAAATTCTTTGGCAAGGTCCAAGTATTATCTTTTCTTTTTCGTTCATCTTCACTCTGTGGTCCACAGGAACGGCAAAATTCACTTGTTAACAAGCTTTATTTTTCTTGCTAATCAACACTAAGTCTGTTTTTTTTTTGTTGGAATTGGGTGATACGTTTGTATCTCAAACTCCCAAAGAATTCTATGCGTCTCATTCTCTAGAATATATTCTGGTTTGTGCATATATCATTTGGTCAAATTTTAATCTCTTGCACAATTTCCAGGGTTACCCTTTCTATCCAGTCGTTCCTAGGTTTGCACTCCTTTTGTGCCAGTTTGCTGCATTCAGTTGTTATGTAATTAACTGTTTCATCTCTGTCACCATATAACCAACATTTGCTTTTCTTCAGCGCGTTATTATTATTATTTTTCTAATTTAAGAATTCTTCACACTTGCATTAGCTGATGGTTTTCCACTGGTGTTTGAGTGACTACAAGTCTCCTCTAGTCTCTAGGATTCTTTTTAGTATTCTGGCCAATCTTAACAACGCTGTTGTTTGAATTGTCTCCACTCGTCTTCTTATTTCCAAGTCCTCTAATCCCTGTACCAATTCTTTGGCAACTGTACCCAGCCCGCCAATTACAATTGGCATCACCGTCACTTTTTCAATTCTCTAACAAGGTCTAGGTATTTATCTCTTTCGTTTTTCTGGGTCACTGTGGTCAGTCGGAATGACGAAATCCACGGCAGGTTCTCTTTTTTCTTGACTATCACAAGTTTTTTTCGTCTGGCCGAGATTAGAAGATCCGTTTGTATCTCAATGATCCGTTTATTATCATTATTAATAATAATTTTCTGTAGCTTGCATCGTATAAATCCACTTTAAGTTTATGTATTTGTTCTGAAACAAAAAAAGCCTCCCAAAACTGATTTTTTATTCTTATACTTGAAAAATTACATAGCGTAATAAATTTCGTCAAAATTAAAATTTTCTTTTTTCAAGATATAAAATGTATCTTTAAATACTAAAGAAAATATTTCAAATGTTATACAGCTATAGAAAAAACACCAAAAAATACATCATGATAATTCACTGCTGATATTTGTTTTTGATTTTTACTTTTTCTTTCGACTTGTTGGCATTTGACTTTTATTTATAAAGATAATCCGTATTCAAAATCCTTACTTTTAACCGATGGTAGGAAATTCATGACGACCCTCCCACAAAGTCTTTCACAGTCGCTACTTTTATTAAGATATTTCAATTTTGAAAACCAGAAACGTTTTAAGTTAATGAGAAAAGTTCAAATCAAGTTTTAACAGTTTTTACAAAAGTCGCGAAGTTAGAATCTAATAATTTTTCTAAACTTTTTAAATATTTACAAAAGTATTTTTTTACTTATATTCCAATCGTCATGATATTTTGTTTTTTTAGCGTCACACTCAAACTGCGTATTTACATATCAAATGGAAAATCGATAACTATTGAATGGAACGTTAGTGTCTTTGATAGTTTACGTTACTTATCGGCTGTAATCGTCGCGGTCTCCAGCCAGCCGGGCCGAAATTCAATAAATTTGTGGACCAATTGGCAAATTCTTTTGGATTACGGTAGGAATCCTGTGCCGTCGACAGCACTTTTTGTCCATAAGTTCGAAAATAATGTGGATCCATTTCTGGTTGATGGCCAGGAAATGCACGAGGATAACGATCTGGATTTGGTTAGAGACAAAAACAAACAAAATGGATTATGAAATGAATATGTTTATTATCGGATTATTGTGAATTGAGTATGGTTGTTAATGGATTATTATGAATTGAATACGGTTACAATCAGATAATTAGTGATTATTATCTAATTATTATGAATTGAATATGATTATTATTGCATTATTATGCATTGAATATGGTTATTATCGAAGTATTATGAATTTAATATGGTTGTTAACGGATAAATATGTATTGAATATAGTTATTATAGGATTATTATGAATTGAATATAGTTGTTATCGGATTATCAAGTAATGAATACTTTTCAAATCGGATTATTATGCATTGAATATGATTGTTATCTGATTTTTATGAATAAACTATAGTTGTCATCGTATTATATTACATTGAATATAGTTGTTATTGAATTATTGCAGAGTGAATACTGTTGTTAACGGATTATTACAGTGTGAATATGATTAAAACAATCACGGATGTTGACTCCCCAGATGATCTAATGTTACATATTGACCTTTTACCGGCCGTGTTAGTGGATTTCAAAAACAGGATGTACCTGTATTTTTACGGATACAAAAGACAGCGGAAAAGCCACGTGAATTGCGTGGGTGAGATGCCAAGGAAAGAGTAACCACAAGGAGAGTAGGCGTCCAAAAATATAACGACGAAGTTTTCAACCTCGGGACATAAAACAGTGGGCATAGAGTAGAGACTAGACGTCACGCCGTTTTGAGCGTTGGGGTCCAGACAGCCCCGGGTTGAAAGGCGGAGAAAAGTCTAAATGTAAAAGACTCGCTAATGTCGAAAGCGAGTACAATCCCAGAACGAAGAAGAAACGAAAGTGATCAAATAGGTGGGCCCTGTTCCTGCCTCGTGGAGGAAGAGCAAAGAAGTAAGGCTCTCTGAATATATCGTATCTCAACCTGGTGTAAATCTTGCAGTTCCTGACAATCTCTCTCCTTACCAACCATTTCGAGTATTTTCTTCCGATTATATAACAGTAGCGTTTCTAGGAAATATACCTGCGCAAGTGGAATGTCTGCTGCATATCCTCACATAGGAATTAATTGGCATTGACCTTTACTATTACTCCATTAAAACAGAGTTCATGTGTTTTAAATAAGATGTTGCCATCTTCTCATTAATTGACAAGCCTCTGAAATAAGTAGGCCAGTTCATATTCGTCGGTAGCAATATCTCATCAATTGAAAGCGATGTCAAAATGCATTGAGGAAAGCCATAGACAGCAATCGGCAGGTTAACGAACATATGGAAATCTAATCTATCTGAAAAAATAAAACGTGAATTTTTTCCAAAGTGTGCCTGTATCAGTACTATTATATGGCTGCACCACCTGAACTTTAACGAAACACTTGCAGAAAAAGCTAGATGGGCATTACACACGGATGTTGCAGCAACAGCCTACAAAACAGCAGCTGTATAGCCCCTAACCTCCTATCTCACAAACCATCTAAGTAAAACGAACAAAACGTGCTGGGCACTGCTGGAGAAGTAAGGATAAGCACAGAAGCAAAGTTCTCCAATGGGTTCTTACACATGGACACTCTAGAGTTGGACGACCAGCAAAGATATATTCATCAGCTCTGTGTGGACATATGATACCGTCTACAGAACTTGCCAAGAGTAATGGACGATTGGGACAGAGGATGAGAGAGAGAGAGTCAAGGGAATCTATGCTGTCTGCACGACTTGATGACGATGATGATAATGATGATGACTGTTATCGGATTATTATGAAATGAATATGATTATTATGGGATAATTGTGAATTGTATATGTTTTTAATGAATATGTTTTTAACAGGTTTTAAACGGATATTAAAGAAATTATTGGGTTAGTAAGAGCTGATAAGAGTTATCGGGTGTCACAAAAAATTGTCTCCCCCCACCCCGAAATAATGAAGAACATAAATCTTTTTGGAAATATTAATACAACTGTAGAACGTTGGAATAAGGAACTAAATTCTTCAGTAAAAGTTACCATAAAAACGTGAAATGGCTCCCGCAAAAAAACAAACAAACAAAAAACAAACTAAAAAACCCGAAAAAACAAAATGACGTGAAATATTTTTTAAAGTCTCAAAATAGTGTGTGAGAGTGTGTGTGTATGTGTGTGTGTGTAGGGGTGATGCTATATATATATATATATATATATATATATATATTACGTCAATTCCAAGTATTAAAGATGGAAGAGAAAAGTAAGAGATATTAGAAGTTTATATCCTATTTCGTTTTAAAGGAAACGGTGAAATACTTTTCTCCATTCTGCGTTAATATCGTGATCAACTTAATGAAAAACAATCTTGTTAGCGTTCACCGAAATAACTCTTCAAAAGACTTTATCCAAAATTTCATGAATAATAATTTTCACAATCTAACCAAAAAGAAAATTAACTTTGCGTTGACTAATGTTTACTTGCATAATTTAATTTACTTTTTCAAAGTTGATTTATTTATACTATAAACTATTATTTCTCAGTAAGATAGATGAATCCTTTGGAAATATTTCGTCATTGCGTGAATAATTGACTGATTGAATCGTCGTTTCGATTCGGCAGGTAACGACATAACATTTTGCATTAACCCTGCTGGTTTGAAAATATTCTACGTGGATCACTGATTTTTTTTTATTGTTGTTATTAAAGCTTTTCAATTGAGGATAAGCCCTGTTTGCTCGCTCTGATTCATTTACCAATCAAACATTCTTAATGAATACTCATATCTGTGTAGTGTGTGGAGCTTTATGGAATCGCGCTTACCGTAACGTTTATTGTAGTAGAAAATGGAGTCGGTGACCCGAGTTCAAATAGTCAGGCAGACTGGGCCCTTCAGTTTTGGTTAGACAACCAGTCTAACAAAAGGAAAACTTTCAATTAAAATCAGATTTACTCCGTTCATAAATTTGCCTTGTAACACACCCTGTCTATGGTGGAAAGGTTGGGTAAATACATACTCAGGGGTTTTATTTTTGACATCTTTTATTGGCAAATGCAATTTTAAAAGATAAATAATATTTAGATATGAAATTATTTAGGTTTAAGCAATTTCGACTAATATTCATTTGTTTGAACATTTGAATATATAGACTGAAAGTTTTATTTGAATTGTTATCTTAAAAATACATTGGAAGCGCAAATAGATCGATAAAACAACGATTTTACCACCATAAAAAGACATGTATAATGAAATTAAGACATCACATCTTTTGGTGATCTTAGGTATTCAAATTCAAAACTAAGAATGGTACCATCATAGTACCAATGACTCTCTGTATCACTGCTGGGGCGTGGGGGGGGGAAGAACGATAAGACTTTCCCCACCAAAGACACTAAATATTCAACAACATTCTATGAACACCTGGTCGGCATGACTTTGAATATGCTGACAACAAGGATATGACATCTCTAAAAGGGGTGTCCTGGGTATAACACTAATGATGAGGTTCCACTTATGGACATCTGGGGAGTGTGGAGTACCCCTTCCTTACCATTACTCCCAGATTCATTCAGATCTGTTAGTTTCACATCTATGGATCAAATAGATCAGTTTAAGAATTATTCGTATTCGATACGACCATGTACAAAAAAAAAATCTTAAGGAATAACAACACAAAAAATTATAAGTATGAACATACAATGAATGTGATTACTTAACCTTTAGATATAAAATAACCCAAGATGGAAGGGACGTTGATCCACTATGACTCATGATGGACATACATTTGACTGCTGCACACAAAGTTAAAACTGCTCTTTTCCTGGTCATTAGACGCATCTCTCTACCTGTGGTAAATAAACCTAATCGTTTTGTTGTACGACCATGAGTCCGTCTCTTTTCCCTTTGGTTTACATATTTCATTTGTACCTAAAACGTAACAATTGTCAATTAAAAATTTAAACCGAACGACTACAAATTGTAATTCTTATAAAAGATAAATCCTCACAAGAGAAGAGAGATTTATCAAATTATTTTTTTATATTATGAAGTTAACAACTTGAAATAACAAACAAATAAAACAAAACATAGGATGCCTTATCGGCAGTGCTTAGAATATGCTGACTGTATTCCCCGCAGAGGGAGTAAGAAACCCTCACTAAAAAGGGCTTTCTGCGTACGACACGAGACTGCGTCAGATAGTGAGGGTTCAGTAGTGAGAAATGCGAAGTACTCCGTTATTACCATTAGTTCTAGGTCAACTCTGATCCCGACGGGCAGTACCTATTAAGGTACTTCGATAGGACTGTGCGCAAAAGAAGCCCAAATTAACATTAAAACAAACCCACAAGAACACCCCCACAAAAAAACCAAACAAACAAAAAACAAAAACTAAAAACAAATAAAAACAAAAAAACAACAACACTTACACAACTACAAAAATGTAAACATGAGCGTATAATGAACGCAATTCCCAAATCTCTGGGCATAAAATAACCCTAGACGGATTGACATGCCATTAAAATCAATCACTCAATCAACAAAACCCTGGATATTCTATATTATTGTCTTCTTTCTTATTATCACCTGTTTAATTAACTTTGTTCAGCCCAGGAACCGATTTGATTTGAAGTTATGGCTTTTAGCTGGCATCGATATGAAATATGTAACTCTTTCGGTAACGAAGTAGACCGCCTTTCCTTTTTTAAATGAATCTATTATAACTGCCATCGTGTATAGTGGAATTTTCTACGAAATATTTCACGAAATTTTGTCGAACCACTTACTAAAGGATAAAAAATGTTAAATGTCACACGAGAATGAGATCAAGTACCTTTCCATGTACGCAACTCTTTTGGGATCAATGGACCTTCCTTGTTAAAATCCGAAGCATATGTAGTTCGGAAGTAGTTGGAAATCTGAAAAGAAAGAGAATATTTTTGCAGTGAATATTATCGTTATTAACAAACAAATCTTCTTAGTGATTGATTAGTGATATGCAGCACGGCCCAAAGTTCAAGTTCAATTGGTTAATATAATTGTTAAATGTAAATGTTTTGGGAGATATTTTCAAATGTTAAATGTTCAAATGAATTATTGAGAGTAAAAATCCCGGCTTGACATGACCAATAGATCATTCGATTGGAAAGTGAAGATCAAATAAAGATGTCATTTCGATGGTAATTTCCAATTTCAGTTTCGAGTGTCAGTAAGTGATTTCATATTGAAGTAAAAGTTAGTGCTCACCACCAAGAAAATACGTTTCTTGAGAGAATGTCACAGAAAAATTGAACCATACAGAATATAACAGGGTGTTTCAAAATGTTTTCGCCCAGTCGGCTGGGGCTGTTGAATACACCAACTGTATCACTGCAGAGAGGTACCCCCGCCCCCCCAAAAAACAGTGTCCTAAATACACGCTAAGCAATCTGATGGTGAGGTTCCTGTTATGCTGGAGCATTGGGGAATGCAGAGTACCTCTTCATTGCCATCGCTCCCAGGTCTACTCTGACCCATTGTGGTATCACCTGAAAGGGTCCTATCTATGACTCAAAAAGAACAGTTTGACATTTAGATTAAGTGCAAAAAAATGACTTATACTAAATTGAATTCTTTTAAATAGAACTGTTTGATCATTTAAATGTGTGTAAACAAATGATTGATGTTTAATTAAATTGTTACTGATACATAGCAATACTTGCAAACATTCTACTGTGTGCAAAGGAATGAGCTCAGGCTCATTTAAAAATGTTATCAACAAAATGTGTTTACAAATCATATATATTTAATATATATGTATAAAGTATATTTGGCACTAAATAACCTAAAATGCTTGATATGCCATAAAACCATTGAGGTATACAGGGTGTTTCAGAAAAAAAAGAAGAGATATCATTTCGTAACTAGACCAATTCACGTTCAAATGATCTTAAATTTTAACAACACGTGCAGAAACAACTCAAAATTCTATGTGTAACGTTTTGTTTTTTTTGCTTTTCTGAAAAATGTTATTCACTGGAAAAGAAAAGGTGTTCAAATATTGAACATTGAATTTTGAGTTATTTCGACACATGCCGTAGAATTTGCGATGATTTGATTAAGAATTTGGCAAGTTATTTGATTACACAATAATGTCATTTTTTTTTCTGAAACTCTCAGTACATCTCAAATCCTATTTATTTTTTTGAAAGACCCAATATATTATAACGAAAAAATCTTTGCATTTATGTTGCTATAACGCTGCAGGCAAAAGTGGCACTACGTGAAAAGATTTGTTTGCACAATATCGTTAAAATCCTTTGAGAATAAAGCAATTTCCAATTCAATTTTCAACTTAACATATTGTCGAGAATACACATTTGTGGTCACCCTAATCATCATGATTTTTCAATGGAAGTCACCTCGACGATACAACAATTTCCCATTTATGTATTTAATGCAATTAGTTATAGATATAATTTCTTTAAATAGGATATGACTTGCTTGATAACATTTAGTGATTATTTATTAAAAAAAGAAGTTGCTAATAGTTTTTGACTACATGAATGCATTGACTACATAGAAACTGTGTCGAGAGAGTGTCACAGTTGGGCAAGCCTAGAATTCGAACATTGAACGGCAACGTTACATTTATCTCCATTACCATATCATCTTATACAGGAACGCAGTATCATTTCATTGATATATTTATGTTATGATTATCAACAGTAGTGGTACTATTTAACCCATATTTGGGGCAGAGATAAGGAGGTTCATACAGTTCTCAATGATATCAGTTCGAAAGTGAATGTAATCGCTCGACTGGAGTTCGACCTCGTTTACTACGATGCTACAGTCCAGCACGTTAACTACTGCACCACAGGGTCTCCCATGCATGACTTGAATCACGATAAATGTCAAGCAAAATTAGAGTAACGCAAATTGCATTCGATCAGCAGGTGCTTGCAATTTTATGATTTACTGATTGATAGATAAATTTTAACGACAAGTCAACCCATCTAGGATTATTTTATACCGATAAGTTAGGGAATCGCGTTCATTGTATGTTCATATTTACATTTTTTGTGCATTTCTTTCTTAAGAGTTTTTGCACACGTTCCTATCGAATACGAGAGTGTTTTAAACAGCCTATTTGACTAACAAGTACTACCAGACCGGGTCAGAGTGGATCTGGGGGTAATGGCAATGAAGGAGTACTCCACACTCTAGAGATGTTCGTTTTGCAGTTTTATGTTTCTCAGATAAGATAAAATGGAGGTGCAGAAGGTTGTGTACACCACTAATCTTCCAAGTGTGATATCTGTAGCGGAGTGAGTATTTTTAGTGAGCATCGATGTGAAACAGTTATTTACTAAGCTTACCTTAGATATGGCACTGGGGCCTGAAATATGGGGCACCGAGTGAGGAGTGAATTCACTGACAAAATTCTGCTAATTTAGCTTTCTAACCATAACACTACGTGAAGTGCCCTAAAAACTAAGCATAACTTAGATTTGGCAAATATGGGGCATCCAATGAGGATCGAACTCATTATTCTGAAGAAATAGATTTGTAAGTTGTTGTGGGAGCCTTCCCCATCTCACCATAATGAACTCTTCTCACCGTTATTAGTACTGAGAGATTTCGGCAAAAGACGCGGAAATCAGATGCAGAGTTTTGTCGAAATTAGAGAACGAACCCGATCTCACACTTCAAAAACTGGCTGAAGACTCAGAGGATAGTGAGTATCAGAAAAGACTAAAAATATATCGAGGAGTCTGGTGTTGTTTACGTAAGGAAAGTCAAGCATAGATCCCAATCATACTCTCCGGTAAAATAGAGAAAAAATATGATTACCCAAAATTTCAATACAGGCAGACTAGTGACAACCAAAAAAAAAAAAAACAAAAAAACACCCAGCGCTTGCTACCGCTGTGGAAAATTACATTGGGCCAAGGACTGTGCCTATCGTACAAAAAATGTCAAAACTGCGATAAATTCAGACATAAGGGCTCACAGTGTAGAAACAGAAAAATGATTAAAAACAGAGTCAGACATACAAAAAGCGAGGACAAGTCAGACAAACTCGTTCGTAAATACATAACAGTCAAAGTACTAAATAAGATTTCAGTTAGACTGATTTATCAATAATAAACTTACAAACTCGGAGAAAATTAAATAGGCCAGTAATAAAGATGACAAGCAAGACGACGCGAACGGTAACAGGAGATAAAATAAAATTTGAAGGCGAAATAATCCTCCCAGTATCACTAAATGGTATAACCAAAAAATTAAAAGTCTTCGTACTGAGGGACACAGAAAATTTGTTTGGGTCGGACTGGTTTCAGAAATTTAATCTCTGGGATCAACCAATAAATACGTTTTGCCAAAAAGTAGAATGCATTACGACCGAAGCTGAAAAAATTAAGATGGAACTAAAAGCTGGTCTTGGCAAATGTCCTAAAATTAAGGCAAAATTTGAACTGAAGGAAAATGCAGACCCCATTTTTAGAAATAAATAAATAAAGAGCTAGATCGATTAGTGAATATGGGCATATTATCGAAATTGGTATTCAGCGAATGGGCTGCTCCAATGGTATATATAAGGAAAAAATCTAAGGAAATCCGGGTATGCGTAGATTTTTCTACAGGATTGAACGCTGCACTCAAGGATTACCACTATCCACTCCCTAGCCCAGAAGAGGTTTTTAATAAATTAAATGGAGGAAAAATCTTTTCAAAAATTAACTTAAGCGTGGCCTACCTCCAGATTCCTGTAGAAGAAAATAGCTTTAAACTACTCTGTATTAACACACACAGAGGGCTGTACAAATTTGACAGACTAGTTTTTGGAATAAAAGTCGCACTGGCTATCTTCCAACAGGTGATGGACACTATGCGGCTTTGACTTCACTTTCACTTATCTTGATGATATTGTAATTAGTAGCAAAACGAAGGAGCTACACAGAGAACATCTAAACAAGGTTTTCGCACAAATACGGGAATTTGGGTTCAAGGTAAAGAAAACAAAGTGCGATTTCTGTATGAACGAAATCAAATATCTGGGACATATCAGTGACAAAGACGGGAGATGTCCCGACCCCGAAAAGGCTACAACTATCAAGGATATGCCCGCCCCTGATAATGTTACAACATTACAGAGCTTCCTCGGACTTGCAAACAACTACCAAAGTTTCATAAAATATTTGCACGATCTTTGCGCCTCGCTAAACGAACTACTAAAAAAAGATAAAAAGTAGAGATGGACGCCCGAATGTCAAACAGCATTTGATCAAATTAAAGAGGCATTAACATATAATCTCTTTCTCACGTACTATGACTCAAAACTGGAGATTATTGTCGCAAACGATGCCAGCTCATATGGGGTTGGTGCGTGTATCCTACATAAAATGCCCGATGGGACAAAAAAGCCAATAGCCCACGCATCTAGAATCATTCTTCCTGCCTATGACGCGACTCAAGATAAAAAGCGAAGCAATGAATGACGACTTTATTACCAATATTAAACAGAAAATCACAGCAAAAAACGAAAAGTACCAGAAGTATTTTCACTATGTGACAACGTCCTCCTATATAGTGAAAGGGTCGTAATACCAAAGAAATTGCAAAACAGAATTTTAAGAGATTTCCACACGGGACACCCGGGAATAAATAGAATGAATAGTCTCATGAGAAGCTATGTATATTGGCCGAAGATGGATAACGACATTAGGGATATAATCGAAAAATGTAAAGGCTGTGCCTTAGCGGCAAAAGCACCCCAACTACTTTCAAACCTTGGCCAAAGACAGAACAACCTTGGTCGAGGATACGTGTTGATTTTGTGGTTCCCTGGAAGATTTCTACTGCCTAATTGTAGTGGATAGTTACTCTAAGTGGCCTGAGGTTCTCAGATGCAGAAAACCTACTACGGGGACTAATATTGGGTTCCTACATGAACTGTGGTCAGCGACAACGGTGGCCAATTCACATCAGTCGAATTCAAGGAGTTCTGCGAAATCTTCCAAATAAAGCACATAACCACACTGCAATATCACCCAGGATCAAACGGCCAGGCTGAACGTTTTGTAGACACGTTAAAGCGGGCACTCAAAAAAGCATCAGGTACCCCGACGGACAAGGCACTACAGCAATTTCTGCAGGTATACAGAATCACTCCCGAAACAAAATAAGCCACGAAAGACCACATTAGCGCCTAAAAAAACACGCTCAACCCGGGAGAAAAAATTTACTTTAAAAAATATGAAAATAACACGTCCTGTTGGGAACGTCCAATAATTAAAAAAAGAATTGGTGATATGGTGTACATTGTAGAAGGACCCAAATACACACATAAGAGACACCAGAACCAGTTACAGAAACGCCATTTGAACGACTCCAATGACGTACCACAAACAGAAGCGCCAATAGACACCAAGCCTTACCCATCTCACCATAATGGACTCTTCTCACCGTTATTAGTTCTGAGAGATTTCGCTGCCAAGAGGCAGATCAATATCGGCGAATTTTTTCGTTTGATTTTTGTCTGTAATTTTACTACGAAAAGTAAGTCATTGTTATTGTTAAAAAATTCTGTTCTTGTTGGAAATATTGTTATTTGTTTGCCGTTGAAACCTTGTTACTGTTTGGGCTCTTGTTATTGTTGAGTGCCCCTCCCCCAAACAATTGTTATTTTGTTTGTTGAGGGGGGTCAACGCTTGTTATTCTCGGATCATTTTTTAAAAAACAAACCGACTTATTCCATCATCATCCAAAGTACTTTCACCTACACACAAACTAGAACATTCGACGGTCTCCCTCCTCTAGTTGCCTCATAAGCAGCTATGGCAGAGGCCCCACCTTCACCAGTGTCATCATCACCAGACATATTCTGCAGATCAAAGTCCCCCCTCAAAGCCGGAAGAAAGATGGCCTGCACTCTCGCAGCCATCCTCGTCGGCCAGCTCAATCTAATCGGCGCAGAAGGTACCTTCACTGCCAGCCTCTTGGACAACAAAAATAAAACCAAGCCCGAAAGACTATTAAAAAAATAAGAGAAAGATACGAGAAGTACTTCCAAGGGAATAGGATCTTTCCTATTCCCGAACTTGTACAGGAAGTACAACAAAAAATAATCTTGTACGTGGCTACAGACTTGAAAACAAAGAGGCTGGAAGGTATCAAAAAAGATACATTTGAAGGTTTACTAAAAGCGGCAGACATTCCAGCAAAGTACTACTGCAGACGTAGCTTTGCAACATGGGGGATGTTCTGCTGCCATCAGAAGACCTTGCAGCTAAGCTGGCCGGCGAAAACGTCATCTCCAAGTACTTCCGGCTACAGCCAGAGTACATGGGAAGGCGGAAAATCCGAATCACCGTGTGCAATGTCCCGATACAGCTAAATGAGGAGGTCCTGGCTGCCTACCTCGTAAAACACGGCGAAATAGAGGATATCACCAAAGCTAAGTCAGTTAACGGGACAGCGCACGGGGATTATATCTTCACCATGTGCCTGGACCGAGGGGGGTTCATAGCCATACCCCACGTAATCGAGTATGAAAATCAAATAATGACGGTCGTGGTTGAGGGCAGGAAGCCCCAGTGCTGGAATTGCAAGCAGCTGGGGCACTTTTCAAAATCCTGCCCTCAAAAGACCACCAAAATAACTCCGGCCACAACAACAACAGCAATAGAAACGACAACAACGACAACTGTAACAGCAACAGCAGCAGCAGCAGCGACAGCAGCCGAAAAAAGTGAAACCCCTAAAGCAAAAACCGGGGACAGCCCCGACAAAGAAGAGGGCTGGACCCAGGTGGTTAAGGGGGCAAAAAAAGACACCTATCAAAGAATCAACCATGAGAAAACCAAGAAATACTTCGACTGCGAACATTGACACTATTGCTACTACAACTACTACTACTACCACAGCCAAATCATCATCATCGTCATCTACAAAATCATCATCATCGTCAACTGGAAAAAAGAAAAGTAAAGAAAAAAATGAAAACGAAGCTATGGACTGCTCGATAAATCTTAAACGGCGAAGGGATAGTGGGGACTCGGTAGCTGGGGAGGGGGAGAAGAAACATATTAAGCGACCAACACAAGAAGCACAAACACAGTTCCAAACACCCTCCCAACCTCAACAAAAGGGCGAAAAAAAATTGAGAGACCAGCCCAAATCATTCCTCCCCCACAAAAACCTCAAAATACCCCAGCACACCTCTCTGACTTCCCACTTTCCCCCAAATCACCTTCACTGTCACCTATCAAAACCCCCAGACAACTTGTAAGGTCACATTCGTTGACCAGAGAGTCGCCGACAGAAGAAGCAGCAACATCATCATCACCATCAACACATCAAAAACCAAGGTCACTGTCGGCTTCAAACGAAGCCCGACGCGCCTTCACTGCATACCACTATTGCCAAGACATCCTAGAACCACAAAATATGGACCATGTTCTAAAAAAAACATTGAAACCTTTATCATCCCTAAAAAACATAAATGGCAAGGACATTGCCAACCCATACTTGTTTAAAAATGCAGCAATGGTGACCACATTCGTCCGTTCGGCTGGCAACCGAACCAAAGAGCTCTGGCACTTTCTTGAGGGGGCCAGTCGAGCGGACGTAATGTTGGCGGATTTGCGCCACCAAAGTTTCAAGAAAATGCTTCCTTTTTGTGCGGGCAGGGTCCCGATTTTAGTTCACCCGTCCTTCTATAGGTCCCTAAAGTTACGGTACCTCGTGGATGTCGAGGGAATTACCAGGGACGACCGATTAAGTACTGAGCTCGGCACCGGATCCCTGCGTCAGGCCGTCGGCATCCTCACCCCGAAGGATTTCCGGCCCGTAGTCGACGATGAGTAAGGTAAGTGGGATTGATGGCTCTAAACCTTGCTACTTTGAATATGAGGGGATTGAGGGATCCGGGCAAGTGTACGCGCTTGCTTAGTGAACTTAAACCCTCGGTGTAGATGTTGCTGCAGTGCAGGAAACCCACTTCATTTGCGGTGCCGACTGTCGTGTGCTGGAAAGGGTTAGGGTTTCTCAGCATATGGCAGCCGTACCAGCGTTGGGGTTTCTTTGCTAGTTGGACGCAGCCTTGATGCTGATGTAGACGTTGTTTTTGCAGGTGACGGGGGGCGACTGGTTGTGGCCGATGTTGCCGTTAAAAGTTTCAAGTTTCGTCTGGTTGCGGTTTATGTGCCCAATATCGTTGTGGAGAGGGTTTCCTTTTTTCGTCGGTTGGCGCTGTTCCTGGACGATACGAAGCGGCTAGTTTTAATGGGTGATTGGAATGCGATCCTTGATCCCAAGATAGATAAGATCGGGCGGGGAGCTAGGCGTGTGGGAAGGTGTGAAAGCAGCCTTGCCGGTCTCATGACTCGTCATGACCTCGTCGACAGGTTTCGTCTGAATCACCCAGGGCGGGAGATGTGGACGTGGCTAGATGGTTTGCCCTCTGCCAAAGTAGGTTCCTACTTAGACAGAGTGTTAGTGAGACGAGCTGACATTGACTTTGTTAGTTGTCCCACGTTCCACTTGATAGCGTGGACTGACCATAAACTTGTTAGAGTCAGTCTACCGTTAGCAAATAGGCCTAGTCTGGCTAGTTACTGGAAGTTCAATACCTCCTTTCTGGAGATACGGGACTTCCGGGATCGGCTGGAATCCCTAATTCAGGGGGCGTTAGTGGGGGCGGTTACCGGCAATAGGTGGTGGGGATCTCTTAAACATATGATTAGAGATTTCGCTACCAAGTACGGTCGACAGCTCAACTTAGATAGGACCAAGGAAGCGAAATCTATAGACGATAGACTTTCCCGGGCGGTGGCGGGAGGGACTCCCTAAACGTAGAGCTAGCTAGGGGGGACCTTGAGCGCGAGAGTAGCGAGCGCTACAAGGGATACGTAGTTAGATCTAGGTTAAAGAGAGTTCTCAACGAAGCTGTGAAAACGAACGCGACTGCACGTGAAGAAGAAGTGCGAAGGTTCCCCGATCGGTATATCGATTCTGTCAAGGCCCCGGATGGGCGACTGCTGCGATCGGGTCGCGAGATGCGTGACGCCTTTAGGGCGAACTTTCGGGATCGCTTTGCCCGCTGTACTGATCTCCCGCTCCGGGAGTTTCGTAGCTATCTTGCCAACTTTCCCCGCCTTGGGGTGGCTGAAGCGGCTAGCTGCGAGGGTGTGGTTACTGAATGCGAATTCCGTGACGCGTTGAAGCAGGTCGGCCTCAACAAGTCGCCGGGACTTGATGGTTTGCCCTACGAAGTGTACTTGAGGATGTCGCACATGTTTGTGCCTATTCTGACGGATATGTTCAACCATTGGTTCGCCCAGGGAGCCATCCCTGGTAGCGTTACCAAGGGCGTGATCACATTGCTGAAGAAAGGTGGCAGGCATGTTTGGGAGGGCTTAGATGATTACAGGCCCATAACTCTGCTTAACACAGAGTTAAAGATTTTGGCCCGGGTCTTGGCGAATCGTTTACAGCTTGTCATTAGCGATCTGATCGGCTCTGAGCAGACCTTTGCTGTGAAGGGAAGATCGATCCAGGACAACCTGCACTTGATTCACGAGGTCCTAGAGGGGATAGAAGACGGCACCGAGGCCGCGCTGATCAGTTTAGATCAGTCCAAGGCCTTCGATAGGGTTGACCATCGGTTTTTGGCGACTGTTTTCGAGACTGCCGGATTCAAACCGGAGTTCCGCAGATGGATTAGCATGATGTACCACAACCCTCAGGCAGTGGTGCAGGTGAACGGAAGGCGTTCGAGGGTGTTCGTGGTCGAGCGTTCGGTCAAGCAGGGCTGCCCGTTGTCTCCTCTTCTCTATGTCCTAGCTTTGGAACCCCTGCTTCGTAGGCTTAGGGATAGGACGACAAATCCGGCCCTGCGCGGTGTCCCTTTTGCTGGCCCTCTCACGGCAAGGGTTTCCGCGTTCGCCGATGATATCACAGTTTTTGTATCCCGCCGCCTGGATATAAAGGCTGTGATAAAGGCGGTTAGCGAGTACGAGCGGATTGCAGGAGCCAAGGTCAATTTTGACAAAAGCGAAGGTTTGCGGCTCGGTGCTTGGAAGTGTAGCAATACTCTTCCAGGGCCTTTCCGCTGGAGTGACGGACCCGTCCGCATCCTCGGGGTGTGGTTCGGGCCCGACCTCCAACTGGAGCGAAATTGGTCGGAAATACAAGCCAAGGTGAATGCTCAGGTGGGAATCTGGCTTTCAAGGAGGTTGTCCTTAAAGGGCAGGGCGGAGGTGTGCGCCGTGTACGTCTTCCCCTTGATCCTTTACCGATTGGCTGTACTTCCTCTGCCTACATCGGTTGGCGCTGCAACGATCCCTTTCCAGATTGCTCTGGGGAGGTGCAAGGCCGATGGTCCGTAGGCAGGTCTGTATCCAACGTACACGCAACGGGGGTCTAGGTATGCCTGATCTGGAGAGCCACTGGCTTGCTGAAAGACTTGCATACTTGGGCAGAGCCTTGACGGGGGACGCAGTGTGGAGACTGAAGGCGAGTCGGACTTTTCCTTGCCTAAAGTCAGACCCAAAGGCTGAAGGTCGACGTAGGCCTTTGGGCGAAACACTGTTTGTCCGCGAGTGCCGAACGGCCCTTCGTAACCTTCTTGGGTCCAGTGACCTTTCACGGCCTCGAAAAGAACTATATCGGGAGCTAGTGGTGGGTTCCGCTTCTGATCCTCTCAGCGAGCGGCACGGCTGGACGACGGAGGAGATCCGCTTTCATTGGAATTGGGCGCCAGGATCGAGCTTCTTGAACAACTCCGAGTTCTCGCTCACCTGGCGACTTGTGCGAAATGCGTTACCCCTTGTCGGCTTGAACTACAAAGCGGGCCTGGCAGACATGCCCGATTGCGCTCGCTGCGGCAGTGGCTTGGAAGAAACGGCTGAGCACGCCTTCTACTACTGCGAGCGAGTTCATCCGTTTTGGGATCACGTCGGTGAGTGGACGGCTCGCATCGAGCCCAGACAGCTCGTGCTGCTCGACGTTGGTTACGTTGTGGACAACGTTCTTCCTCCGTTTCAGGGTGAGAAGCGTGTGGTGTTTCTCGCGATCCTAGCTGTAGCTAGAATGGTGGTGTGGACGACGCGAAACAAGGGATTTTTATGACGATGCAAACTTTTCTCATCGTGATCTGGTTTTGTATTTTCGGCATCAGCTGAGGGTCAAAATCAAATGCGATAGAAAACGCTTGGATCGCATAAAATTCAGCAAAAGGTGGGTGAATACAGCGAGCCTGGTCGTGCGAAAGGGGGCAATGTTGGAGTCATCCTTCCTTCCCCTGCCGACTCATGGCGTCTACGGTACGGGTCCTTAGGGACCCCACCCCTGGTGAGTAGAACTGTTCCCTTTTTCTTTTGGTACCCAGGTACCTAGTTAGCAGTATGTTGTGAGGCATTGTCCCCGTCATCTAGTTGTTAGTTCTCAAGATCTTCCCCATCCCCATTATTTTTTTGTACCTCAAACCGTGTCCCAGTCCACGTTTACTGAAGATCTTGAACACTCATATGTATATATATAAAAATCATATCACCCGCTTGTATCAACCCATTCCGCGCCCGACCCTTTATTTTTTTTACCCCTGTAGATTAGGATTCCTGTCCCACCTAGGGTAGGTCCGGCTTGTTTTCGGTTCTTTTCGCCCCGGAAAACAGTCGGCCTCCGATTTTAGAGACGGGGGGATGGGAGGGCAACCAAATGGGGATTTTATCCTTGTTTTTCGTTTATTTCGGGGTTTTTCTCCCATTCCCATCCCAATCATTGTATATAAATCATGAATAAAAATCACCCATCAGTTTTCGGGTTTTAAGTAGGATTTCTCATAGAGTACATGTGGTATTTTGGTGATTGCTGCGCATATGGCGACGGATGAATGGTTATATATTGTATTGCTGAATGGGTCGGCGAATGTGGCTAGCTAGGTCCCGTAGAACATATAGAAAAGCATGACCGCTCCTTTCCCCTCCCCCCAAAACTTGAGGCCTTGTGCCTACCATATATTTTAAATGGAAATAAAGGCAGATCAATATCGGTGTTATCCGAACAGTACGAGACTTCTTACCTTTTCTATGTAACTCTATCTTGTGTAATATAATCTGTTATCTAATATCCGTGTTTGTGTTTTCATTAGTGACCCTTCCGGGGCCACAACATAAGTCTAACTTGTTAACCCTCACACCACGATGGGAAACCCAAATCGATGTAAAATATGTATCATTTTCAGCAAGGAAACAGACTCTCTCTCCTTTCTCTGCCATCGCCAACAGTGGAATATCTTTCTGAAGGGCGTTTATTTCAACATATAACCAAACTTTTATGATTTTATGTTTATATGATCTAGTAATATAAATCATATACTTTGAGCACATTGGTTTTTATGCTAAAGTCAAGTTACCCTTAAATCAATATCAAGTGGAGGGATTCAACTGGCAATTTCTGAGACTGGATTGTTGACATGGATAAAGCAACCATTTTTGTGGCTAATACAGAATTTTTCATAGTAAATTTTTTATCTTTATCGACGACACATCTGTGGATTACCCACCGGCTCCCTCTTAATGAAAAAAAAAATGTTGAGTATTAATTTTTAGTAAAGAATTCGATAAAAAAACATCATTATCTAAAATCTGAAAAAATAGTTTCAAAATCTATTTTAAACTGAGCAATGAAAATAAATTATCATCAAGTAAAAGTATGTTTTAAAGTAAATACAGTTGTTTTGAGAAACCATTTGAACGTAAATACAGTTTGAAAGTAAATTGCTATGAGAAACTATTTTTTAATGGCACAGTGACAATGAAAATAGTAAACATATCCAGATTCATATGCTAAATGACTAAACAAAAATTCTTATTTGAATTCTATCATTTCCATTTCCATTTCTATAAGGTTTCATCAAACAGAATGCTTACGATAGCCTTGTTGGCGGGACTTAGAATACGCTGACTGTATCTCCTGCAGAAAGGTTAAACCTCTCAACTCGCAAAAAATGGTGTCCTTAGTATGACAGTAAACTACTTCTGATAGTGAGGCTCCAGTCCCGGAAATTTTATGAATGTGGAGTACCCCCTTTATTGTGATTACTCCCAGGTCTACTCTGATCCGGTGTGATAGTACCTATTAGGGTTCATCTGTGGGTCAAATAAAACTTTAAGAATTATTCGTATTTGATTGGACCGTGTGCAAAAACAAACACACACACACACACACACACACACACACACACACACACACACACACACACACACAAACTAAAACAAAACAACCAAACAAATATAAAACAAAACAAAAAACAAAAAAAAAAAAAACTCTTAAGAAACAACTAAGAATAAATGTGAATATGAATGTACAATGAATGGATTGACATGCCGTTAAAATCAATCAATCAATTGAAATATCTATAATATTTCATCAAACAAAATATTTACGAATATAACCCCTTCCACACACAAACAAAAACAAACAAAAAACAAGAATAAAGAACCCACAAAAAACGTTGGGAGGTTTTCTAAATGATTATCTTTATGTACTTCAACGAAGTAGCTAGTATGTATATTATTGTAACACAGGAAACGTCTTAGCGAGATTTTGTTTGGGTAAATAGCATTAAAATGTACTAACATAAAAAATTAATTAATGTCCAATCTAATGTTCAAATTAATAACAATGACGGATTTGCGTTTGCACTCATCCCGATCTCTATAATTTCTCAAGAAAGAACATTATTAAATGCTAATTATAGAGTACTTCACCTTATTGATTTATTTGGATTTAATCATACTACCTCTGTCCCATAAAAGTTGTGGAATCTATTGTATCGAACATTATGGGATAAAAGTAACAATGAAAATTATATAAATAAGACAACTGACGTTGAATTTAATGACCACTAAAAATGGCCTTTAAGTGAATATAGACAAATATAGTAAAATGTTGTTAATGGTGAAAGATGAACTGGAAGAACAGCTTGACAGTGTTAACACTTTGTAAATAAATTGTTAAAATATGGATATACCTTGCCTTACTAAGATGCTGAAATTTTAAGTTATAATATGATACTATATGAAAGCTACCGGAAAAATTCGAGTGTTTAAGAAAAAGTTTAATGTCTATACCTCTCACTGATTCTAATTATTGTTCTGGTCAACCTCTAGAGCCATTGCACGGGATGCGAATTATTCTTCATAATTAATTATTTAAAGAGCATTTGAGTTGACACTAGAGCACATCAAAAGGTACAGAATTTTTCATCGAAAAAATATTGAAGGAGAAAATGTCGGTCCCACCTGATTGGGTAATGGTGGTGGTAACCTTTGACGTTCAGTATTGAAAGAGTTTTCTACCCAATTTCCCATGAGTATCCTGGAGTCGTCTGTATTCTCCCATTTCCCGCTCCGCCATCCGAGGGGCCCTGGTTCTGACTTGACTGTATCAGGCTGAGACCATGGCTGGATCATAGACACTCTCAAATCGTTATTTCCAAACGGCAGTCTATTTGTCATTCTACTTCCGGTTATAGAATTTTATTTATTTATGTATTTATTTTTTCTTGCTCTACCGAATATGGTGACCAGCTATCCGCCTTGTGTCGGGCTATCTAAAAGGCCACTTAAGTTGCGTAAAAATGGCCGTTGGTATACACGGCTTGTCGTTTAGCGTTGCCAGGAAACGCCTCGGTCATTCATTGGTATTAATGACGTTGTCGCTATTGTTGACGTCACTGATGTCCTTACTGTTCATTTACCGGTGTAGCCTTTATTTTCACAATATTTTTTCTTCTTTGCGTTATATTTGAGATGTTCATATTTCCAATCAATCGTTATCGAAAAGACGACCCTTATTGTAAAAATAATCATATATGTACTCCATTTAACAATACTATACGATAATAATATCATTGTTTTCTCTACCCACCTTGTACCTGCATCTTTTAACTTTCCATTTAATATATACTATAAACCAAGAAATTTCTTATTCTCAACGATTGCCAGTATAAATGTGTTTACAAAGCCCCATAATCTTCCTTACCTTTTAATCTCTCTCCCTTGTTTAAAAAATAGCATATACATACATAAGTACGCATAATTTACTCTTTCCCCTTTCTCTCATACATACATACATACATACACCAATATTTCTTTCTTTTCGTTTATATTCTGATATATGCATGTTAATACACGTTCACTTAATTGTTTGTATTTTTTACTGCCGTAAAAATTTTTTTCTTGCCCATACAATACGATACGATGGGCAACACATACGTTTAATTAAAGACTCTATTCCCATTCTCCCTCTCTCTCTCTCTCTCTCTCTCTCTCTCACGCTCCCCTCTTTCTCATTCTTCTTTCTCTCTCACAATCTCCCCCTATATATATATATATATATTCTTTACAGAAAAACCAAAGACCGGTTATTGTAGGATTATAAATTTATTTCCATCCTGTTTTGTGTTTCTGATGTAAACCAAAAACACGAAGAAAAATATAACAGGACTTCTTCAGATCTTATGGATATATATATATATACATATATACTTTAAAATAAAAAAGGGGATTTGGTTTTAAGTTATTCATTTTTCTTCAACACATGTTTCTGATGGTTTAAGTCATCTTCAAGAAGTAAATAGTTTACATATTTTCTGGTTTTTCTCTTTTATAACCCTTTTCTTCCCAAACAATCCATTACAGCTGATATGCTACATAATTAGATTGACCACCAATATTATAAAATATTTACTTTTTCTCTTATGAGACCAACCAAAAAGTATATATATATATATAATGGTATTTAAAAATGTATTCGTTTTTTTTTTGCAGCATATATTTAAAAAACAACACTTTGAAAACTAACCCATTAGTTGCCTGCCAAATTTAGAAAGTCTACACGAAACCACATAGCCGTCACCTACAGGTTTTTAAGATTCATGAATCTTATAAATTTTACAAAGAGAAACACACGTTCGTCCTAACACATCAAAGAAATGGATGCTTGAATGAAGCTTGCTCATGATGAAATAATTTCAACTGCAAAATATCGTAGTATCTGAGTACTGTATAACCACGTGTCTATATATATATATATATATATATATATATATATATGTGTTTGTGTGAGGTACTGAAAAGTTCTTAGTCTGACTAAGAAAGGCATTGCCTTTAGATAGAACTGCACGTGCCCTAATACATAATTATCATGTGATTTAACACACTTGACACACCGTTTCTCAAGCTTCTTTAACCTATTTCCAAATAGATAATTTTTAGAGCATTCCCCTTTGATTGGGACGAATACCTTCCAACTTTGTCTTGCATATATATACCTGATCATTCACTGTATCTCATTAATTTACATGCAAGTAAATTCATCGGAATTAATTCGTTATAGGCTACTCTATAGATAAATCCAACACTGTTGTGAGACCGAAACTTACCAGCATCATGGACTCTTCCAGCACTATATTACTGGCGTAGTAATATCCTAATACTAGCAGTGGTACAGAAGTACGACTACCAATATTGGACACTATCCTTTGTAACTTTTGTTATATCTTTCTTATCTCTAAACCGTGTTCCGTGTTTTCCTTCTGTGTACCGACTTTGGGTCCACATCAGTGGCGACGTAGGGATTCGAGAAACGCACTCACGTCGAAAGCCTTACCAGTCCCACATCAATAGCGACAGAAAGATTTGATAATTTCGTCCTCACCACATCAGAG
Source organism: Sepioteuthis lessoniana (assembly GCA_963585895.1). Lineage (NCBI taxonomy): Eukaryota > Metazoa > Mollusca > Cephalopoda > Myopsida > Loliginidae > Sepioteuthis > Sepioteuthis lessoniana. The sequence goes on from OY757915.1 coordinate 50,090,937, forward strand.
GACCCGCTCAATCACACAGCAGTGTCGAACGAGAAAAATTAATCTGGCCTTTCTACATCAGTGACACACACAAAAATATTCCGCTTACCAACATCAGTGACGAACTAACGATTCGACATCTACGGAATATTTAAGATTATTAAAGTCTGTCTAAATAATATAACGGTCAACCAAGTATCGAGAACAATTGCTTACACGAAAAAAAAAAAAGCCAGTTTGTTCACAAAACAAATTGACAAACTCAAGCTTTTGGAAAAACTATTCACCAAATTCAGTGAGGCGATTTTTTTTTTCTTTTAAAAAAAAAAAGAAAGCAAGTTCTCATACAACAACAAAAAAAATCCCAAGCTTTTTTTTTACTTCAGTCTGAATGATATTTTTTTCTTCTCCCCTCCCCACACTTCTAAAAAAAAGTTTGTCTACAATTACAAAAATCCCCCTGCGAAGAACAGAAAAAAAGCAGCTTACTTGCAAACACTTATGCAAATGAACCTGTTGGGCGCCCACCAAGAAATAATTTTTCTTAATTTTATTCCTTACAAAAACTTTTTTTGCTTACAAAAAAAATATTAAAAAGTGTGGAGGAAATTTACGTGACCAGATTTAACGGAACAACGGTATTTAGAAAGAAGCGAAACCAGAAAGTAGTTCAATTCCCTTTTTCTGCAAACAAAAAAAAATCTGTCTAGATTCTTGTGTACCCTCCCTTGGTACACGAGTTTGCAAAGCAACAGTATTTGCTGTATTTTTTCCTTGTTCATCCCCTTTAGTCGACATATTATAAATCTTATCGAAATATGGAAGAATTCCCCCCCCAAAAAAACATCGTTCAATTGCTAAAGGCTAACATGGATCAGCAAAAATTCGAAGAAAGACAACAAAAATTCGAAGAAAGCAAAAATTGGTTATGGAGTTACATAAACAACAATTAGAATTCTAACAATTTACACTGCAGAAAACTGAACTACAGCAAAATCATTTTGAATAATTACTCGTAAATTCATTAAATGGCTAAAAAAACTCTGAAAAAGACGCGATATTTTCCAATAGTTCAATCCATAACTCGATTGATACATTCAAATACGTACCAGAGAATGACAAAACGTTCGAGGCTTTTTACAGGCGCTATGAGGATATTTTCAACGTGGACTGTGAACAATGGCCTAGTAAAAAAAAGGTACGTCTACTATTAAGAAAACTGGGAACAACAGAACATAATAGGTTCGTAGACTTCATATTACCCAAGAAAACCACAGACTTGGATTTTTCAGAGACTATCAAGCTCCCATCGGAACTATTCGGGCCTAACACAACCTTGTTCCACAAACGTTGGAAATGCCTGAATACAGTCAAGGACAACCACCAAGATTTTCTAACGTTTGCAGCATCGGTGAACAAGCTCTGTAATGACTTCAAACTAGCCGAGCTGACTGTTGATGATTTCAAGTTCTTAATATTTGCACAAGGTCTAGTATCAGCAGAAGACGCTGAAGTCAGACGGCGGGTACTGACCAAGCTTGAAAATGAACAAGGATTGACTCTCCAAAAATTGGCAGAGGACTGTCAAAGAGTAATTTCTATCAAGTGTGACTCAAAAACGATCGAGGAATCAGGTGTGGCGCAGATTAGAAAAATCAGAAGCAAGTCACCCGCCGATTCCCCTCGAAAAGACAAAAGGCAAATCTCATGTACTAAATCCTGTAATAATCAAAACACAAATAGGTTTTAAAAAATCCGCTTGGACCATGTTACCATTGTGGTAAATTGCATTGGATGAAATTCTGTCTAGTCAAGAAGAAAAAATATGGCAAAAAGTGCAATAAAAATGGTCATAACTTAACTCAGTGCTAGTACGCTAACATAACAAGAAAACCCAAGAGTAAAATTTGGCAAACTCAATCAGATGACACTGTCAATAGGAATTTAAGGAAATATGTGACTGTTGATATTTTCAATAACTCCATTAAATTCAAGCTTGACTCGGGTTCTGATATCTCAATCATCAATTGGCGTACTCGGCGAAAATTAAGCAAGCCGACCTTAATAAAGATGAATAAAACAGCAAAATTCGTAACTGGCGAGAATATTAACATCTTAGGCGAGGTAATCCTTACAGTAACACTAAATGGAGTTACTAAAAAGCTGAAAGCCAACGTACTAAAAAATTCGGACAACTTGTTCGGAACAGATTGGATAGAAAAATTCAATCTATGGGATTGCCCAATGAGTACTTTTTGTCGCAAAATAGAAAGTACAACTTCCAATTCGGCAAATCTCAAAAAGGAACTCAAACAACGAATTCCCAAGGTTTTTTTCTGGCGGCCTTGGGAAATGTTCTAAATTAAAAGCTAAGCTCAAGTTGAAGGACGGTGCACAACTGGTATTCAAGAAGAAACGGAATGTCCCTTTCGCTGCTCGAGAGCAAATCAACAAAGAATTAGATAAACTTGAACAAGCAAGTATTCTGTCAAAAACAGACTTTAGCGAATGGGCAGCACCTACGGTCCATGTAAAAAAGAAGTCCAAGCAAATACGAATCTGCGCCGATTTCTCCACAGGGTTAAACGATGCATTGCAGGATCACCACTATCCTCTACCAAGCCCTGAGGAAATTTTCAACAAACTAAACATTAAGAACATACAGAATTTGAGAGGGCCTCTTAACGAACTCTTAAAAAAGGACAAACCATGGTTATGGACCCCTGAATGCCAAGAGTCATTCGAAAAGATCAAGAAAACCCTTACTTCGGATCTCTCCCTCACCCACTACGACCCTACCCTCGATATTATAGTCGCAAGTGATGCAAGCTCATACGGCATCGGTGCTTGCATTCTCCATAAACTGCCAGATGGTTCGTGAAAAGCTGTGGCACACGCATCTAGATCCCTGCTACCAGTTGAGAAGCAATATTCCCAAATAGAGAAAGAGGTTCCAGGAGCAATATTCGCCATCACAAAGTTCCACAGGTACCTTCATGGAAGACGGTTCATACTACAAACGGACCATAAACCCTTAATAACAATCTTTGGGTCGAAAAAAGGTCTACCAGTCAATACTGCAAATAGACTGCTTCGTTGGGGAACGATTCTCTTAAACTACAACTTCAAGATCGAGTTCTTAGCATCTAGAAATATTTGCCACGTGGACAGCTCATCGCGACTTATTTTCAAAAATACGGAAGTCTTTGAAGGCTCCATTATTGCTACTCTAAGGACGAATTTGCAAAATCCGAAACAATGTTCGCAAGAAAAATCAAGTCCGTCTTCGATAAACTCATTCCACGGAAAGCAAAGTTCAAGAGAACCATCTCGCCTGATAAGAAACATTTCTATCCTGGCGATAAAGTTCTTTTCAAGGCATACAAAAACATGACATTCTGGGAAGTAGGCACCATGAAGCAAAGAATTGGCGAACTGGTCTATATTGTCCAGGGACCAAAAAACACCCACAAATGCCATATGAACCAGCTCGGGAAATGCCGTTTGAATGAATCTGAGGAATCACCATAAAATACCTGCGAAGAGCCGATCGACGCAATATTCGATCATTTCGATCTCGACACGCCTCAAGTCTCTCCGGAAGAAAAATAAAATTTACGCAACCACTCGACGTAAATCCCAAGAAGAGGAAATATTAATAGTTTTATTTTTTTCCAAGAAAAAAAGAAAACTCTTGGAAGTGGGTTGTTGTGAGACCGAAACTTACCTGCATCATGGACTCTTCCAGCACCACATTACTAGCGTAGTAATATCCTAATACGAGCAGTGGTTTTTCTTTATTTAATTGTTTGCTGTTTTGTTTCCTGGCCTCTGGGGCACTCCCGTTGGGGGAGTGCCGACGGGGCCGAAGGTATTTTTGGATTTTGCCGGGTGCGTGTGGGCTGCGGCCCTGCGTCCGAACCTACTTTAAAAAAGTCCTTGTGTCCGGTGGTGGGACGAGAACAAATAAACGCAGTGGTACAGAAGTACGACTACCTATATTGAACACTATCCTTTGTAACTTTTGTTAATATATCTTTCTTACATCTAAACCGTGTTCCGTGTTTTCCTTCTGTGTACCGACTTTGGGTTCACATCAAACACAAGGCTGGAAGAGAAGTAAGGGAAGGAAGGAAAGAGATGAAGAGGCCTTTTAAATTCCAACTTTATTTTAGGGTTTAATGACCATTCTGTGGGCGTGGAAATTTTTCCTGAAACCAGTAAAAATAGTCTCATTTCCCAGACAAGGCGTTGAAATGTATTTATCATTTTTCGGTGGTAAAAGTTTGAAGTTTATGGTTATATTTAGGAGATGTCTTCAGTAAGGTAGGTTTTCGGTGGTAAAAGTTTGAAGTTTATCGAGTAGGTATGTTAATTGAAGGCTGTTGCAGGAGAGGTGTTGGTCCGTCCGCTTGGAGTGGTCACTGTTTAACTGAATGAATTTCTCTCTAGCACTCGGAAGGCCTTTTCTTTAGGCATACGCCGTTCTTCCTTCCTGTCAGAGGCTTCCGGGAAATGCTACTTTTTTGGTTGGTTTGGTTTGGTTTCTTTGTTTAATGGCATGTCAACCTTTGTAGGTTATTTAATGCCAAAGTTCTTCTTCTAGAAGAACAGTAGTGGTACTATTTAACCCATAGCTGGGAGCGTAAGGGGGTTCATACCTTTCCCAAGGGTATTTGCCCGAAAGTGAACGTAATAGCGCGACTGGAGTACGAACTCGCTTACTACGATTCCGCAGTACATCAATTTAACTATTACACCACGAGGACACCTCCTACATTTTTTGAATTTTTTATCAATCCCAACAGATGCATATTAAGAATATTTAACTTTAAAAAAAAAAGTTTACAATACAGTTCTTAATCGAACGATAAAACTGAAAAAAACAAAACAAAAAAAAACAAAACAAAACAAAACAAACAAACAAAACCCCTAGATATACAAAGTTTACGATACTTCTATCATCTTCCGAATTTAGTGTCATCATCTATCAAATCGGAATATACGAAATAGAAATACTATGCAACCCAGTCTATGGAGTTTAGAAGAGGTGGATTATATCTCCTGCAGAGGAGTAAGACCCCTTACTCCCAAAAGGGGTCTCCTTGCCGTGACCTGCTCACAAACATAAACAGATCGGATTACACGCTCACCCTAGAAAAATGACATCCGGGTACGGCCGGAAATGACGAAGCCCTTTTTACGATTCTGACCTCCCGTTACAGCTAAAAAAGGGATAAATAAAAAATTAACAACAATTACAGAACACTTCTGCCAGAAATAACTTTATAAAAATGGAATTAATTATCAGGCTAAAGAAGTACTTTATTTCTACACCCATTTTTTATAGAAGAACTTTCTATTTACGTGCCCGGCAGAAGTGACATCGCGTTCCCTTCATATAAACAAGACTTCGGCGGCGAAAAATTCGGAGGTCCCTGGACGCTCTCAGGAGCCGCTCTCAGAGCGAGGCTCCGAAAGGCTGAATCCTACATCTAGTGGTTGCATTCGCCTTTCCCATCACATTGATATGCACAAAAAGTCCTTTTAAGGACCTTTACAGGTCCCCTTCTGCGGGTTGGAGCATCTCTGACTGTCTTCATTGACCAGTCGAAGTAGACAGCCCGGAGGCAAACACGAAGAGGACTCTAAGACCACCCAGTCTTAACCATTCGGTCGATTCCCCCTCATCTGCTTGACAGCGCAGCGCTAAAAGCACGAGTTAGCCTTTAACTACCGCTTCACTATCTGCTCAGCGCTAAGATAACGCCAATCTTAGCCGCGTTCGTTTGACAGTGCCCAGCTTTGGCACTGCAAAGCCATAGCTACCGTCCCGATACGTCCGCACAGCTTTGACACGGCAAAGCCATAGCTACCGTCATCGATACGCCCGCACAGCTTTGACACAGCAAAGCCGTAGCTACCGTCTCCGATACGCCCGCACAGCTAGGGGCACGACAAAGCCCTAGCTTCCCCAATTAGCTCGCTCAACTTCGTATGTGCTAAGGCCTGGCAAAGCCTAGCCACGGTTTCCCCGTCCGTTCACTTGGTCCGCTGTACTAAGACACGACTAAGTCTTAGCCACCACGCTCGCTCGACTCTTCGCGATCAAGCTGCCAACACCGATTTCGACCACGACCCTCCGGCAATGCAGCATCCAGTCTACGTACGACTCGCTGTACGGGCTAGCAACCACATCGACACCCCCCGGTTAACCCAACGTACTGTCAAAACCGGGACATCGATTTACCAACCTCGACCGACCACAGCTACCCGAAACACTAGTCTAGCTGCACTTCTATGACTCGATCAACATCAGCTACCCGCAACAATCATCTAGCTGCACTTCAACGACTCCACCAACACCAGCTTCCCACAACGATCGTCCAGCTGCATTCAACGACTCGATCGACCTCAGCTACCCGCAACGATCGTCCAGCTGCATTCAACGACTCGACCGACCTCAGCTACCCGCAACGATCGTCCAGCTGCATTCAACGACTCGATCGACCTCAGCTACCTGCAACAATCATCTAGTTGTACTTCTCCGACTCGACCATACCAGCTACCGACATCACCCATCAAGCTGAAGACAAAAATACTACTTACCACGAACTTTACACACGCGCTTGTAAACACGACAATAAATTATCATCGTTGTTATATTTGTTACCTCGCCTTTGTTTCCTTCATTGTCATTACTCGCACGCATAAACTTAAAACATTTGCGGGGTCGACATGCTTATCGGCTCCGCAACATCCTTAGTATAATATTAAACTGCATAAATTCTGGAGATCTGGAGAGTGGGGAGTAACCCTTCAATGTTCTTACTCCCAAATTAACTCTTGCCCTGAGTTGTAGTACCTATTAGGGTCCCATATAGATCTGTTGAAAATGCTTCGTCTTCGAAAGGACCGTCTGCAAAAAAGTCTTAAGTAAAAACTATACAAAAATTTGTAAATATGAACGTAATTCCCTAACTTTTAGGCATAAAATAAATAAAACAACCACAAAAATCAATCAATCAATCAAAATCAAAGCACTCACGGACAAGAAGGCAACACACGTACATACGCAAAAATAAGAAGTTGAAGACACAATTCTAAAAAATTATATATGTAATTTATCTATTCATTTATATTCAAAGATATTTTTATTTACGTTGACCAAAGGAGATTTATAAAAAAAAATGTAAGAGCTTCCCTATTCTCGTGAACAAATTTGATTGTATTTTTGTTATTCAGTAATCTTTACTCACTAGTTATGGGATTATAGTGTATGGAAACAAAGAGGCGAGCCTTTATGTGTGTGTAGGTGGGGGTGAGTATATAGTTTATACCACGAAGCACACACACACACACACACACACACACACACACACACACACACACACACACACACACACACACACACACAAACAAAATGACGTATATGGCTGTCCAGAAAGAATGGTATTTGTGGATAAGACCAATTCAGAAATACATTTAACTTTTAGAAATATTGTTAATCTAAATGTACGATCTAATAAAATACTTATTAATTCCATTTTCATACTATAAAAATTAATTTTGTATATCGATTTAGCGATTTAGAAATTAATGAAGTATACAACTCAAGGAAAGATGTACCCAAAACGCTGAATGACAGCTATACAACCAGGCTTATTCGTAAAATAAAATTCAACACAAATATGCATTTTGATTAAGACATGTAATTGAAGAAATCAATGCAAAAGGGATAAACAAAGGCTGACGTTTGAAACTGGAGAAAGTATAAATTTTTTTATAAAAGTATAAAATAAACGAAAGGAACAGCCTTATTTATAGCAAATATTTTTCAATAGAAATCAGGTAAAAAATCTGTTAATTATGATGATTTTTTTTTATTTACCAGCAAATCTTGACTGAAGAGAATAAGATATCACCAAAGTGACACATCTGGAAATAGTTTTTAATTTGAAAAAGAAGATATCATCTTAGGTATTGTATTTTCAAAGAAGAGACAGATTTGTCTTTTGATAAGTGAAAGGTGATATGTCTAGTAGAGACAAAATGTGTTTACAAATATTGGTGTTTTAGAAACGGGATAAGTAAAGTAATATGAATACATGAATAGTTATTATTCATGACGTATTTCTTAAATGGTCGTCGGCTTTTAAATGGTTTGTAATTTTTATCACGCATGGTCGGTCATGCTTTGGTTAATATTGTTTAAACAGTCACAGTTCTTGGTATGTTAACAAGATCTGTGACACCTCAAAGAGTGATTTTTTAAAACGTAGCCAGGACATCTACGATACTGTTGTATTCATATACAAATGCACAAGAAGCACAAATATAAAGACAAACATTGAGAATCTAGCGGCGAAGAATCAAGCGCGAGGATCCCATTGAGTAAGCAAGATATTATTTTAATTTCATTAAGAGGTGTTTATTTTGTAGGGGATGTATATATATATATATATATATATATATAAGAGAGAGAGAGAGAGAGAGAGAGAGAGAGAGAGAGAGAGAGAGAGAGAGTATTCGCCAAGAATTTTAAAATTCAGATACTAAAAATGACTGTTAATAACCAATGATCCCGACAGGAGCAGTTGATAAAAAATTCAATATAAAGAATAAGTAAATTGTTGATTAAAAATCATAAAATAATATTCTAAACTTGAAATATGAAACAAGTTAAATAGACGTTACTTGTCTAAATTTCTGATGATTTGGTTTGGTTTTATAACTTATCAACCATTGTAAGTTATCCAAATTCATTTTTATACATACAAACAGTTCTATTTCAAACAGTTCAGTTTAGTAGAGTATAGTTTTTGTTTACCCACTGTTAAATGTCAAAACAGTTCTATTTCAAACAATTCAGCTTAGCATAAGTATACTGTTTAGTTCTATTAGACCCATAGATAGGACCCTATCAGGTGGTACCACTCTGGGACAGAATTGACCTGGGAGCGATGGCAATAAAGGGGTACTCCGTGTTCCCAAAAGCTTCCGCATTATTGGAGCCTCACCATCAGATTGTTTAGTATCATATCCAGAACACTCGTTGGGAGGGGTCTTACCCCTCTGCAGAGATGCAGTCGGTGTATTCTACAGTCCCAGCCAACTTGGCCACTAAATTTCTCAGATAAAGCTTGATAATTATTATCACTTAGAATATTTGGACTATTGACATCATCTTTATTCTTATAATCACAACGTTTCGGACGATACGTCCTTCAGGCTTCTTCAGGTTTTTCATATCGAACTGAACCCTTTATTTGAACCACAGGGGTTGACTGTTTTAATTCTTTTCACCATGGTCGAGTGCAAGTGTTAAGTTATAGTAAGTATTCCTTGTTAGTTTTACCTGTTGTTTGTAAGACTAACATCTGAAGAAGGCTGAAGAACATAACAGGCGAAACGTTGTGACTGTAAAAATAAAGATGATGTTAATAGTCCGAATATTCAAAGTAATAATAATTAAATAAATGTATTATTTGTTTGATAAAATTAAAATAATAATGTAAGAAAGGCTCGAATATTTTTCAAAAACAAACCGCTAAAAGAAAAAAGACACTGGGAGTAGGAGTTTATATATATATATATATATTCTTTCTTTTTCAAAACTGTAGAGATGTAAAAAAATGTTTGGAAATTGAATTGAATCAAAGACACTTTTCCTGAAATGTGTTAGTGTAAAAAGGGTGTGGTTTTTAATATTGCATGGGTGTTGAAATGGCTCTACATAGGAACGGATTTGACCCCATCAGAAGTCAAAGAGAAAGCCTCATATGAGAAAGCTGGTGATCATCTTCCGAGAAGAAGAAGAAGAAGAAGAAGAAGAAGAAGAAGAAGAAGAAGAAGAAGAAGAAGAAGAATTGAAAGTCTCCTAAGTTCTCCACCACATTGAGCCTCACTACATACTCGAAAAACTTTTTTAAATATTTATCAACTTTCAGTGTCTCTAAGCTTTTACTAAACCTCCACCTTCGATTTAACTTGCATCTTTTCCTCTTCAATAGATTTTTATACTTCAATGTCAATTTTAATTGATAGTTTTAACGACTCTTATTTGTTTAATCCGTCTTATGAACACTTCAAATCGCACGGAGAAATATTTGAACAAATATTCCTAAAAATAAAAAATAAAAATAAAAAAGAAAAAGCGTTTAATGTATTACACAACTTTTATTTTTGTTTGTGAGAGACGTTTTCTTAAATAGAAAGTAAAATATTTCTTCCGACTTAAATCAAAATTGAACTTCAGTTTCTGTTTTGTCCTCTAGCTCATAACCTACAGGATCAATAATGAATTTTGATGACAAGAAAGTCGATCGACAGAGTTTAATGCTAGATCAATGATTGATATAAGACCAAGAAACCAAAAGGCATTAAACTTAGTCAAGTCAAACAAAGCATTACGATTTTTGGTGGGTTAGGATGGAGAGCGGTGTGCGAGAATTGACATTAGTATCAAATGTTTTATGAAACTTCTTATTTCTGCTTAATGGTAAGTGCTCAAATATACTGAAAACTAAAAAGTCTATGGATAAAACCGAGGAGATAATTTGACGGAAATCAATTTGCTATTGAGACTTGAGATAATCTGTTTCGATTGATCTATTGATCTTCGCCGATAGAAACACGATGTTTTTAGGAATATAGTTTACTGAATTTGAATCTTTGTTAATGGACTCATTCTACAAAATGATATATTACCGACCAGTCCGCTCTTAAAAGGTTAAACAAGATTCCTTTTCTTTTACATTTTATTTTATGTATTACTTATGATATGAATACATTTACTTATCCAACCATACGTCCACGGACAGGGTAGGACGCTAGGTCAATTTTTAAGTGGTGTAAAGCTGGTTTGAATTCAAAGTTTTCCTTCTCTTGTCTAACCAAGGCAAATGAACCTAGTCAGCTCTAATATTTCGTCTACAGCTAGGGGTAGGAAGATAGATTCATGACTTTCCCTTGGGCGTTTCCGTGAAGTAAAACGCAAACAACCTCATTCCATTTCCTATTTAAGATTTTCGATTAACCCTTATGCAAAGCGTATGATATGAGTCTATGAACTAAAAAAATAAACAAACATATAAGAATGCAACCATTTGGAAGACGTAATGATTGGGAGAATTAATCTGACCCTTTTTTGAAAGGTTCGAATCAGTTGTTTACATGCAACTTTTCCGATCGATTAATCGGAACAATGTTGCTTGCTTTCAATGAAATTTGTTTTCTATTTCACTGTGATGGTTGGAATTAACGTTGTCTGGTATGCTATTTTTCCACGTAGGTAATCCATCTTCATGAGTGAACTAAATTGCTACGATATGTCTGATGAAAAATAGTGCTTTTTTCTTGACAATATTTCTTCAATGCTATATTAAGTAATCAGACTGTACTACGCTTTTTATAGTGGCTTACTAACGTGGTAAACGTTTTTACTCCTTAGATATTAGCAACTATTACTTTTATGTTGGCATCTTGTTCTACATTTTTATACTCATCAGTCAAATGTATTTTGCAATCTATAGAATAAGGTTAAAAGATACTATCAATCCTTAGGGTTTATATTTAAAAAGATGTACATTTACATTTTGTTGATTTCAACCGATGACAATAATTATTATCCAATATGAGACGTTACCATTTATTGGTGATGTTTGGTGCTAAGGGAGATATTTAGTCGCGTCTCTACTCACTAGAGTCCAATAGTGTCCACCAGTGGCCCGAAAGATCGGGGCTCAGTTCCTGTTTGAGTCATACCAAAGACTCAAAAAATGGTACTTGATACCTCCTAGCTTAAAACATTATAAGGTACGTATCAAGGTTAAAGTGGAGCAATCCAGAGAAAGAAGTAGCGCCCTCCTTTAAACCTCAGTGTTGTAGCTATTGAAAAAGGAGCCTTCGGGCCGCCCTCGACTACGGTCACCAACTTTTCTTTTACTTATATCCATTGATACATTAACACTGAACAAACGGAAAGAAAGACAAGCTCATACATATAGAGGACATTTAATACATACATATTAGACATTTAAGAAATATTACAATAATACACAAACGTATCTCAAGCAGGTAAAATGTACACATTGTTCCACCCACAAGAAGTATATAAAAAATGGTGAAAAGTCTTAATTATCTTTGGGTGTTTTCATTTCACTAACACAAACGACAACGTCATTTGCTGTTTAATGAACAAAGATAAAAAGAGCAGTCTTATCCATTTGAAGAACGGATACAAAAAGAGGACAAGAAAGGATTCTGAATCCTCACTTGTCCAAAGACACGCTCACAAATCAAATGTAAAAACTTAAATGATCTTTATTCCTTGATGATAGTTAACTTACTGTTTATTTTCTAGTCTTCTAAAATTCAGACCACTGACTTTCGTCTGCTTATTGTGTGGTGTTTCTGTTCAAAAGAAATGACGAAGTACATCGATCATGTGATTTATTTTCAACAAACTGCATTCTAAGGAGATTATGAAACATGCAGTTATGAATGAATGTGTATATTCGTATTTCCCATTCATGCACGGGGAAATGATTACGTTTGTAGCCGTATACGCGAGAATGTGGTATACACTTACGTAGGCACACTAATTCACGTGTTGTATATTGCTATATTTATGTTTTCACATAAGTGTGTGTGTGTGTGTGTGTGTGTGTGTGTGTGTGTGTGTGTGTGTGTGCAGTGCCCGAAGTCACATGTGTAAAGTGTAAGTGGTAAAGTGAATGAACATAGAAAGCTCTTATCCAAATTTTTAACTAGGATATGCCAAAAAGAAAAAAAGTTACAAAGGAGCAGTAAACGTCAGCAAAAGTGACATTATATTCAATGATCTCACCTTTACTTGGAATTAAAATACCAAAAGCTTCCTTTAAAAAACTGACACATACAGTTCTACAGAGGAAGTTTTTAAAGTTATTTATTTATTTTTTTACTTTAAAAGGCTTTTTTGAGTTATGACAGATTTAAAATGATATTTATTATACATTAATATATTCAGACTACGTTCTTATGACAGAGACCTTGTTGTCGGGGCTCAAATTACACAGACTGTATCCCCAGCAGAGGTATAAGATACCCCTCAAAAAAGGGTGTCTTGTGCATGACACAAAACTGTATCTAATGGTGAAGCTACAGTTCTGGTGATCTGGGAAGTTAGAGTTCCCCTTCATTGCCATTAGTAGTTAGGGTCCTCTCTATTTATCGAATAGATCTGTTTAAAAAATATTTGTATTCAATAGGACCATGCGCAAAAAAAAAAAAAATCTTTTCAGAAACTACACAAAAAAGTAAATATGAATATACAATGAACACAATTCCTTAACCTTTAGCATAAAATAACCCTAGACAGGTTGGTATATCGTTAAGATCAATCAATTAACTACAATAGACATCTATAGAAACCTGAAGATACAACGGCCAAAATGTGAATACAACGACCAATAATGAAAACACTATATACAGAAAATATGTCTCAATGAATAGACATTCACCTTTTGTCTTTTTCTCACATTCATACGTATGTATAACTGCCTTTCTTTCTTTCTTTCTTTCTTTCTTTCTTTCTTCCTTTCTTTCTTTCTTTTTCTTTCTCATTCTTGCTATGTTAGTGTGCGCGCTCGCGCATGTGTGCATGAGTATGTATGTATAATGAAGCATGTGGTTTTAGCTTAGCAACTTGAACATACTACATACACGTGATTAATGACCAGATGAACAGTTGCACAAGTAGGCGTTTTGTGTGGGAGTATGTTTGTTCCTTCAGCGTACGTAGGTGGGTCCCGTGTCTGTTACACTCATTCAAACGTGGGCAGTGACAGTGTAGGCGTGAACACATGTAAGCTTTCATGTGTGTAATGAAAGATTCTCTTTTCTATTCCCACATGCAATTCACTAATAACGTTTCATTCATTTTAACTGAGAGTAGTTGGTGGACAACATTATACGCGTCAATACTATTTCTATTTGTCTATTACAGCCTTACACACGTGTATGTATCTGCGTATTCTATCTATCTATCTATCTATCTATCTATCTATCTATCTATCTATCTCGGTTTAGTTATGTAGTGGGTATATATGTATGTTCATATCAGTGCAGAGAGATATATCTATTATTTTTCTTGCGTATGCATATTTTTACCAGTATATAACACGTAAATTATCTTTGTTAAATAAATGTACGAAAACATGTTATATATTTTCTGTCAATATTCTTCTGATTGCATTGCGGATGTTGTGGTTAGTGAGCTAGGCTATCAAAATATTGTTAGCGAGTTCTATTTTCACTAAGTGCTCTATTCTTTTAGCCTTATGCCAAGCTAAGCTTAGTAAATGATTACAGTCATATACTTCCATATGTAGGTAAATGCACTTGTAATTTTACATTCATTATTTCCTTCTGAATGAATTTCAATTAAAAAAGTTCAGATTAAATCTTTTCAGTTTTCAGCTGTTGATGGTATTTTTAATTAATGAATTTGGTGAAAACGTCAACTTCAAAACTCCATCTCATTAAAGCATCCTAGTTACGAGGAAGTAGCTTGATTCTTTGAGATCCCCTCACACTTCGACCTATAGAGTGATTTATTGTATAATGTTTGTATGAATGCAAATGGTAAACTACAACTTAGAAAGCTTTGGGAAGTTCCCTTCCATTTGGGGTTGGAGAGTTTTCAAATAAACTTTACTCCCCGACTCACCGTAGCAACTCCACGTGAAAATCGTGACTACTGTTTCCACAAAAGAAGCGTGTGTTTATACAGGTCGACAAGAACGAAATCTGAGGATAAAATGTTTCTGGTTATTAAATTATACACATCCATAAAAGTTAGGCATGAATGGATTCTTTGTTTTTTCTTCTTTTTTGATATAGTTATTCAAAATTGACTTGGCACACAAAACGCGATTGCAAAATCTGTATATGTTATGCACTCGTGAATAGATAAATGAAAAAGATAATAAATAGATAAACGAATATGATTAATGAAATTTAATAACAACTTAGTACGGAAGACGATTTATGATACTATGTTGTCAGAAATAATGGAAATTTACTAAGCTTTTTGCTTAGATGTGGCACAAGGCCATATGAAAGGGGCACCCAATGAGACTCGAACTCACTCGTGTAGGTTGGCTAGACGAGCTTGCTAACCATTACACCACCAGATGCGTTCTTCATATTGACCTTCAAAATGAAAATTATAAAAACAATAAATAAATAAATAAAAACAGTAAATAAATAAATTAATGACCAAGAATAATAGGGATATAGCTCGGTCGGCGGTGTTTAAAATATGCTGACTGTATCCCAAACAGAGAGGTAAGACACCCCTAAAAGGGTTTACTGGGAATGATACTAAACTGCATCCGATGGTGAGGCTCCTGTTGTACTCTCACCTAGCGTCGTAGTACCTGTTAAGGTCGCATATTGGCCTAATGAGTAGACTGTTCGCCAATGATCCGGGAGGCCGGTGTTCAATCCCAGGTCGAGTCATACCAAAGACTCAAAAATGGTACTTGATGCTGCCTTGCTTAACACTCAGTATTATAAGGTAAGGATCAAGGGTAAAGTGGAGCAATCCAGAGAATGGAGTCGCGCTCTCCCCTACACCTCTGTGAAGTAGCTATTGAAAAGGGAGCCTTCTAGCCACCCTCGACTAAGGTTGCCAACTTTACTTACTTATATGGGTTAAATAGATTTTTCTAAAAATTGTTTGTCTTTGATAGGACTGTAAAAAAACAATATGTTATGCATGCCAGACCAAATAGACCGTGAAGCACATTCTCATCGAATATACCAACCTAGCCCATATAAGAAAAACCTTCTATAGTGCAAACAATATGAAGAAACTGTTCCAAAACACTGAAATAAATAATGTGATATAATTTCTAAAAACAGTGAAGTCATGCACAAAAATCTAAGGAAATTTACAATAAGACCAAATTACTTATATAAACTTAATCCCTTCCCCAACCTGTTTCACAGGTTTTTTTTTATGATTATGATTCCCTACAAATAAACTCCTAATAAAAAACCAATAACCAACTGATTATTTGAAGTTCATCATTAATTTCTAAGACTTCTCATTTGAATTTCTTTTCAGACTTATTTTCCTTGATTCGGCATTAAATAACGAATGAGGGTTGATATGCCGTTGAAACAAAACAAACAAACTAACAAACAATAAAAATAATCTCAAGAAACAACTACTCAAATATTGTAAATATGAAAGTACAATGAACGTATTTCCCTGATCGCTAGGTATAAAATAACCATAGAGGGGTTGATATGCCGTTAAAACCATTCAATCAATCAATTGATCAATAATTGGTATGCACGAATGACACTTTGCAAATATTAATCTTCTGATTTGCATTTGAGGAATACTGCGATATTCTTCCTCTATTTAAACAGAATTTGCACATGTACCAGCGCAAATTTTTTTGAACTCTTACTTACGGCCTAAAATATATCATAAATATTCTATAGGAGTAAAAATTACGGCTTCTAGCAGGTCATAAGATAGTTTCAATGGCGTTACATTGCAGATATTCTCTGACTGCATATTACCTATGGGATCGGGCACGGTAACTCATAAAAATGGAACATTATGCCAGCAACGACACTTCCTAAATCCCGCTCAAGGTAACTTAGGCCGTTGAAATTGCTTTGCATTATCACAAGATCAAAGCTTGCAATCGTACATTACTAACACATGTACACACACACACACACACAACCATACACACCTCCCACTCATGTACATACTTATTCGACTACTACACCACCAGCAGGATGACACAAGGTCAATTTATAACGGAGCAGAGCTGGCTTGAATTTGAAGCTTTCCTTCTCCCAAATTGGTTGCTTAAACAAGGCTAAAGCACCTCGTCAGTCCTACAATTTTAAGCATAGCTGGGAAAGGTGATAACAGAAGGATTCATGCTTTTCCCAAGAGCATTATCGCAAAATGAAACGCAAACATCTTCGTTTATGATTTGAACACGAGTCACCGATTCCATTTCTTACGATTATAACTTGTACGTTAAGCGCTCCTCCAAAATTCACATGCATTTGTGATTGTGGGTGAGCATGTGTGTGTATGTTCAGGCGTTCATTTTCACTTATTTCTTTTTAAACTTATAAATTAGATTTTGGCATTATTGCATTAAACCGATTCTGGCAGGTGGTTGCATTTCTAGAGCAACCAGAGAAACTCATATTCACAACCAGGCATTGCTCAATGCAATGAGAGCTGCATAATATCATTCCAGTTTTTCGTATGCCGATCATCACCTTCAGCAGTGAAATAATTAGCAGAGTTGGTAAAGGAAATCTATAATAAGTCAGATCAGCAATCATTTGTTGCTACTGGTACAATGTAACTTATTGTTTGTCCTGAGAGATGCTATGAAGGGAAAATTACATGGAACGGCATCTTATGAGAACCATCCAATGTTATCTCCAATTGAAAAAAAAATCATTAAAATAGTTTCGGTCGCGGAATCTTTAGAAGCACACTCAGTGTAATGGTTATTGTCTTAGAAAATGAAATCAGAAAACAGGGTTCAAATCCTGGACTAGGCTGTTTGCATTTCACTTTCTGTTTCACTTCCCGCCAAAGGCTTTCGGAAAAGCATGAATCCATTTGTTCTTCCACTAGTTATGAGAAAATAGTAGGACAGACTGAGTTATTTAGCCTAGGTTAGTCAACCAGTCAAGAAGGAAAACTGATTTTAACCAGCTTTACTCCACTTAAAAATTGACCTTACGTCATATTCAGCCCATAGCGGAGAGGTTGGGTAAATACATGCATAAGCAACTTTATATTCATGTGAGGTGGTTTTACAGTATAAATCTAAAGACGAAGCATTTCTAGAATCTGATCTATAATAATTATAATGATGATAATAATATATTATTATTATTATTGGTCAGATTTTAGAAATGCTGTGTTTTTAAATTCATACTGTAAAATCGCCTCATATGAGTATAAAGTGAAAGACCATCACTTAACGCTGGTGTGAAAAATTCGCAACGAGTATAATGATTTTTTTAAAACTAACTTTTTGCTTTTAATGTGGTTTGTAAAAAATACGTGATTGAAGTTTATCATTAAGGGTGAAGAAGAAACAAAAACAGTGAAAACGCAAGTGACCGGGAAAAGGTGAGAAGAGATTGACTTACGCTGTGAAGCAAGAAGAGTGCAAGAAATAATCGGAAAACAAAATGAGTGTATGAAAACTAGACATGAACAAGTCATCCATCTCTATGAATGAACAAAAAAGATAGTCACACACACACACACACACACACACACACGCGCGCGCGCGCGCGCGCGATCGCGCATGTGTGCGCAGATACATGCGAGAGCTCATAAATGAACAGAAAGAGAGCAACAGAGATTGGAAAAGAAATGACAGACAAAAGAAGGGAGGAGCGAAGGATAAACAGAAGAAAATTAGATAGATAGTTGAAAGAGAGGAGAATTATGAAGTACTCAATACTAAAAAGAAAGGAAAATAAATGATCAACGTAATAAGGCTAATATTAGTCAGACTATTTAAAATAGGAAACATGAATTTGAAGCAACGATGAGGCAACAAGAAAAAGAGACCAAAATAAAAAGCTAATACATTTGAAAGAGAGATATAGACAGACAGAGAGATTGATAGACAGGTAGAGAGAGAGAGAGAGAGAGAGAGAGAGACAGACAGACAGACAGACAGACAGACACAGAGACGTCGGAAATGATAAGAAAGGTTAGAGATAGATAAAAAGGAGAAAGTGAATTTTTTTGCGTATAGTTATTTACTAAGCTTAGATGTGGCACAAGGATAGAACTACGGGGCACTCAGTGAGAATCGAATTCAATACCGATCTAGCTACCAATCTACACCTTGTGAGTTGCATTGGTTATAACGATAACTTCAAGAGGAATAGAACTTTTATAGAAGAGTTTTACATATGAAAGGAAGTAATCGATACATTCATCAAACATGTTTTTATAGAATAGTCCAATTATAGAACTTTGTATATACATAGATAAAAGATGGTTCTTTTGTTGAATTTTTCTTGAACTTATATATAACGTGTTTCTATGGTTAGGGTTAGGGTTAGCGTTTATATATATATATATGTGTGTGTGTGTGTGTGTGTGTGTGTGTGTGTAAACCCTAACTCTTTGGTTTATATATATATATATATATATATATGTGTGTGTGTGTGTGTGTGTGTGTAAACCCTAACTCTTTGATTTATATATATATATATATATATATATATATATAAAAACCCTAACTCTAATCATGGAAACACGTTATTTTTAAATATAAATTATCTTTCATATAAAGATTTTAAAAGAACTTAAAATTATAACATCGTGCCTTTTTCTTTTCTTTTCTTTTACAAATTTCACAAAGATTGAGAGATACTAGATCTTCTCACATCATTTTCATGAACGTATTATTTCCCGCCATAAGTCGATTATTCTATAAAAATACTGAATAGAGAAATCTGCCTTGCTTTCTACAGCAAAAAAAGCTGCAAGTAGAATAGAGAATTCCACTGTGGAAAATAGTAACAAATAAATACAATTCTCATGCTTATATGAAATACGCTTTTAATGCACAATTGTTTGTTTTCTTTTTCACGTCTTTACTCATATTCTTTGTTTTTTTCTTTCTTTTATATCTTGTTTCTCTTTCTTGTTTCTTTTCTTTCACTTTTTCTCTTTTTCTTCATATATTTTTGAGTCTTTTTTCTTTCTATTCCAGATTTCATTCATCTCTTCTCTAAAGAAATTTCCTACCTCCTTATCAACGTTCCCATTTTCCCATTCAACTTTGGCCACTTCTCCTTTACTCATCTTTACAATATCCTCTTAATCTTCTTTCTCGACGTTCGTCCTTTTTTTTTCCTTTTTTCATCGTCAGTTTTTATCATTTCCCTTTTTTCCTTTTTATTATGCTCTCTTTTCTCATTTCTTTTCTTATTACTGCTCGTTCCGATATACACCTCTCTCTCTCTCTCTCTCTCTCTCTCTCTCTCTCTCTCTCTCTCTCTCTCTCTCAGAAGCATACACACAAATTTCATAGTCATATACATGATTATAAAGCCCCACATAAGCAATAAATTTACACACAAGGACGCATAATGCATACACAAATAAATCTACGCATTAAAAGTCAAAAACTGTATCATATAGTAAAACGCTCCAACATGAATGGTTCAAACCTGATTCTGATTCTTAAAATACATTGGGTTAGTTGTACTGCTATGCTCATAGGCTTTTATGTTTTTCTTTCTTTAATCAACTGGTGTTAAGGAGTTTATCTGTTTCAAATAGTTCCAGCACGACTTGCAACCATCATCCTCATTGCGCGCTCATGGAATCTACATTTAAAATTGAATGTTCATATTTCCAGTCATAAATAAATCATAAATGCACACACTATTCCTTGACCCTTTTCCATTCGTCTCCGTTCTACTTTACTATTGCATTCAGGCCTTTTCTCTTTCCATCCTCGAGTCAATTCTCTTTCCTCTCTTCACCAGCAATAAAAACAACCAAATTACCCGATTCAAACTCTTCTTTTATTCATTGTTTATATTTCCATTCTACTTTTCCTCTTTCCTTTTTCTCTCATAGATTGACCAGTCCACCTGCTTCTCCTCTTTCATATCTTTTCATAATCGATTTCTTTTCGTCTGCCTCCGTATATCCTTTTTGTATCTGTTATGGCTATCATTTTTTCTCCTCCTCTTCCGACTATTTAACGCCTTCAGCAATTTGCTTCTCTCTCTCCCTCTCTCTCTCTCTCTCTCTCTCTAAATATATGTGTATGTACACACACACACACACACACACACACACACACACACACACACACACACACACACACATATATATATATGTATATATATTCTGATTATCCTTTTCGTTTCCTCTTTTCTATATCATATCCGTCTTTTCATCTTTCATGTGCTTGAGGGGTTGATTTAAGAGATAAAGAAGAGGACTTAATGTCGAGTGGTCACCAAGCTTCTCAATATTTAGTTGCAATTTGCAGAAAAACTCCGATTTGAAATCAAAAGTAAATTGAAAACAACCTTATGAAAATACTGACTTCTTCCACTGCAACCTTCCAATTTTTCCATTGCTGTAATTCTTCCATCTTACATTTTCCTCTTGATATTTTTTTGCATTTGTAATTGTTTCCTTATTTCATTTAACTTTTATTCGTCCTATTTCTTTTTCTTCTTTCTATTCTATCGGATCTTTTAAATTTACCCTTTTTACCTACCATGTTTATTCATATTTCATTTCTACTTGAATTTATATTCATTGCTTTAAATCTTTCTTTTTTCTACGTTCCGGAATTGTCTTCCGTACGAACAGGTAACAATCGCCCTCCAAGCCACGAGACAGTTCATTCACGTGGTATTTTCGGACATTGATACCGATATTTGACACACCGTATCATCATCACCCTTTCCCTTTCTATATATAAAAGAATTACTAAGATGGTCGATGGTGTGTTAGTGGTATCATCATCATCATCATCGTCCACAAAATCGACATTTGAATGATCACTCAATAGAATTGTCATCATCTTTACTATTATCTACTATGAATACAGACATTTCACTATATTTGTCATTTTATAATCAACTAACAAATGAAACACAATGTGTATATATATATATATATATATATATATATATATATATATATACACATATGTGTGTGTGTGTGTGTGTGTGTGTGTGTGTGTGTGTGTGTGTCTCGGTCACACAAGTCGGTCTCATAACAGAGGAATGAGAAATTCCTTTATTATAGTAAATTCCGTGGTTTTTGTTTCATAAATTCAAATATTGAAATATATCCATAGTCTGTAATTTTTACACAGGTAATGACTGTATAGACTACACTATTCAATCTCTCCCACCTTCTCTTTCTCTCTTTTTCTCTCTCTTTCTCTCTCGCTCTGTTGTACTTTCATTTTCTTCTATTTTATCTCTCACTTTAACATTCTCTATGTCTCAGTCTCCTTCGTTCTCTACGTCACTTCATGTTCTTTCTTCCTTTTTGAATTTCTATTTCTTTACGATTATATTTTCTCTTAACTCTCTTCTTTCAAGTTTTTCTTTCTTCAGTTTATTCAAGTGATGTGAAGGTTTTCAGTTTACAAATATGTTGCATTTTAAGCTTTCAAATGGGACTGATGCTAACATCTTGAATCCATTGACAAGCAAGAATGTTAATCCATTTATGATGAGTACTATGCTAATCTAAAAATAAAAGTCATTGCTTTAATCATGATTACTACAAACATAAACATCATTTAACAATTGAATGTAAATTCAAATGACATCAGCGTAATCTTTATCGATTTTGAATGTATGGACATTCATAGAAATTATCACCATTTGAACGGCAGTATTCTTATAACAGAATACTGCCGTTGTGAAAAGAGAAATATTGAAAGATATCATAATTTCCTTTATTTCAAGTTCCGAATTCCACAAACACACACATGTATGCATGGATGTATGTATTCTCCTCTCTTTCTCTCTCTCTCTCTCTCTCTCTCTCTCTCTCTCTCTCTCTCGCTCACCATCCGTTTCCATCATCCATCGCTGCTGGTAGATCCTCTTGACTTCATCCATTGTCCACACAGAGCTGATATATGTAAGTCTTTGCTAGTCGGCTAACACTGGTGTGTCCATGTGTAGGAGTCCGTAGGTGTATAACTCAGGGACAATAAAACTACGATCTAACATATGGCTTCCATAATCACTCAATTTTTACTTATCACTGGATAATAACAGATTCTGAGGGATGAAAATATCATACGAGACTTACAACCGTATAGCATAGTAAACCATAGAATGAAGCATGATAGATGTGAAGTAAAGCGGATGAATTTGAAAGCGGGTCAACGGCGCGCTTCATCTGATGCTGGGCAAAGGAATCTCATAGGTCAACGTCCAGGATTCACCCAGGAAACTATTACTACTCATTAATAAGTGTAGCGTCTATTGATGAGAAAAAACAACCATCGAAAGATTACTATGACTCTAATTCAAACCCTACGTCCAAAGTGGATTGCCCTTCGCACGGGTCAACAAGGAGCACATTCTGTTGAGGTTGGAGCTCTGACCAGTGTTCGAAAAATCAGCTACAGAACTCAAACCAAACTTAAAATGTTTAGCATTGCAACTTTTAACGTCAGAACATTAAATAAAATAAATCAGCCACCAATGAAAATCCGATCTCTCTGATAGAACAAAACAGGATTTCATCCAAGCTGTAGCCGTATCGGTACTACTGTATGGATGCATCACCTGAACTCTAAGGAAATGCTTGTAGAAAAAGCTAGTAGGGAATAAGAATGTTACGTACTGTTTTGAACAATTCCTGGAAACTTACCTCCATTCTCACAAACTATCAAAGTAAGAAGGAAAAGGTATGCAGGGCATTCCTGGAGAAGTAAGCATGAACGTATAAGCAACGTTCTCCGAAATGTATATATATATATATATATAGAGAGAGAGAGAGGGTGGAGAACTGGTGATTATTTCTGAATATTTTTGTTAAAGAAATGCTTTTTTTAAAATCAAAATTGACTCAAAAAAGAAACTGAAAGAAGTATATGAAGAAAAACTGTATTTTAAAAAAGTATTATTTGTAATTTGATCATAAAAATGTTTCAAATTATTTGTACCATATCTTACAGAACAGAAATAAATGACACCGGAGGGATGAAAGTTTTCACATTTGCATAAGAGAATTCTTTGCTTCCTTTAAAGCAAAGGTTGGTGTGGTAAAACAGGCTTCAGAATTGAAGTTAAATAGAAAGTAACATTTGCAATCTTCGTTATTTTATTGCCACCTCCCATTTTAATATAGGAATTGTCACTAAATTCTTTTTAATTTCCCACACATAGATAAATTAGTTTTGAGTCTATATATTTCGTGTGCAAAACTACTTTTGGTTGTGATATCGTTTTTTGAAAGGTCCTTGTGTAGAATCTACATATAATTTTTTTTATCATTACTACGAAGGTTACTATTGTAAGCCCACAGCTATGTACCTCCACCTCGGTGTTTTTCTGTTGACTAGGCATAAGTTATTGGTTGATTATTTTCAAATGAAAATGCATACATATTTTCATACGAATCTTTTTGATCTTTTTTTTTATGGAATTTTTTCCCAGATATCAGTTTGTGTAATATTTTTTATTTGCAAATTGTATCATCTGGGGTTTTTCACACCGTCAGAATTATAGAATAGGTATAAAAATAAATTAACACACACACACACACACACGCACACACACACACATATATATATATATATAAATGCGCTCGTGGTGCTATGGTTAGTGTCATCGGAAATGAACACGGTTGATCCGAGTTTAAATCTTGTTTGCATTTCACATATTGGGAAAAGTATGAATCCAACTATTCTCTCTCCAGCAATAGGTAAATAGTGGGGTAGTCTGACTCTTTAAACTTGGTATGTCAACCAGTCTAAGAAAAAGAAAATCCTGAATTCAAACCGGTTAAACGCCTCTCAAAAATTGACATTGTGTCACATCCTGCTTGTGTGGAAGGCTTGTTATATATATATATATATATATATATATATATATATATATACACGCGCATATATATATATATATATATATATATATATATATATATATATATATATGCGTGTGTGTATGTGTATGTATGCTTGCTTGCATGCGTATGTGCACGAAAATAAAGGAAAATACAGAGATACACTCTTTAGTATCTACAAATTTCCGGTGACATGGCTACCTAAATAATACTGCAACAATATCTTGCGTGAAATATATCTGCCAAACATGATATCGATAATACTCGATATCCTCGTAACATTCATTCAGCCATTCATTCAATCATTGTCTGTCTGTCTGTCTGTCTCTCTCTCTCTTTCCCCGTATATCTCGCACTTATCATTTGTGTGTGTGCGTTTGTGTTTTCATAGAAAGCAGATGAGATAGTCATCAGCTACAATGCTTTATCTACATACAAGGTGCATTAAATTAGTTTCCAGACTTTTTTTTCGTATGGGCACTTTTAGTGATAGTACATGCATGAAACTCTAGTCCCCTTCAAAGTAATCTCCTCCGGCTTCAATGCACTTGTTGTACCGTTCCAGCAACTTCTGGAAAGCCCCATGGAAGTCCTCTTGTGTGAGCGTGTCAATGGCCTTCGACACAGCCTCTTTCATCTCCTCAATTGTCTCATAACGACAGCCTCTGAGCTTAGGGAATAACCAAAAGTCACAGGGAGCAAGGTAGTAGGGTGTATTCCAATTGATGCTGTAGCTGTTGATTTGAACCTGAAATCATAAAAATTGGTCAGTCATCTCATAAGATGTATAGCAATAACATAGTGAATTTTCAAGAGTCTACGACAATTTTAAATGCCTGTACGAAAAAAGTCTGGAAACCTATCGAATGCCCCTCGTAGCACTACGTACATATACTAACATATGAAAAAAACAATATAGAGACATGACCATCTATAATATTCAATACAAGTGCTCTCACCCACACTCACTTATCTATATTGACGGAATTATATAATTTCTGATACGAAAGAGGCGCTTGTAATGTAAGTGTTATCGTCATAGGAAATGCATACGAGTTCAAACCCTGGACGAAGGTATCGGCATTTCACATAGCGCTTATTAGGAAAGGTATATTTCAAACTATTCTTTTTCGGCTATGGGTAAATAGTAGGACAGACAGGGGTCTTTAAACTTGGTATGGCAACAAGTCTAGGAGAAAGAAAAGTCTGATTTCAAACCTGTTGAACTCTGCTAAAAATTGACCTTGTGTCATGTCTTGCTCGTGTAACGTAAATACTGATATAATTTCAAATACGTTATTGCAAAAAGACGCCAATAATTAAAAAAATTGTTTGCAACAGTGAGAAGGCTACACGGGAAAGTGATGTTATCGTTCTATTGATAAAACAATGTTTCATGTCACTTTGAAAAGCTACATAACATTAGGAATCTTCTTTCTCCATTTGCCCTGTTGTTGTTCATCCATCTTTTTACTATATTTCTACATTACATAGTCACCTGGAATGCTCCTGCAAGATCTTCTGGCATTTTGTTTATATTGATCGCAAATCTGTCCCCTTTTATTTTCACTCCTCCGGTTTATAAAAAGGTGTTTGTTACATTTATTATATAACAACACCCTAACTGGACATTCTATTACTGACGTTTTAAATCAAGTCAAGATTGATCCAATAAATTTCTCTTTTTTCCTGGACTTACTGACTGATCTTAACGGCATGTGGACCCGTCGAGGGTTATTTTATACCGAGAGGTTAGGGAATTACGTACATTGTATATTGATACTTATATTTTTTCTGTAGTTGGTTCTTAAGTGTTTTTTTTTTAATTAAATTTTTTTTTTTTTGCACACGGTCCTATCGAATACGAATAATTCTCAGTCCGATCTATTTGACCCATAGATGCGACCCTAACAGCTACTACCACTCTGGGTCAGAGTGGAAGTAGGAGTAATGGCAATCAAAAGGCACTCTACATTTACCGGAACTCCAAAACTGAAACCTTATCATCTGGTGCAATTCAGTGTCATGACCAAAATACCCCTTTGTGGGGGTCTTACCCCAGCACGGGATGAAGTTATCATATTCTAAGCCTTGCCAATAGAGCGGTTTACCGTATATTTTTTAAATTCTCAGTGTGTGCACTTATGATGTAGTCAGGATTTCAGCATCAGTGAATGGTGATACGTATCAATGCAAACTGATTGTTTTTCAATGTCAACATCATTGATATAAAGAATGCCATAATTTTACCAGCCCAGTAGGTTGGGGCTGTAGAATACGCTGACGAGTAAGACCCTCCAACGAGTGCTCTGGTATGGCACTAAGCTATCTGATTGTGAGCTTTGGGGAATATGAAGTACCGCTTCATTGCCAGTTCTCCTAGGTCTGTTTTGATCCGGAGTGATCGTACCTGTTAGGGTCAAATAGAACTATTGAACCATTTAAGCGGAAACAAACAAAATATAGATATTAAATAGAATTATTAGTGTTAAATCGGTATGTTTGAACTATTTAACTGCGTGCAAACAAATGAGCTCTGGCTCGTTTAAAATTATTACCAACAAATTATTCGTTTATAAATCATTTATGTGTGTGTGTGGGGGGACAGGATTTGACATTAACTAACCCAGATGGGTTGAAATACCATAAAAAAACCCCAAAACATGATGTTATTTACTCCATTTAAAGCTTTACTTCCGCTTTCTAAGTTAGTACTTAAATATGGAGATGCCGAAAAGTTCTTAATTCAACCAAAAAGGGGATGATCAAGAGCATCGAAAGGCAAATTTTATTCTACCTGTAGTTCGACACGCTTGGTTCATCGTTTTTCATGTTTCTTTAATACTTAAAAAAATTTAATAAAAATATAAAAAACAAACAAATAAAAAAAAATCCTCTTTTAGTCACCCTCTCATATGCATTATTGCATCTCTGAACCCCCACAAAAAACCCTACCAATACCTCGAACCCCCCCCCCCCGATCGGTGGGACTTAGAATACGTCGACTGCATCAACTGCAGAAAAGTAAAACCTCCCCCTTCCTCCCCCAAAATGGGGTGTCCTGCGTGTGACACTAAACCGCCTTGGATGGTGGGGCTCCTGTTTTAGAGTCATGGAAATATGGAAAACCCCTTCATTACCATTACTCCCAGGTTCACTGACTCGGAGTGTTAATATCTGTGAGGGTTTCATGTATGGGTCAAATAGAACTGTTTGAAATTATTAGTATTTGATTGGAATACGTGAAATCATATGATTTGTGTACAATTATTTGAATTATGTAAGAAAATGTGATGCCATAAAATTGTTTAAAAACTATTCATATTCAATTGAACCGTGTGAAAAAAATTCAAGAAACAATTACGCAAAAAATGTTTACGTGGTGTATTCAATAAGTTTCCAGACTTTTTTTGTACAGGCATTTGAAATTGTTGTAAACTCTTGAAAATTCAGTATGTTATTGCTATACATCTTATGAGATGACTGACCAATTTTTATGATTTCAGGTTCAAATCAACAGTTACAGCAGCAATTAGAATACACCCTACTAAAGTCTGATTGTCACAGCTGGTGAATTTCAAAAATGCAATCTGACACTTTAGAAGAACGATATGCAATAAAATTCTGTTTTAAACTTGGAAAAAATGCCACAGAAACGTATGGAATGCTTCAGACTGCTTTTGGAGAATCTTGTATGAATCGAGCATCAGTTTTGAGTGGCATAAGAGACTCAAAGAAGGCAGGGAGTCTGTGAGGGAAGATGAGAGGTGTGGAAGAAGTAAGGAAGTCAATACACCAGAGTTGATTGGCCAAAGGGTTAGGGTTGGGGTTACTATGTTGAGGTTTTAAGGGAGTTCAGGAAGAGATTCCGTCGGAAGAGGCCAGCACTCTTCAAATCGGGTCAGTGGCATTGCCACTAGGACAATGCACCAGTCCACAACTCCATCCTTGTCACAGACTATTTGACCAAGATGGGTATCAAGACAGTTCCTCAACCTCCCTATAGTCCAGACCTTGCTCCCTGTGACTTTTGGTTATTCCCTAAGCTCAGAGACTGTCGTTATGATACAATTGAGGAGATGAAAGAGGCTGTGTTGAAGGCCATTGACACGCTCACACAAGAGGACTTCCATGGGGCCTTCCAGAAGTTGTTGGAGCGATACAACAAGTGCATTGCAGTCAGAGGAGATTACTTCGAAGGGGACTAGAGTTTCATGTGTGTACTATCACTAAAAGTGCCCATACGAAAAAGTCCCGAAACTTATTTAATTTTTGTGTGGTTGTTTCTTATGAGATTTTTGTGTATGTTTATACATACAGGGAGAGCGATTCCCAAACCTTTAAGTATAAATGTTTACATTTTCTATATATAATCCAAATTTTGATATGTAGGTGATGTGGACCCAGTTTGGGACCACGAAAAGATAACTCGGAACACGGTATAAGTTTAAGGATATATTGAAGTAACAAGATACAGAGAAAAGTGATGGCATAAGCTAGGCTTACTTGTCAGTCGAATATCCAGTCTATATCCAATCTCATGACGACCCGACCGACCCACGAGAGTACTTGGCTCTCGATTAATGTAGGATTTGGAAGAGTCCACAATGGGTAGGTAACGGTCCAATAACAATAAACTGAAATTTTTTCCTCTTTTTCTTTCTCTAACCACACACACACACACACACATACGCACACACACACGCACACACACATGTATATTCGTACTCATACATGCACAGATTGAGGTGCGCTAAGTGTAACATCGTTGGAAATTGAATGGGCGATACGAGTTCAAATCTTAGGTGAAACTGTATTGGACATCGCTCTTATCCCCTTGGGGAAAAGTTTGAGTTTATACGCTCTCCATTCAGCTATTGGTAAATAGTAAGACAGACTTGGAACTTTAGCCATTGGCGACTAATCTAGGAGAAAGAAAACCCTGAATTCAAACTAATTTCACTCTGAAAATTAAAAAAAAAGACCTAATATCGCACTCTGTTTGTGGTGGAGAATTTGAAGAATACATACATACGTACTTAGAGAAATAATCGTCCTTCTTTTTAAGCTCCTTTTTGTCTAACAATATATATATGTATATATATGTGTGTTTGTGTGCGTGCGAGTGTGTTGAGAGAGAGAGAGAGAGAGAGAGAGAGAGAGAGAGAGAGTGTGTGTGTGTGTTTGTACGAGTGACGTCTATGAAAACAACTTTGCGCAAGAATTTTATTTCTTACAAATTTTATATTATCTTACGATACGTATTCATTTAGATTACAACGCCTGTTTTTGGATCTAGACAGTGTACAAATCTGTGTATAAGGTCGAGAAAGAGGGAACCTATTCTGAACATGAGACAAATTGGAGGGGGTTATCTTGGTCTGGGATATTGTCTTTCCCAATGGAAACGTGTGATTTGAATGGTTGAAAGGAAGTCAGAACAGCTGAAACTGCAAAAGAACATTTGGAGAACAAAGCCTTACGGCAGAAAAAGACGAAATGAGAAATGGTTTCATTCGGCAACAAGATAATTTCAGTGTTCATGTTGCGAAAACAGTGAAATAAAGGTTTTGTTAGGCAGAAATAACCACCATACATGCTCGTTTAACGAACGACATTTTTCATTTTAAAAACAACGGATCGTTCATTACACGAGATATGTTTCTGAAACGTTAAAGTTTACCTTGTTTTTAGGTTTAACTTTGCTGTAACTTAGATACAAAGTGTCATAACCCAAGAAAAGACGTGGGGTTTTGTAATTAAAAAGAGTAAATACCTCCCAAGCAGTGGGATACCGAGGCAAAATGCTGCCGGGGACCCGTATTTATAATGGCGCCCTCTTTTTTTGGAGGAAAAATATAAATGAAATACCCTTAATGGTGTTGATTAATACTTGAAAAACAACAAATTCAAAAATTATTTTAACAAATGTTATCGTATTTGAACCTTTCGAGCTTTGCAGAAGCAAAGTTACTCATAACTTGGTTAAAGTCTATCTTTAAAGTCTACACAATTTCATGTTCAATTGAAATGAGGGACAAATTTAACTTGTTACAAAGCTCAACAGTCAGGGAGGAGATTCTACAGTTGAGTTAAGTTGGGGTCGAGATTTTACGGTTGATCAGTTTGTGGGGATATTTCAACTATTTAAATGTTTTATATCAACCTTTAAAAAAAAAAAAAAAAAAAGATAAAAAAACAAATAATTGATACGCACTCCTGAATTTTTCAGCTTCAAATTAGCAGCAGGAGTAAGCCTCGTCCGCTTTTTTGGTCAGCTTTTTCAGGAAAATAAACATATAGTCTTTCATCTGATTTCTTGAATAATTTTCTTTTACAATAATTAATTTGGGTATTTTTCAATAAATGAACTTATTTTTTTAATAATAAAATTTGCAAACATTTTTTAAAAAATGAACTGAAAACAAATCAAACATTATTTCAGAATTTCCAGAAAAAAAGCAGATCAAAAGAGTGTATGAGGCTAGTTCCTGCTGGTACTATGAAGAGAGCATTCCTTAAAAAATAAGCTGAAAATTTTGGGATTGCGTGTCTTGAAAATAATCAAATAAGTAAACTTTTTTTATGAATGAATAGTTTAGACTTCTTTCATAACGACGTAGCAGTTATGATGCAAAAAATAACGAGGGGACCGTCAAAATTGCCTCATCCTAATTTTGACATTTAAATGAAGGCTGTTTTTTTTTCTAAAATGTTTCAACGATTAAAAAAAGAAATTAAACTTACGTTTTGTAGTTTACAGGTTTTTATCTGTGATAACTGATCAGTCCAATGCTGCGTGTTGGTACTCTGAGTATATATGTTGGTTTATTCCAAGATTGGCACCACAGACTCATAAAATATATCATAGGTAAATATCATTGGGGAAATAAAACAATAAAACCCAAATATTTCTTTAAACCCATGTGCGTTATTATGTACTCTCAAAATCAACTATAATCCTTATTTCATTCAATGATTTTGCTCTTAGTATCCGTAAATATGTAAAAAAAAATATCGGAAATTTCAATTAATCAAATTATTAATTAAACATATCTATAATATTGCATATATTTTCAAATTTCATGGATAGCAAGAGAAAAATATAAAGTATAATCTAACAAAAACATTTGAAAAAATGTGATATTTTATTTTATTTTATTTTTAATTTTCCGCCCAAAAGGTATCTAGTTTGGGAAGGAGTGCGACTTTAAAAAAAGACCAATTTTATTTCTCCATAACATAATCTTAAAAATCTAACGACTTCAAACAAGAAGATTTTTCTTTATTTCTTCAAGCAACTTTAATGTGAATGAAAAATCGTTTGTAATTTTTTAAAAAAGTGTATTAAAATCTCGAAAAATATGCTATCCTACATTGAGACGTTTTAATCATACATTTTTTAGATAGATTAAATAAATCTTTATTCAATTACCAATATTTCATCTTAATCAGAAGGGTTCGAAGACTTTCAAAATTCACTGTAAATTTTTAAGTGAATAAAATGTAGGTAAATTGCATCAGAGGAAATTTGTTTTTGGATCAACTCAAAGGAAAAATTTTGTTTTTAAAACTCCACTAAAAAACAAAACAAAACAAAAAAAAAACACGGTATAAAAATTCTCTTTTGAGTTTTTTAAAAACAAAATTAAAATTTTCAAATAACTTTTTCCGGGTGTTCATATCGTAAATTTAATTCTTTTTTAAATGTGGTCTTTTCTTTTCTGATCTATCTGGAAATGTAAAAATTAGTGATTGTAATTTTTTTTATTCAAATGACTAAGCGTTGAGACCCTCCAGTTAAGTGATAAAAATATTTTCTCATTTATTTTTTAAATCAAAGAAGCTACTCATTATAAAATTAATTCATTGATGAATAAAATACCAAAAAATCTTATTAAAATTTCAACATGTTAACAATTGATTTTGAAATCATTGAAAAAAACAAAAACATCTTCGGACGTTTTATTTATATTTAAAATAATTTAAAAACGATCTAAAATTATTTAGGTCGATTATCGTAATACAAAAAAAATGAGGACGAAATATATATATATTAGTAGTAGAAAATTTACAATATAGTGGGGAAGTCTCTTGGAATTTCCCGGTGTAGTCTTGTCGTCTCAGCAAGAGGTCGTTCATAGCAGGGCCAGATCAGAGTACCGACATCTCAGACTGTCGCTCGCGCTTATTAAAAGCTGAGGTCACTGACTGGGTGGTATCTCATGTATTTGTGATCTTACAAACAAAAAGGAATGAACGTGGAAAAAAATTGAATTGAAATAAAACAAAATATTAGATTTAAAAAAAAAATATAACATAAAAATGAATAATTGCGTTTTCAACTTTTTTCACCTGCAAAATTCCGTTCTCATAAAGTGCCGGCCAGGCCCTTAGTCTGCCACTGCTACCAAGCGTACTAAATCAATTAGATATGTTATGATTATATCATTAATGCAGTAGCATCGATAATATGATAATTACATATGTATCAGTGGTAGTTTTTTTTAGTACGTTTGGGATATCCAAGTAAATATGGACGTTTAGACTACAATATATTGTACTACGTTTCGCATTGATTACAATTGTTTTAAAAGTATGAATAAGTGTTTGAATGTTTTCGCTTTATGCCATTGGATGTTGAAGAAATATTTTTGTAGGCTTGCATAGCCAAAAGTTATTACGCCAATATATGATAAAAAAAACTTTTTTGTGACTTATTGTAATTTATTTTATGAAGTCGTTCATTATGCGTGTATATGCCTGTATTCTGAAATGGCGAGCAAGAAGACAAGATTTAAATTCAATAGAGAATATATGGAAGAAGCTTGCAAAACCTTTTTATAACAAATATTCAGAAAAAAAAAGTTGTTTAACTATTGGGAACGCATAACAGATGACAAAAGAAGACGACTGAAAATACGTAAATATACTATCATCGATATGTTCAAACGGTATAAACCACAATTAATTTAAACAAATACGACCAACCCCTATCGCCAATATGGTGACTGTATCTTCTGCAGAGAGGTAAGACCCTCAAAAAAGGGGTGTCACTAAACTGCATCGGATGGTGAGGCTCCAGTTCTGGAGGTCTGGAGAGTGTGGAGTACCTCTTCATTGCCATTACTCCCAGGTCCACTCTGACCCGGAGTTATGCGTCAAATAGATCTCGTTTAAAACTATTCGTATTTGATGGGACCGTGTGCAAATTAAAATCAAAAATACTTTCAAGAAACGACAAGAAATGTAAAGATGAAAGAACAATGAACGCGATTCCCTCACCTCTAGGCATAGAATAACCGTAAGCGGGTTGACATGCCGTTAAAGTCTTTTACCATAAACTGTTTGGTTATGTATTGAGGACAGATCAATAAATTTCCGGATCATCAAAATAAATTCTTTAAAAAAGTTATAATTTGTGCATAATCAACAAATTGGAGACGTTTTTGATGGACGCTATCAGGGTGATATATCCTTCTTGAACATGGCCAAACGAGTAGAGTGTTCGCTATTGGTCCAGGAGACCGGCGTTCAATTCCAGGTCGATTCATACCAAAGACTTAAAAAATGGTGCTTGATGCTACCTTGCTTAACACGCATTATAAGGTAACGACCAAAGGTAAAGTGGAGCAATCCAGGGAAAGGAGTTGCACCCTCCCCTGCACCTTGGTGTAGTAGCTATTGAAAAGGGAGCCTTCAGGTCACCCTAGACTACTGTCGCCAACTTTACTTACTTATTATAGGCGAAATTATTTGTCTGTTCAAATTGAACAATAATTTCATACAATTATTTTGCATCTCTAATTTAAAGAAATACTTATAAATATAAATCAATGTGAATTATTGTTTAGTGGGACAAATAATTCGTTAATGTTTAGAATTAAAATTTAAATACTGAATGATTAGTTATGTCTTACAGCTACTGATCTGTTTATTTATCTATTTATTTTTATATTCTTTTAGATGTTTAAACACAACAGTGTTTATTGTTTGAGGTCTCTCTCGATTAGAGCTTGTTTTCCCCGAAAAAAATTACATTAAGAACTTTCCGTGGGTTCAATGATTATTAAATTTGGTAGTTTTACAATAAACTGTTTGGTTATCTATTGAGGACAGATCAACAAATTTCCTGATCATCAAAATAAATTCTTTAAAAAAGTAATAATTTGTGCATAATTCTAATTTTTGTAGAATTTTTTAATCATCACTCTTAATGTAAATAAAGAATCTTCTCTTTTGTAAAATATTAAGTAATCTATCTCTTTTTTAAAACAATTTTTCGTAGATAAGTTTTTAGGACGGTACGAAGTATTAGAGTGAATCAAAAGTTTTGCAATATTTCAAGCTATTTTGTTTTTCGTATTTCAAGTATTTCAGTGCCTGGAGGTTGTCAATTGATGGTGCTTTATGAAGGACCAAGTTTTGCCTGTAATGTATGGGTGTTTGTGTTTGATTGTTCAACCATTTAAAGCAAGGCCTCATCTTCCATAAGAGAAGGTCTCCCTGACCTTGTTTTGTCTTCGAGACTGGTGTCACCTTCTAAGAAATGTCTAAACCAATTTCGTGCCAAACGTTCATTGACAGTTCATGGACCTTCGACATCATTAATTTTTTTTTTGCTTCTTTACTCTTACTCAGTCATTTTTCCCCACGGGTAGCCTAAAATGGTGCTAATTGCAATTTTTTTACCACTCATTATCAAGGTTGTAAAATAACGAATAAACAATTAGCGTTTATATGTTATATATGAAAATAAAGAATAAACAATTCAGCGATGATTGGACAACAAGTTGTATGAAATTAATGATATGACAAGGAAATACAAGATGTTAAACGTCATCAGTAAAAATTCGAAAAAACTGGTTGCTTAAAATATTGCAAAACTTTTGTGTCACTAGTATTTTATTTTGTTTAACAAGGTTTGTTTAATCCATAAGAAATTAAGCCTGTCAGTATTACCAATCTCTTTTTTCCTTTTTACCTTTTCCATTCCATTCCTTTAAAGACATCGATGAACATCTGTAATTTTAATGTATTTGTCATTAGGCATGCTATTAGGATGGAAGATGAGGTTGCAATTAAGTGGTTTTCTATTTATTTGGTCATGTAAATACCTTTCCATCATTAACAGAGTAGCAACAACTGCAGAGATAAAGATATTTATTAATTTATTTTATGAAGACAAGTGTATAAAGTCATTCATCATTCTATTATAGACGAGAAGCATCTTCCGTATTAATAATATTAAATGATAGAGAGAAGGAAGAAGGAAAGAAGACAAATAAATGAATGAAAAGCAGAGATAAGAATGTGATAGGATGAAAGAAAAGCAATTTTAAGTAACAAACAGATGGAAACATTTAAACACTTACATATTATGTTTAATAAATTCATTTATAGCTTTTTATATACAATGCTTACGTTAAATAGACAGGCAGATTTTTACAGACGGAGGAAATAAATAGCTTGAATTTCTAAACTCAGTCATTTCCTTTTTTCATCATTCATTTTAATTGAAATCCAAAAATATAAGCGACAGCGTCCAAATAACGTGTAGTGCGCCCCTTCGCCCAAATAACAGCAGCTACACGATGTAGCATGGAATCTACTGGGTGCTGGAGTCGTGTCATGGATAATGTTCCAGGATTGTTTATAACTGAGTCATGTTTTATTGGTTTGGTTCAGTTTGATTTGATGGCATATCAACCATTGTTGGTTATTTAATGCCAAATCCATTTTTATACATATAAACAGTTCTATTTAAAACAATTCAGTTTAGCATAAGTACAGTTTTTTGTTTACACACAGTTAAATGTCAAAACAGTTCTATTTCAAACAATTCAGTTTAGTTTAAGTGCACAGTTTAGTTCTATTTGACCCTTAGATAGGATTCTATCAGGTGCTACCACTCCGAGCCAGAGTGGATCTGGGAGCGATGGCAATGAAGGATGCAGAGAAGTAGTTGGTGTATTCTACTGCCCCAGCCGACTGGGCCCATGTTTTATTGGATGAGGCTGCACAGAATTTTGTATCACCTGAAACGTGCTCATTATTGGGTTTAAATCTGATGAGCATAGGAACCGATGTGAAACAGTCGTCAGACTTTGAAACGAATGTTCCTCGAACCAGTTCCGTATCATCCGCGCACGATGGAATGGAGTACACTATCTTGTTGGAACAACGCATTTGCACCTGCAATCATGGTAACCAAATGTTCCGCATCAAGATCTCTGTATGACAAATCTGTCAAGACAGACTGAAAGTCATCCCTGCTAACTTCAGCAGAACACATCTCACACCATAAAAAAAAACACCACCTGTTTTCATAACACCCAAATAATACCCGGCTGGGTTCATAACTTGATTGCCTCCCCAAAAGAGTAAAACAATAAAGTGTTGATGATATCTGTCCCAAGTGATGCGCAGTAATTGATGCTGTTGTGTCATTAATACTACCCACGCTGGTTGACGATAATAAAACTCCATGGAATACAGTCCTGCTTGTCCAGATTGTACATTGACACATGAGTACACGGTTCAAGTAACTCAATAATTGAAAATACTGAAAATTTGTGACTATAATAACCAAGATTAGAGTTGCCCTGTTGGCTGGGGTTATAGAATACACCGACTGCTTCTCTGTTGAGTGGTAAGACTCCACCCCAAAGAGTGTCTTGGATATGACACTAAACAATCTGATGGTGAGGTTCCAGTAATACTGGAGCTTTCAAGGAATGTGGAGTACCCTTCATTGCCATCGCTCCCAGATCCATTCTGACTCGGAGTGGTAGCACCTGATAGGGTCCTATCTAGGGGTCAAATAGAACTAAACTGTGTACTTAAGCTAAATTAAATTGCTTGAAATAGAACTGCTTTAACATTTAAACTGCGTACTTATGCTAAACAGAATTGTCTGAAATGGAACTGTTTTTGACATTGAAACTGTACTTACGCTAAATTGAATTGTTTGAAATAGAACTTTTAACATTTAACTGTGTGTCGACAAAAACTATAGTTATACTAAACTGAATTGTTTGAATTAGAACTGTTTGACTAAACTAAATGGCTTGAAATTTAAATATTTTTGACATTTAAACTGTGTACTAATGTCAGACTGAATTGTTTGAAATAACTGTTTATTTGTATAAAAATGGATTTGGTATTAAATAACCTACAAAGACTGATGTGCCATAAAAACAACCAAACAACCTAACAAGCAAGGCAGTAAATAAATAAATGAATAAATAAATAAAAGCTTCAGATATACTTAAATTATGAAAGAAATGAGCATCTGATCCAGCGAAAGTTAGTCAACCAGTAACATTCCTTTCTGTAGATCAAAATTTAAACATGTTGAATAATTAAAACAAGAAAATTTCTTGATGAGTTTGTTAATATTCCGAGTAGAAATATTTCTGAATGCTTTTTAAGTTTGTTTACATAAATTATTTCGTTTAGCGGCGTACAGAGAGAGAGAGAGAGAGAGAGAGAGAGAGAGAGAGAGAGAGAGAAAGAGAGACAGAGAGAAGGGGGGGGTTGTTTGTGTCTTATTAAAGTATGTTGATATAAAATAACACTAGACATCATCGATAAGATTTCAATTACATTTTTCTTCGGTTATTATTTTTTATTGAATAGACAGAAACTAGAAACTAGTATCTATCTATCTATCTATCTATCTATCTATCTATCAAATAAAAATAACAAGGGTATTTCTAAAAATACCATCTTATTATATTTAGAAAACTTATTTAAAGTATAAGTTGGCGACTGTAGTCGAGGGCAACCCGAAGGTTCCCGTTTCAATAGCTACTTCACCGAGGTGTAGGGAAAGACGCTACTCCATTCCCTAGATTGGTCCATTTTACTCTTGATCCGTACCTTATAATGCTGAATCTTTGGTATGACTCGACCTGTAGTTGAACCCCGGTCTCCTGCGTCATTAGCGAAAATGGGTAGAGTGTTTGCCAATGGCCCGGGAAACCGGGATTCAATCCTAGGTCGAGTCATACCAAAAACTTTAAAATGGTACGTGATACCTCCTTGCTTAACACTCAGCATTAATAGGTACGTATCAAGGGTAAAGTGGAGCAATCCATGGAAAGGAGTAGCGCCCTCTCCCACACGTCGGTGTTGTAGCTATTGAAAAAGAAGCCTTCGGGTCACCCTCAACTAAGGGTCCCAACTTTACTTTTACTTATTTAAAGTATAGATTAAAGTTAAAAACAATATGATAAAGCATAAATGACGAACTAATTTTTGACCCGAATTGGCTGGGGCTGTAGAATACACTGACTACATCTCTGCATAGGAGTAAGACCCCCTCAATGAGTGTCCTGGATATGACATTAAGCAATCTGATGGCGAGGTTCCAGTCTTGTAAATTTAGGGAATATGGAGCACTATTGCTCCATGATCCACTCTGACCTAGAGTGGTAGCACCTGATAGGGTCTTATCAATTGGTCAAATAGAACTGTTTGACTATTTAAACAAATAAATGACTTATACTAAATTGAATTGTTAGAGATAGAACTGTTTGATCATTTAACTATGTGCAAACAAATGACTGATGTTTAATTGAATTGTTAGTGATACATAACAATACTTGTAATCATTTACTGTATGCAAACGAATAAGTAATGTTGAATGGACTAATTAATGTTAAATAGCGACACTTGTTATCAGTTTATTGTGTGCAAACCAATAATTAATATTGAATAGAATTATAAGCGTTAGTCATATGGTTTCAATTATTGCTATCTTTATAGAAACAAAGCCATACTAGTGTGCAAACAAATTAGTTTGAACTAATCTAAAAATGAAATTACTAACAAATTAATCTCTTACATATGTATATCTCTTTAAATGTGTACAAACAAATGACTGATGTTTAATTGTGACTGTTATATAGCAATACTTGAAACCATTTAATTGTGTACAAAAAAATAAGCTCTGGCTCGTTTAAAAATGTCATCAACAAAATGTTTAGAAATAATATATATCTAACATATGTATAAACAGGATTTGGCATTAAATAACCTACAATGTTTGATATGCCATAAAACCAAATCAAACCAAACCATACGAACTAATTCTTAATATTTTTTCTATTAAAAGCTTTCAAGAATCCATAATATCCGAAATGAACTTTTAACTGCCTTCATTTTCATAATCTGTTCCTATGTGCCTCACAGTTATTCTGATATGTTAATCATATTCAGTAAACACAGACTCAATCAAATAAAACTTAATCAAAAGTTCAATCTTTTGATGATTATAACTCGAATAACGGATTGTCATAAAATAAAATAAGATATTAAAGAATCAAAGATAAAAAGAAGAATAGAGGAAAGGATTAAATGGATTGATTGATTAATTGATTTTAACGTCATGTCAACCTATCTAGGGTTATTTTATGTCAAGAGGTTAAGGAATCACGTTCATTGTACGTTCATATTTACATATTTTGCGTAGTTGTTTCTTAAAAGGCTTTTTTTGCACACGGTCTTACAAAAGAAGTTCATTTCACCCATAGATGAGACCATAAAACGCATTACCACGCCGGGTCAGAGTAGACCAGAGAGTAATGGTAATGAAGGAATATTCAACTCTTCCCAGATCTCTAAAACTGGAGACTCACCATTAGATGCAGTTTAGTGTCATACCCAATGCTCCCTTTTTTAGGGGTCAGTTTTAGCTTTAGGACGAAGAAAAGATGGAACGAAAATAAAGAATAAAAGAAAGAACAAATGGATGATATTGTCTCATAAAACAAAGGTGAATAGAAAAAAGGTAAAATAATTTTTGTCTATATATTCAGACTCGTAGGCACCTCTGGTGGTGTAACGGTTAGCAAGTTAGACTAGCAAACCTACACGAGTGAGTTCGAGTCTCATTGGGCGCCCCATTCATTCGGCCTTGAGCCACATCAAAGCGAAGAGCTTTGTAAATTACTATATATTCAGACTCGTGTTCTAATCTTGGTTTAAGTTTAGTTGGTTTGGTTCTATGGAACATCAACCATTGTAGGTTATTTAATTGTTGTATAGCCGTAATACAAATATAAGCAGAGACAAAATCAAACAAAATATACGAACTTCAATGAACGAACGAATACACTTCTTTATAAAAATATATCTCTCACACTTTATTCTCGAAAGGGTGGGTTTGTTGTGTGTGAGAGATGAGCTGGAGACAGGGACAAACTGCTATATTGACCCAAGTTCTTCTCGCGACCATAGCAGCACTTATTCCTCATCTTGGCTGGGGTTGCTCAACCGTGGGTCACTGAGGGCCCAAAGCCCTCTGCCGCTGGCTCTCACTTCGGCATCTTGTCTCCAACGGACTCGAACCGTCTGTACACCTGGTTATATTATGGTTTAACGTCCACCTGTTTCCGCTGTTCTTCCGCTAATTTACACTGGTGCATCTCTCGATTGACGGCTCGGTCGAGGGTCAATATATAACAATCATCCCATTCTTATTTTTCAAAATTCCATATGCGGACATTTTCTTCACGTCCATCTCCATCCCCCTCACACACACATTTTACAAATAATGCTCTAGGACAACAACAGCAAAAATACAAAAAGAAATTACTTGAACTACAGCAAAATACAAAAACCTTAATTAGAAGGCGACCTTCTCACTGTGTAACACTTGCCCAGGCTAATTATTGTCTAAATTTATTTCATACTATTCTTTGCGCGGTTGGCCATCCTGACATGCGGGCATCAAAGTACAATACAGATGCATCTTTCATCCTCCCAAACACAATAGGGCCCTCTTTGAAGAATCTCAAAACCATAAAAGGACCATACCCTGGTCCTAGATCCTGGTCACAACCTAGTGACCCTGGTCATTCCAGCAATACATTTCACCGGGATTCCTTATGACCACGCTCCAGTTCTTCGCTCAACAGGTTCCTACCAGGAGTAACTGGAGAATTCCACCAACTAAAAAACAATATCTTCAAAGCCCAAAACATTCCTCATAAATCTACAAAAATCATGGCCCAAAACAATGCATCACAATTCTAAAAAATAACAATACATCCAAATGTATCACAATCTGACACGCATGCTGTAAACCACCTAAAATAGACCACGCAAAAATATTTATTAGCAATGTGTTACTCATTTTTTTCATTAAGTTTCTGTTACCGTGTCCATTGCTCTGTAAACCCTTGAGGAACATGCTTACTTGATCACACCCACACCGGGTTGGTTTTCAATTTAATCAGGAACCCTCGTGGCTACTAAGATATAGGCCCCTCGCCTTTTCTAGATTCATTTCACTTCGCCAAACCACGCACGAATCCAAAACATCATCGGGACTGAAAGATTCAGACATCATCAACAAAATATTGGAGCAGGCCACGCCTTTCTTTCCTTTAGTCCATCAACTTGGAACTCCAATCTGAAAATACTGGCCACCACAAGCCTTCAACAAATCCATGGGACGGGGAATTCCTCTATAGAATTACTTACCATATGCCCAAAATAATCTGTAACACAACTTGGATGAATCTTTGACCCAATCTCGAGTCAACCCACGATTCGCTCAAAAACAGAAACCAAAAAAAAGTATTTCCTATTCCACGAAAACCCAATATTCCCCTAAAATTTAGAATCAACATAATTTTAAAATCTTCATAAACCTAATATTAAATCCCCTGTTAATGGTTTTCGTCAAATTTCGTAATATGAAACAGAAAAAAATTCTAATGTCGCCTTTAAACTCAAACAAACTCTTTTTTTTTTTTTACTAATTTTTCAACTATTCTCAACAAGTCAAAACAATATTAACGATATATCCACAATTAAAGTTCACAAAGTTTAAACAAATGTTCGGTTTTTCTATGCACTGTCTATTTTTCAAAAAAATTGTTCGTTTTTTCTTTCTTTTTTATGCTGTGTTCAACAGTATTCAAGTTTCTTTTCTTCTTTTCTTTTTTTTCCTGTCTTTTTCCATTGTTCTGTCGTCCTTTTTTTAAATTAATGAATTGCTCATTCACTATTTTTTTAAAAACTTTATATTTGCTTCTCTCTGTCTTTACCTTAATACAATAACTATGGGTTGATGCATCCCCATTTATTCAATTACTAGCAAGTATTTCCATAAAACAAGCATGGTTCGTTAATCAAACTTTTTCAGTAATATTCTTTCTTCTTTCAGCAAGTATCACTACAAATGCATGACTCGTATCCAGCCATCATTTCTTCATTTTTTTCTTATTCCGAACACGACAACACAATATGAGTTTCTTGCTTACTTCTAAAGATGAGTTAAAATATCCCGGGGGGTCTTTCCAAAGCAACCCAAACCCCCCACTATCTTTTACAATTGTTAACGGGGTATTTTATTTATTTATCCATTCGGCCAACCTCATTTTCACCTCAAGAACAATCCAAAACCGAGTCCACAAATCTTCCGGCACATCAACGAGATCGTCAAGATTTTACACATATACTCCCTAATTCTCCCATCTCGTTTCAAAAATAACCTTTTCAAAAACAAAAGTCAAACCCCATTCCAGGGGAACCTTCACAACTCAGTCTGGCCACTAACCAGTCAGTACTTCAATACCACAAGATTCTTAACCCCTCCATAGGGGGAGACCTTTACAAAATCTGGTATGCTTCTACCAGTACCCAAGATATCGATCCCATTCTAGGAAGACTTCACAGAACACTTCCAATTTCAACAACTTTTCCAAACATCGAACCCGTCCCACAGCTTTAACTACGGATCCAAAGGTATATGAGCATTCTCCAGACAACATCATTGATGCCCCGAAATCCTCCCAGATCTCGGAGTAAAAGCCTAATTTCAAATTACTCTGCGTTAGGACAGCATTCACAAGTTACTACAAAACTTCATTCATAAAAATTTTGTTTACTATCAAATTCATTCATAAAAATTAAATAATATTAAAATAATTGTATGAAATTATTGATCAATTTGAACAGACAAATGATTTAGCCTATAAGTAAAGTAAGTAAGTAAAGTTCTATTTCAAACAATTCAGTTTAGCATTAGTGTAGTTTTTGTTTGCACATGATTAAGTGTCAAAACAGTTCTATTTCAAACAATTCAGTTTAGCTTAAGTACACAGTTTAGTTCCATTTGATCCCTTGATAGGACCCAATCAGGAGCTACCACTCCGAGCCAGAATGGATCTGGGAGCGATGGCAATGAAGAGGTACTCCGCATTCCTTGAAAGCTCCAGAATAACTGAAATCTCACCATCAGATTGTTTAGTATGTGACGGTTACTATATCTTTTTTCCGAGGTTACATTATCCTGGAAGGTCAGGGAGAACCACTGACTATAGTATCGTACCACCCAAGCTCTACATATTCTCCGTAACTAGTTATATTTTAATGATAGCTTTGAAAGCCCATATAATCATAGTAAAGTATAAAGCTTGCGTATAGGTTTAGTTTTCGAGACACAGACAAATGAGGATGTGTCAAGGGTCGAGATGGCGATGTGATATAAATGAAAACGTGAAGAATTCCGAACTGGACAAACAACATGACTCGTGGTTATGTTTTTTTCTTTTCTTTATATATACATCTTTCTTATATATTTTGTTTCAAAGAAAGTAAAATTATAATAACAAAAA
Organism: Sepioteuthis lessoniana; assembly: GCA_963585895.1. Lineage (NCBI taxonomy): Eukaryota > Metazoa > Mollusca > Cephalopoda > Myopsida > Loliginidae > Sepioteuthis > Sepioteuthis lessoniana. The sequence goes on from OY757915.1 coordinate 50,135,196, forward strand.
AAAAAAAAAAAAAAATAACAACAAAAAATTAAACACAAAAATATACAGACATGAAGAGGACAAGTCACTTCCAATTTTGTTTGGCTATGTCCTTCAAGAAACAAAGTTCTCTTTTTTTGTTCGACTTGTCTTAAACTTAAACTAGGATTCTTTTGTTTCCTTTACAATTAAAGGGCGGGAACTTCCTCATTTCCTCTATATTTATTTTCTTATTTCTTTCTTCTTTCTCCTCTTTTAGTGAATAATAAAAGTCTCTCCTCTTCGCATTTAAAGTGGATATAAAATTTTAAACAAAATATATTCTCCGCCGAAACTGGTTACTAATAAACAACTTCAAAAATGTTTCTTTAGATATTCTTGATACAATCCTTCGTTTAGGTTATGAGTATCATTTATAAGAAAATTTTCGACTAACCTTTTTCCTTTTCTCTCCTTTTTTTAATAATCATTAATTTTCCATTAACGAATCGCAAGGCATTATTTTTACGTTGAACTTTAGTTTCTTGTTCAACGGAGTTGACGACTTCCATTAGGCCATTTTGCCACCAGAATTTCACTTTCTACCGGACCTAGCTACTTATTGCTACACTTTAATGCTAATTTATCTTTTTCATCCAAATATGGCTGCCTAGACATTTTTTCTGTGTCCATGCAAAATCGCTTAATGTTTATCTTTTACTTTTCCAGCCCATAAACCTATTCAACTCTTGGCCAATAGCACTTTGTAATGTTTCTCTTATACTGCAGGTGATATAATGGCTAACGTACTGGACTGCGACCTTGAAGTAAGCGAGTTCGAACTCCAGTCTCTCTGATACGTTCACTTTCGGACAAATAAATTTGGGAAAGGCATGAACTCCCTTATTCCCCTAGAAAATTGGTGAAATAGTATCTCTGCTGTTCTTATATAAGGATGTATTGGGCATTAAATCATCTACGAAGGTTGATATGTCATTAAAACAGAGAAACCTATCTTTTACTCTAATAATTCACGTGTCTGACTTGTCCGTGTTCCTTTTTAGACTGAAAGTTTCCGTTTTATTTGGTTATTTCAGTTTTTTCTTTCAAGTACCTTAACATTAAATCTCACAATTATCGATATTTTTAGACTTCTCCATGAATTGGTCATATCAAGTACTTGTAAATGAGGCTCAATTCTACCGCTGTTTGTTTCTTTCTACATAACATCACGTAGGCACAAATATATACGCAAGGCGCCGTCTCTATGAATTATTACGTCTGAGAGTGAGCGTGTTACGTGTGTCCTTAAGGGTGAGATGTTAGCCGTCATAATAATAATAATAATAATGAGAGGGAGAGAGAGAGAGAAAGAGAGAGAGAGAGAGAGGGAGAGTTTTTCTTTTTTTAAAGCAAACTATGCAAATTATGAAAAAATCCTAAAGTTATGTAGCCGGTTCTAAAGATAATTGTTTAAGGCGAAAAAAGCGATTGCTTAAGCAGCAAAATTTATTTAGAACCCAGACCTGGGCAAATAAACACATGAGCTTTATATATATATACATAGAGAGAGAGAGAGAGAGAGAGAGAGAGAGAGAGAGAGAGAGAGGGAGGGAGTAGGCGCCTGTATATATATATATATATATATATATACACACACACCTTAAGATCATTTTATTGTTATTGGAAATGAACACTGTGACCTGATTTCAAATCTTGGACGAAGCTGTTAGCATTTCTCATAGTGCTAATACCATTGCGAAAAGTATGCATCAAACTTTTCTCTCTCAAGGTATGGGTAAATTGTAGGGTAGACTTAGCTCTTTAACTTTAGTATGGAAACCAGTCTAGGAGAAGGAAAACTCTGAATTCAAACTTGTTAAACTCTGCTTTAAAAAATCAAGCTTGTATTACATCCTGCTCATATGGTGAAGTTGTTATATATATATATATCAAACGGCAAACTTTTTCTTGTCATAAACTGCTATCTTTTTTCTTGTTATACAAATTTTCCTTAGGTTTTTGTATTTTGCACTTTTTACACACCCATCGTTGATTTAACATCACTAATATCATCCATTAAAGTCCTGATGATAGTTCATTAGAACCGAAATGCTATAGTGTCGACTTTGCTTCTCAATAAATCTCTCCTTCTACTTGGATTACCTTGTTATTAATTTTCCTTTACAAATTGTCAGATTACAATCCATTATTTACTTCCATATACATACATACATACATACATATATATATATATATATATATATATATATATATATATATATATATATCATAATAAATGAATATATATTAGAAATATATATATATATTTAATCCATGGAAAATAGTCTGCAACCCTGTGTTTCTGCAACCCAGGGTTGCAGACAATTTTCCATGGATTAAATATATATATATCTATATCTAATATATATATATATATATATATATATATATATATATATATATATATATATATATATATATATATATTATTATTATTATTATTATTATTATTATTATTATTATTATTATATAATAGCTCTATCCTAGATATTGAGCACTCTCCATATTATATTGCACTTGGTTCGACACATACCCACAAAGGGATTTAGTGACAACCAACACTCTTATAATATATATATATATATACAAAAATTTCTCTTTTAGACATACTTCTTTAAATATCACAAACAAGAAGTGTTTATTCAGTTTTTAAAGTTTTTCCTCCCTACGAGTAAGATGCCATCACATATGAAGTGTGTGAAAACTGTCCAATCCCTTTTAAAATGTAGTTTGAGTGGTTACAACAATCGTTGGTCATTGTCAAGAACATAAATGTAGTCATCTTATTGTGTCTAAAATCCAGAAAACTGTGGAATTATCGAGGAACGTTTTACATTTTTAAATAAACGTGCTAATATCACGTGTATAACATGAGGGCAGATGATATTACCATTTAAACATAAATGGCAGTTGACGTTGTAGAGTTCTGTTGCCTCATGTTATATTAAAGGAAATAAAATAATGAAAGCGTTGATATTGATGGTTTTCAATCAAGTAGTTTAATGACAGTTTGAGATGAAGTTTTTCCTTGTGCCGTGAGTTGAAGAAGATAGAAAACAGTTGTAAATGGCTGAGCGGGAATTTAGTACTTAGCCAGATGCTTCGGGGTCCATCTAATTTAGGAGGGAGAAATAATTGACCTGGAAATGGTCTCCTAAAGGAAGCAGAGGAACAAATGTTGAAGTGTGCTCTCTAGAGATGAAAAGTCCCTGTTTGCTGTTGGAGTCGTCCCGAGTTAGAGAGAGAAATGTTATCTCTCGTGTCGGTTGGTCTTACCTTGCAGCCAGCCAGGAGGAAAGGAAAAGAGAAAAGCCGAGCATGGTTAGCGCTGCCCGGGCAGAATAGCATTGGTCATTTTCATTGGATGAAATGTATAATTTCAAAACTCCAACAGCAAAAACAATTCCCGCACTAAATAATGGTTTTAAATTCTTTCTGCTACACGTGCAAATCCGTTCTTTAAGGAGCACATGACTGCGACACGAACTTGAGTCGTGATTGTTGCCGAGTGAAAGATGCATTTTAGGATTCCAAAACCCAGACACCAGAATAAAACATTGTAATTCGAAACGTAAGAAATATGTTTGATCCTGTACAGTTCTTTCGTTTTAGTCGTCTACATATTAACCACGCAGAAAGACTGGCACATTTTCTACATTGTCAGAATTCAATAAAATTAACCTACCAGTTAGTTAAATTTAGTTTTTCAAATAGTTTCTCTATCATCCAATAGAAGTAAAAAAGAAATTTTCTTTTCTTAAGGTGATTTTCAGGCATTAATAACATATTTTTATCTAATCCTTGTAAATTGGGGGAAAACAACAAAAAACAAAACAAAAAGAAAAAAAAAGTTCTTTAAAACTCCTTCCAGTCCGTTATCAATATTTTAAGATCTGCCTTCCTCTCGTATAATGTTTGGTCCTTTTTGATTTTGATAGTTAAACTCACTCTTTACAGCATATAGTAAAACCCTGAGTGTACGCTTAATTAGTCTATAATCATGCATATTTTGCATATAGATTATATAAGTACTCAATGTAAGACAAACTGTATCAATATTTTTTAAATATTTGATTAACCCCCAAAATTGTCTCCGTATTTTAGCATAGGTTCCTCTGTTTGGAATTAAAACCGTGTGTCAATAGGCACTATATATATATATATATATATATATATATATATATATATATATTGCCTATTGACATACGATTTTAATATATATATTGACTATTGACACACGATTTAATATATATATATATATATATATAATCCCCACCCACTGACGCTGACTGGATATTACTGATATATATATATATATATATATATTATAACCGTATATGGTTGTCACTATTTCACTTAGTGGGTTTGTAGCAGACCAAATGCGGTATAACTTGGAGAGTGTTCAATATCTATTAGTTTTTATATTTACTTAATAGCATGGAAGCTTATCTGCGACCATCGGTTTCATGCCGTCTTATTACGACGATCATCAGGTAGGGAAAAGAAAGATATTGGAGAAATCGAAAAAATCGAAAAATAGTCAAAAGGATTGTGTACAAGTCTTTTTGTGTGTATGTGCATGTATGTGTGTATTTGTGTAGATTCTATTTGCGTACTATTGTGTGTAGTCGGATAAGTGATTGTTACTATGTGTGTGTATGATGATACATGCGCCGCGTGGCTAATTTGAAGTAGCGAAAGTCGCGAAAGACGAGAGTTTGACCGAATAAATCTATATCTATATCTATATATATCTATATATATACAACAAAGTCAGATCACACACACACACACACACACACATATATATATATTTTTATATATAATTTGAACTTGGCTCACCGAAAAAAAGATAAAATACTTCATCAAAAAGAGGAAAGAAAGAAAATAAAAGAATTTAAATGTGTGTGTGATAAAGTCATAGAGAAGAAATTAAAATTAATTTTGACATTTTTGTAAGGAATTGTTTTCAATCAAAGTAGCATTTTCATTACTTCATTACTTCTCTAACTTGATAATTATACTAACTTTTTTTACATTACAGATCTGGGGAGTGTGGAGTACAATTTCATTGCAATTACTTCCAGGTCCACTCTAACCCGGAGTGGTAGAACGTATTCGGGTCCCATCTATGAGTCAAATTGATATGTTTCAAAAATTTTCGTATTCGAAAGGACAGTGAACAAAATTCTTTTTAAGAATTTGAAAGAAATTTAAATATGAACGAACAATGAACGCATTTATCTAACCACTGAGCTTCTTGACGGGTTGATGTGCAGTTAAAATCAATCATCGTAAGTCTATAATTAAAATTGAGAATGTGTTCCCTATTGGAATTTGGCTTAGAATCAATATTTCTTTCTTTTCCTCGACAAACCAATACCTACTTGAATGACCAAAGTATATAAATAATGAAAATGTTACAGTTTCTATTCGAATATAAAACAGTTTTTATTCCAGCTCTGACTTCAGTTTCTTTCGGCGATTGATTCTTGCGTATGAAATCCAATTACAATGTGGAAGACTTGCTTTCTTTCTCTCTTTTGTCATATTCACTGTAAAAAAAAAAATGAGCAAAACCTTACTTGCTTAAAGGTAAGTCAAACGAACAGTTTGTGGAATGAGATAATATTTTGTCCCAGGTGGCCAAGTGCAAAATAACATCGTCAATAGTTAAACCACAATAGTCTCCAGTTCTTCTCGCATTTTTATTCTTTAGCTATGTGTTCAGTTTCTAAACGGAAAATTATTGAACCTTCTTATCGATCGAAGAAATGGCATTGGACCAAGAAGTACAACGTTTCTATGCAAAATTTCCATGCTAAGTTGGCCGGTGGGTTAGTTTTTTAAGGCATGTCAACTCTTGCTGGGTTATTTTATGCAGAAGTAAGAAAAACAATTGTGGTCTCAAATTATATATAGTACAAAAATACATTTTCACAATAAGTGTAAATTTGTAAGTACTTTATATCTAGTTGCAATATCAATGTTCTATAGAGCCAATATATTAATGTAGTTGAAAACTATATTTTCCATGTTTTATTGCATCTTTTAAAAAATTGCATTTTTTTTTTGTCTAAAATGATTTGTTTACACAGTTATATGATATTAAGTATTCATACCTAATATGAATTATAGGACTGTTTGATCATTTAACTGTATGTAAACAAATGAAGAATGTTTAATTGAACTATTAATGATTTATAGCGAGACTTGGAACTATTTCACTATCTTGACTTATGTTTACAAATCATATATATCAAATATATATGTATTAACCAGATTTGGTATTAAATAACCCACACTGGTTAATATCCGATAAAACCAAACGAAACCAAACCTAATATGAATTACTCATTGCCATTACTCCTATGTCCACTCTAATATGGAATGGTAGTATTTGTTCGGGTCTGATCTATGGGTAAAATAGATCTGTATGAAAATTATTAGTATTAGATCGGTATATGTGAAGCCATAACTGTGTGCAAGTTATCTGTATTGAATAGGAATACTTGCTACCATATAATTATGTACAAACAAATCAAAATAAAAAGATAAAAAAGTGCGATTAAAATAAAGATTACAATATAAGATTGAAAATATAAATAGTTATGATAGTAATCAAACATTTACTGAAGTCAAATAACTGTTTACTAAAAAATGCCTTATTAAGTAGGAATAATTACTTTAAACTATATGATTGTTTATCATTTATTTGTATTAGATAGGAATGTTTGATACCATACAAGTGTGTTCAAATTATTTCTGTTAAATAGGTATATATGCTTTCATATAGCTGTGTAAACAAATGATTGGAGACTAAGAAATGCAATTTTTAAAAATGCATTGAAATATTGAAAATGTAGTTATGATTACAATTTTAAAAAAAATACAAATAATCAAATTTCGGCATAAAGAATTGATATGTTATTAAACAAATAAACAAACAAAATAAAACCTTTCTTATTTATTGTGTTACAAGTAATCTTTGGTTCCATTTATGTAAATTTTGAAACCTCTGTTGACCGGTAGTTAACAATGTTCAATATCTGAGCAACACTGTTCAATATTTGCAGATACAGCTATTAAGTAAAATCGTATTAGAAATTATATAGCGATTGTCAAGCAATTTTTTCAGATTATTTTTGAAAAAATAAAATGTGTCACAAAGCTAAAAAGTGAAAAGGAATCAGGTCTTCGTTACCCAAAAATCTTTTTAAAAATCTTTATCAATGACTCATTCCTTCAATAATTATACCATAACATTGTTTCTATACTGGTCATTCTTACCACAAACGCCATAATATCACTGTCTCTCAGTGAAACTCCTAACTAATCCCATATAGACAATAATTTTGCAATCTATTTTGGGATAAGTGCTTTAATCGGTCAAAAGGCGACGAATGGGACATAAGGGATGGGAAGAAATATAACAAGAAACACACACACACACACACACACACACGCACACATACACACACACATACGCATTCATACACTCGTGAAAATATAACTAAAAAATAAAATCCAGTACTTCGGTCATTTAATGGAGGAGTCGCTGTGAATTTAAGACAATACAAAAATGAAGGCAAAAAGTATTTGTGGTGGTGCCATGTACTTACATAATGTAGCTAAGTTAAAATTAAGGAGGAACTAAAGGTCATAGCAAACCCTATTTTATGCTTATGTACCATTGCTCTATCAAAGAGAAACTTCGACCCCATTGTAACCTCGAGTGTTAACAATTTGACGAATGCAAAAACTGTTAAACTACTAAAAGGTTTATTTACTACTAGGTAGCAAGTAGTCGCCGAGAGAAAGAAAGACGGAATTGAAACTAAGACGACGGCGACAACTAGAGAAAAATAAGCAACATGTCATAGTGGGAAAAGGAGAGCAGAATGGTTTCCTGGTTCTAACATGCTTGTCCGCTGGGTCTAACACCTCCTTTGGAGCACCCCCAGAATTTAGGGCACCTCGTCAAATCCTGAGAGGCCACGAGTCGTCCCCTCACTTCCGCCTGGTGTCGATGGGATGGGCATCCGCTTCCTCTCACTTCTGCGCATGCATACAAAAAATTTTGACCTCCAGTTTTCCTTAGTTATATTTATTTACCACGAGTTCCTCGGCCTAGCAATTCGGAGACGGTTTGCATTATTTATTTATTTATTTATTTATTCAATTTTCTATGATCCGTTCAATTACGTTACACTTATTCATTGTCACTTTCAAATTACCACTCTAAGTTAGCACCATTTACGCGATACATCCGTTAACCCTATTCTGTAAGCGGGAATAGAATACACCGACTGTATTCCTTGCCCTAAACTGAACCTGAGGGTGAAGATCTCGTTCTGGCGATCTAGGGAGCATCGAGTACTCCGTCACTGACATTACTCCTTGGTTCCCTATGGTAGCATCTATTAGGGTCTTTTATCTTTGGATCAAATAGATCTGTTTAAAAATTATTCGCATTCAATAGGACAGGATGTAAAAATAAAAATCGCTTTTGAAACAATAACACAAAAAATGTAAATATGAACGTACAAAGGATATGATTCCCTAGCTTCTAGGCATAAAATGACCCTAAACTAGTTAATATACCGTAAAATCAATCAATCAATCAATCAATCAATCAGTCGATATTTCTTATCCAGATAACCTATATAAAAAACAATCGATTTATGGTAATATTTAATATTTTTTATCTACCCATTAACTCAGTTGGGGCATAATCAAGCTTTATCCAGAATCTCCTCCCCTTTGGGACGCAAGTATTATCCGATATTATTCTAATGATTTTTCTCAATAGACTTTTTGTAGGATTCAAAAGTCTCTATCTTGTTTTCTTCATGGAAGTTTTCTTTATCATCTCTCAATATAACAAACATTTTTATTTTTGTCATTGCTGTTAACACGATTGTATACTTGGTTTAACTATTATGTTTTTACTTCCATATTATCCTCCTTTACACATATATAAAGTCACAATTTGTTTTACATATAGACAGATTGTTTTCTTTGAGAAACCTTTATCATCAATTTTTTGTATATACTCAAAAGTTTTAATGTCTTCAAAAGCGGAAACTCACATGGAAACACTATAAAGTTATTTGCGTCAGATTTGATCAATCGTCAACTGAACTGTGATAAGTTCCTCGTAAGACTTATCATTAAATTTTATGATATGATCAGCAATTGAATCTTGTCCATTGTAAACTGGCTATTGTCTTGAAGAATAATCTCCCTTGTGATTTTGAATTACGAGACTTACTCTTATTTGGTTAAGGGAACCAACTAGTTTCTTTGTATCAGCAAAATTACAATTGATATATCTAAAATTTATGCAACAAATGCACTGAAAAACTATCATATAACTATAAAGAAAATCATTAATTTAAAGCAGGTGAATACATTCCAAAAAAAATGGATCTTTCCAAAAGGTAGTGGATGAATTGTGCCATAAAAATAGAGATGGTGAAAGATCGAAAAATTGCAAGGAAACAAATTACAAAAGAATAACAGCAGAAATGTACAGTAAAATAGAATGTCTCAAGTGAAAAAGCTGAAACGACTAGACGTATCGAATCTATATGAGAAACTCCTCATATGTCGATATTTTCAGTGACTTACAACTTTTGATTCGATTCATATCCTTTACATATATGTATATTTCCTTTAACGTGTGCGTGCGCATGTGTGTATTACTGCAAATATTTGCCAACTCTGTGTTGCCTATCTGCCCTTGTGTTAGTTATTACTGCTTACTCGTTTCACAGTTGCTCATTGTTGGCCTCAAATCTTGAAACGATAAGAAAAAGGAGGAGTAAGATTCTACTTGTTTTAGTTCTGATTGAGAATCATTAAGTCTGATTCTCTCCCACGTTCTTCCCTCCCTGTCTTCGACCATTGCAACCTGACTAAGATGTGACCAGCAGCTCTTACCTTATCAATCGAATTGATGCTCTCATGCATACATATCAGATTGATGCAAAAGTTTTCAGCGTTTTTTTTTTGTAAAATATTTCGTTTATATAAATTAAAAACACCATTTTGTCATCAATGTATTTCCCAAGCTTTCAATGGCTTTACGTCACCTTTCACGTTGATTATGTTTTTATAAGAATAGAACGATTCCAATTAATTAATTGAGGAGTTCTTAGATACTGTGAAACAGTTGGAATCGCAGACCAGAAAAAGTGAACGGCGTAGGACTAAACATATATGAAGACTAGATTATATATGGAAGAATTTTCCATCTCATTTTTCAATTTTGAAATTGTTTTGCTGCGTCGCCTTTGTAGCTTGAGAATCTGCTACTATACTAGGAAATCATCAATAGATTTTCCAGCCAAAAAAAAGATATTTTCTCTTCCAACGCATTTAAATGCGTCAGTTGCTCCTTATTGTGCCGTGCAGTAATATTTTGTTTATATTTTGTTTATATTCCAGTAGTTTGTAATAAGGAATGGTCTTTGAATCTCCCTAAATACAACAAAGAACATTTTCACAAAAGATTCTGTTTAGGTTGGAATTTTGGAAACTGTCTTGGATATGGTCACGATTTCCTTTGTGTTCTTGTAATAAACCACAATTTTTCATCGCCAATGACAATTTTTAATCAAAAAGACAAGTTCATATTAAACATATTTTCTTAGCTTCCAAAATTTTCCAAGGGTTTGTAAACAAACTTAAGCTGTTGAGTGGTTACCTAATCAATAAAGAGCTGAGTAAATATCATAGACATTTCTTATATTTCTCTGACATTAAGAAAAAGAAGCTTTCCATAAAATATATATGTTTATTGAATAGATACTTGCACCGTGCGCGCGCGCGCGCGCACACACACACACACACACACATATATAGTCTGTTTCACAGTTGTTGAAACAATACTGCGGTCTTTCATATTTTCCTTGTTGACTTTATTCTTCTCTTTCTCTTTTCAGATTATTGCAGTGAAAAAGAACATTTTGATGTATTTATTGAAATCCTATTTGAGACGTTGGGTCAGATCTTTTGTGTGAAGACAATACGAAATTAAACCTTTGAAGATTATTCAAGCAAGATACAGAAAGAATGCAATTTCAACTCATTTCCAAACAGGAGTAAGATTTTAAAGTTGATCAAGAATTTTTAAGCTCATGGCACTTGCGAGGAGCGTAGGGTAACAAGTTCCTCACCTCCGATAACAATCTGAATACCCAAGAATGTCACCAGGTTTTAAGAGTCAGTCGGCCAGATTCTGTCCAGATATGAACGGCGGAGACTTGGAGCATGTACTCTAGGGTTTCTCTTGACATTTCTGGTTCCTTTTTAGTTTCAAATCCTAAAATGTTATCCTTTTACCTTTCAATAAGTTTAATTTTCATTACTCTATCATTTGTGATAATTGATTTGTTCTTACTCATTTTGCTCCCAAAATTGTGAAATACCCTATATATACGTGGTGCATACGATAAGTTTCCAGACTTTTTTCATATGGGCACTTTTATTAATAGTACACACATGAAACTCTAGTCCCATTCGAAGTAATCTCTTCCGGTTGCAAAGCACTTGTAGTACCGTTCCAACAACTTCTGGAAGGCCTCCATGGAAGTCCTCTTGTGTGAGCATGTTAATGACCTTCGTCACAGCCTCTTTCATCTCCTCAATTGTCTCATAACGACAGCCTCTGAGCTTAGGGAATAACCAAAGGTCACAGGGAGCAAGGTCTGGACTACATGGAGGCTGAGGAACTGTCTTGATGCCCATCTTGGTCAAATAGTCTGTGACAAGGATGGAGTTGTTGACTGGTTTATTGTTCTCGTGGAAATGCCACTGACCCGATTTGAAGAGTGCTGGCCTCTTCCGACGGAATCTCTTCCTGAACTCCCTTAAAACCTCAACATAGTAACCCTAACCCTAACCCTTTGGCCAATCAACTCTGGTGTATTAACTTCCTTACTCCTCCCACATCTCTCATCATCCCTCACAGACTCCCTGCCTTCCTTGAGTCTCTTATGCCACTCAAAAACTGATGCTCGATTCTCCAAAAGCAGTCTGAAGCATTCCATACGTTTCTGTAGCATTTTTTCCAAGTTTAAAACAGAATTTTATTGCATATCGTTCTTCCTCCCGTCTAGATTGCATTTTTGAAATTCACCAGCTGTGACAATCAGGCTTTAGTAGGGTGTATTCCAATTACTGCTGTTGCTGTTTATTTGAACCTGAAATCATAAAAATTGGTCAGTCATCTCATAAGATGTATAGCAATAACATACTGAATTTTCAAGAGTCTACGACAATTTTAAATGCCTGTACAAAAAAGTCTGGAAATCTATTGAATGCACCACGTATATATATATATATATATATATATATATATATATATATATATATATATATATATATATATATATTAAGTGAAACTCTACAGATGAGTTCCATCATAGAATTATTTCAAATCTTTTTAAAAAAATATATCTTGAATTATAATTATTTAAATGTCTAATGTAATTTAAAATATACACCCCGTTCTAGCGGTTAAAACTCCAACAGATTCTTATTTTTCACCTGATACAATTTTGCCAAAGACTATTGAAACAAATTTATAATGGAACTATTGAATTTAACTTAAAATTATTGACACATTTGCTCTGCACGTGAGTTTTTTTTTATATATGTTTATATATGTTTATATATGTTTATATTATAAGCGCTGAACCCTCTACTTACATATATCAATACTATATTCTACATGGATTGTTCCTTTTAAGTCAATTAAGTGACTTAATTTTTATATATATATATATATATATATATATATATATATATCACATGCAATAGACTTTAAACATCACTAATTTAACTGCAACTGTGCTCATATGCATTGGGATTAATTGACAATTACTTGGGATTACTTGTTCATTATGACTATGAACAGTAACTTTATCTAAAACAATATCTTCAGTTATAAAGTTGAAACAAAGCTTTGTAGCAAAAAAAAAAAAAAAAAAAAAAATGGAGAATTAAGCAACTCATGATGCGTTTATTCTTGGTAGTTCGCCAGCCTAGCTTACGAATTATTACAAATCAAGAACGAACGAAAGTTCGGTTTTTGAGATATTGTTTGTAGTTTTGAAATTGGGTTTTTCGGGCTGAGCCCGTGTAGTGAACTTGTCATATATATATATATATATATATATATATATATATATATATATATATATATATATATTAGGTTGAGTTCAAAATAATTTCCGTTTTAGTAAAATATAATTTATTCTTGAATAATTTAATAATGAATTAATTTGAATCAATTGTATATTCACCATTATTTTGAATCACCTCTTGCCATTTATCAGGTAGGTTGTTGACTCTTCTCAAGTAAAATTCAGCTGATCCTTTTGAGAAATTTTTTTATCATTCAGAGCATTTTTTTAGAGAACGAAAAGGATGGAAATCCCGTGGTATAATGACTAGTGAATATGGTTGACAAACTTAAATCAAATTTTTTCTTGCGTAATTTTTACTCAATCTGGGCGTCCGTTATCAAGAGAAGCACAATGTTCTCCCTATTGACGCGCAAAAGGTGTTTTTTTTGGTGGAGATTTTCATGCGCATAAACATTGAATATCTTGTTATGTTTTAAAAACCCAAAATGAATAGATAGTGAGCCAATTATACACACAGCATAACTTTTCTTTAATGAAGCTCCACCTTAGGGGTAGGCTGCAGAGAGTCATCCTTGTCAATCTCCTGCATTTTGCATTGAACATTGTCAAAAAAACATTTTTTGTCGCCGATAATGATTATCTTGAGGAACGAGTCATTTCTCTGCCTTGAAAGAAGACTTGTCGCTATGGGTATGCGATCCTTATTTTTCTCACAAAGAGTATGAGGAACCAAAACGCTTAGCTTGCTCACTTTTCTTATCTCTGTTAAGTGTCGACGGAGAGTAGATTGGGATGTCAAATGTTAATTCTCGAGTATTTTTGTGCGGATTGTATTTCACCAATTCTCTTAAAGCAAATTGATTGAGATATGATGAGTGTCCCAGTCTCAGCTCTCAATGATGTATCGGCAGAATGACTCATGAAGATTCTCTTTAATCAGGTAATTTTCAGTTGCATTTAAAACATGTGTAGTTACAACTTGCTTTCAGAAAACAGAAATTTAATGACTCAACCAAATATATATATATATATTGATTGATATGAAGATAAATATTAAGGTATATAGATAGCTAAAGGTTAAGATAAATAGATATGAATAGATTATTATAGGTAGATAGATATAAAAAGATTGAGATAGGTTGATAGATTTGAATAGAACAGATTGTTATATATATAGATAGATATTCAGAGAGAGAGAGAGAGAGAGAGAGAGAGAGAGAGAGAGAGAGAGAACCAAATTTCTCTTTTTCAGAAACTTGGTTTCGACAAGAATTAAACGTAAAAATAAATCAAATAAATTTTTCTGTAAAAAGTCATTTGGTGAATTATAATATGATTATAATTTTTTGGGGGTTTTCACAGCAGCAGTGACTTGTGCTTTTCTTTGAGGAACGAGTGACTGCAAGTCTCCTTAATCCTGAATATTCTAGCAGATCTCAATAGTGCTGACATCTCCAGTTCTTTCCAGTTCTTTCTGAATAAAATTTTACCTTCTCCCGATTTTTCGAATTGTTCCAGTGTCCTGGATATGGCAATGAACAACATATGATAGTGAGGGTCTAGTTCTAGAGATCTAGGGAGTACAGAGTATCCTTTCATTGCCATTACTCCCAGGTCCACTCTAATCAGTAGTGATAGTACCTCTCAGGGTCCCATGTATGGGTCAAATAGATTTGTTTAAAAATTAATTATAATCCATCGGACTGTCTGCAAAAAAAAAAAGACACTTAAGAAACAACAACACAAAAAAATGTAAATAGTACAATGAACGCGATTCCCAAATCCATGGGCATAAAATAACACTTGACGCGTTGACATACTGTTAAGTCAATCAATCAATCAGCCAATTTGTTCTCTGACTCTGACGATGATTGATATCTGTCGTATTCAGGTCCTATAGTTTTTCAGTTATCTGTCAAGGTGTACGTATTTATTTTCATTTTCCTTCAATTTCACTCTGTGATCTTATGAAACAGTTAAGTCCTTTGCCTGACAAATTCTTTTCTTTTGGTTAAAAGTTTTTTTAGCTGGTATAGGCTGATTCGTTTTTATCTCAAAATCCCAAAGAGTTTTATTGTCTAAGAAAAGTTGTGGTCTGTACATCATTGGATCACTTTCCTCGCCCATTCGAGCTTGCACTTGTTCTCCTTGGCTACTTTGCAGCATTTACTTGTATGCTTGATTGTTTCATATTCTCTCTCTCTCTCTCTCTCTCTCTCTCTCTCTCTCTCTCTCTCTCTCTCTCTCTCTCTCTCTCACACACACACACACACACACCGTGTTCATTTGCTATTTTCCTGCGTTTTGTCTAGTTTTTACGAAGCTGATTCTAATGACATTTTCTGTCTTTAGTTTTCCTCTTCATTGTCATTTCCATGAATCTCATGCGCAATCTCTCTAGTTTATTTTCTAGAGTATCTATGAAGTAACTTTTCTTCCCTTTTCTGTTTCCTCAATTCTATAATTCCTGTTTTTCTGCTGGTCCATGAGTTATTTTTGTTGTAGATTTTAGGTGTTTCGATTAGTTTCTTTTAATTCTATTTTCAGTATTCTTCTGAGTAATTCAATAGCAACATTAGTACAATCTTTTTTTCTGTTTTAATATATAACCTACCGACATTATTTCTCTGGTGTTTAGGGCTTTTTTCATAATCAACTTTCTCGTTTTGTAGTCTTGGTTTCTGAACTACTCTCTAGTACAATTTAATAAGGATCTGGAATACCTGACAAAATAAACTATCTTGGTATTTATGCCCTCAGTTAAGTCTTTCCGGCAGAATTTGGTTTCCAATAGTTTTCTTTTTCACCAGAAGTATTCCTTTCTGACTTTTTCTTTCATTTCTGTTTAATGGTATTTATTTCTCTGTTGCCCAGATATTTGTTTTCTTTTTCTCCAAGCATTCTGAAAATTTGGCAGTTTTATTCATTAGGCTTTTTTCTTTATTTATTATTGGTATTACATGTTTCTCAATACCAAAGTCTATATACGTGGTGCATTTAATAAATTTCCAGACTTTTTTGTACAAGTATTTAAAATTGTTGACTCTTGAAAATTCAGTATGTTATTGCTATACATCTTAATGCAATAAAATTCTGTTTTAAACTTGGAAAAAATGCTACAGAAACGTATGGAATGCTTCAGACTGCTTTTGAAGAATCTTGCATGAATCGAGCATCAGTTTTTGAGTGGCATAAAAGACTCAAGGAAGGCAGGAAGTCTGTGAGAGATGATGAGAGATGTGGGAGAAGTAAGGAAGTCAATACATCAGAGTTGATTGGCCAAAGGGTTAGGGTTGGGGTTACTATGTTGAGGTTTTAAGGGAGTTCAGGAAGAGATTACTTGGGAAGAGGCCAGCACTCTTCAAATCGGGTCAGTAGCATTTCCACTAGGACAATGCACCAGTCCATAACTCCGTCCTTGTCACAGACTATTTGACCAAGATGGGTATCAAGACAGTTCCTCAGCCTCCCTATAGTCCAGACCTTGCTCCCTGTGACTTTTGGTTATTTCCTAAGCTCAGAGGCTGTCGTTATGAGACAATTGAGGAGATGAAAGAGGCTGTGACGAAGGTCATTAACATGCTCACACAAGAGGACTTCCATGGAGGCCTTCCAGAAGTTGTTGGAACGGTACAACAAGTGCATTGCAGCTGGAGAAGATTACTTCAAAGGGGACTAGAGTTTCATGTGCGTACTATCAATAAAAGTGCCCATACGAAAAAAGTCTGGAAACTTATTTAATGATCCTCGTATACATCTCGACCGAAGAATCTAATCGTTTCTATCAAAGTTTCCAATTCTCTTTTTTTTTGGCAAAAGAATTACGTCATTGATATACATAAGGTGGTTTACCTTTCTTTGTGATTTTGAGATTCTTTATACTCTTTTTCGCTAATGGCTCGGAAGACCTGGATTCAATCCCAGGTCGAGTAATACCAAAGACTCAAAAAATGGTACTTGATGCTACCTTGCTTAACACTCAGCATTATAAGGTAAAGATCGAGGGTAAAGTGGAACAATCAAGGGAAAGGAGTAGCGCCCTCCCTTACACATTGGTGTAATAGCTATTAAAAAGGGGGGATTTGTCCCACCCTCGACTACGGTCGCCAACTTACTTACTTATACTCGTTTACATTTTCGTAGTATTAGAGTAATTACTAATATTATTGCTAAGGGTGGTGAAGATAATGAGTCACCTGAGAAAATGCTTCTTTGTATTTTTACATCAGCAACGTGTTGTCCTTATGTGGTTAGTTTCATTCTCTAACTTTCCATTGTTCTCATTTGTTTTTCTATAGTCTATCAATGCTATCGTTAGATTTTATATCGTTCATTTGTTGTTTTAGTTCCTTTACGCCTTCTTTTCGGTTCTTCAGGCTTTCAGGTGAGTAGAATTCTTAATCTTTTATCTGTGTAGTTAATTATTATTTTACTCCTTTGATAGATTTTCACATCAGCGTTAGCTGATGGTTTTCCCCTAGAATTTGAGTGACAGCAAGTCTCCTCGAGCCTCCAACATTCTTCTTAGTATTCAGACCTATCTTAATAATGCTGTAGTCTGGATGGTCTCCACCTGTCCTTTTATTTTCAAGTCTTCCAGTCCCTTTAACAAGCCTTTGGAGATTGTTCCAAGTGCGTATTATCGATTTTCGCTTTAACATAATTGGTTCTTATGGCGTTGTTTTGTGTTGCTATGAGAAGAGATTCAGTATTTCTCGTAAAGTTTCTCTTTCCTAGCCATGTCCGGGTCTTTTCGTGTGAGATTTGGCCAGTTTGGTGCTTGAAATAGTTGTTCTTCTTCCATTTTTGTTTCCGAGATTTTGTTGCTATTCTTTTTGTCCTTATGTTGTTAATGCTGTTACTAGCCACTGTAATTAGTCTTTCTTAGCTCTTTTAATGAAGTCCTCGAGTACTTGTATTGATGCATGTAATCTTTAATGCTGGCCAGTCTTCTTCCTCCTTTTCTTGACACATACAATTTATGTCATCTTTGGATATTAGATCTTGTCATCAATTTTCTTGTCCTTGGGTCCTTTGGTCCTTTGGTGTTAGTTCCTCCTTTGCCCATTTTAAAAGTTTTCTTGAGTATCTTTGTCCTTTGTCTTCCTATCCCCACAGATCACGGAAGAACGAACTTCTAGGTTAAGTAATATCAACTATAAACAGATTTCCAAAATTCTCTTGTAATGGTTTAAGGAGGTGATAAGACGTTTAGCGAGAATTAATGAAAGCGATACGAGGCTGAGACAGATACATGCAAAATAAGTTAAATCGACAGCGGAAATAACACAACAAAAAGATTTCAACATAAGAGCGCATCTAAAATATAACAAAATTTTAATATGCGACGACCGGACAAATAACGGTGAGATTTAAGAAACAGATTTTTTTCTCTTCTCTTTTCTTTTTAAAATATAACAAAATATTAAGCCAACAGGAAAGCATCAAACAAAAATGTCTCATAGACAGTCCTTTTTTCTTCTTTCTCTTTTTTCTTTCTTTCTTTTTCTCTTACTTGAGAAAAGTGTCTAAGTCGCCGGACTGATACTTGTAGTAATGTTCATTCAATAAATTTAATTATTGGTGAAACAGAATCTTTACAGTCTCTCTCTTTTTTGAATACATATAATTTCCAATACTTAAGAATCGTGGAAGGAAAATGGTTTGAGTTGTACTTATCTTTGAGGGGTTTTCAATCTTTCAGATTTCTTTCTCTCCTTTTTATGGGGGAGTGACCTCCCCGGAGTCGGCTGAATTTCAGTATGCTGTTCTGACGCTGTCTTCTCTCCAAGTTTTGTTCTACGCTTTTAACGGGTGACTTTCCCCAGAGACGGCTGAATTCAGCATGACGTTCTAACGCTGACTTCTATCCCAAACTAAAATTTCTTCAAATTTCTCTAACGGGTGATGGTCTTTTTGGCGTGAAGAGCCTATGGGCCAATCATTTGATTTTCTTCTTCCACCACCTTGTCAGGTCACGCCACTCGATTGACCTAGACTTATTTCGTTCAACAGACTACAGGTCACAGAGTGCAGGTAGCTTGACCTTCATTTTTCCCCTACCATTTTAACGTTCAGTCTTAATGCCTGTTGATTCAAATAAAGAAGGGTCAGGGAATTGACCTCCCTTCCCTCTCTCTGTAGCATACCACATCACAATATGCAAATCTCTCAAAGTGAATGTACCAGTCAAGCATAAAAACATGACATGTGAGAGAAAGAGCAAGATATTTTTTGTTAGTGGAGATTGGTTCTGTGAGCGATATACTGAGCAAAGAGGGACTGCTGTGAACACAAATATTTGGATCAGTTTCACATTTCAACATACACACACACTTACTCTCAGTAATCTATTTCAAAACCTTTCGGCCTTTAAATGGAACCTACCCTCAAAGAATCTAAAATTTCTGTCACACAAACCATCATACCAAAAACACTACCTTAGATTATTAAAAATCCTCAAGTCATCCTTGAACTCCTCAAAAAATCTTTACAGATAGCTCCAAAGACAATGATAAAACAGTGTGCAGCCATTTTAAATTAGGAAATTGTAAGAAAAACTCTAACAAAGGAAAGCTCCATCTTTTCAGCTAAAGCCCATACAATAGACCTAGTGCTAAACCTTGTCTCTGAAAGCAACCACAAAAACTTTATCATATTCTCTGACTTGCTCCCTGTTTTACTATCACTAAGAAATAAAAACTGGATGATCCCCTTATCAATAAACTCCTGAGTAGATTGGAGTTCATGTTCAACTCTAAAGAGTCTTATATGCTGGATCTCAAGCCACATGAGAAATCAAAGAGCTGACTCAGCAGCCAAACCAGCTTTAGACTTGACCCCTGGCAAATTCAAGATTCCATACAAAATGACAATATACAAAATACAAGATTCCATACTAAATGACAACAATGCTAGAAGAACATCTACAATAAACTCTTCTTGATCAAACCCACTTTGGGAGAATGGAGACCAGCCTTCAGAAAATCCTAAATGGAACAAGTTGCTATATCCCGATTATACATTGGACACACAAAACTTATGCTCAAACAAGAACAACCATTTTATATAACATGATAAGCACCCTGCACTGTTAAACACTTCCTCATAGAATGTAGAGCTTTTGCTCTAATCAGAAAATGCTTTTTCAACAAAAATAACATGAAATATCTATGTGAAAATGTCAACATAGTTGTCATCCTGTCCTCCTTTTTTGAGAGAGAGAGAAAGGAAATTATATTTTTTTAAAAATATTAACCTAATCAATACCAGACACAGTAACTCCTCAACACAATCTCTGATGATATTAGCATATTGCTAAAACCGTTAAATGTAAATATAGACATATGACATACATTATTCCCTAACCTCTTGGCATAAAATTACTCCAGACAGGTTGACATGACAGTAAAATCTATCAACCAACCAACAATTTGCAGAATTAAGACACCTTCCAACAAGTGTCATGGGTATGACACTAAACCATCTAATGATGAGGCTCCAGTCCTGGAGATTTGAGGAATGTGGAGTATCCTATCATTGCTATTATTCTCAGATTAATACTGACTCGAAGTGGTAATAACTGTTAGGATCCCATCTATGAGTCAAATAGAACTGTTTAATCCTTTACCTCGGATTATTATTGCTATTAAATATGATTAGTTGAGACAAATAGCAATACTCTAAACCATTTCACTGTGTACAAACAAGTGAGTTCTAATGCATGTAAAAATAAAGTTACCTGGCATTGAATAATCATGAAGGGTTGATATGTTGTTAAACCAAATAATCTAACTAACCAACAAATGCCAATGTGCTGAAATTTATAGTCCAGTGAGGGCTAACACATAACAAAAAGAACAATTAAAATATATTCAAAGCCGAATCAATAAAATCAGAAATTCAGTAGAAGGTAGACAATCACAATTAATGTGGTAAACAGTAAATGAAGTGAGAAGAAGGAAAAGCACCTTAAGAGTAATTTTGCTCTTAGAGCTACCAGCTAAGACTTTAGAAGTAGAAAGAAAATTTCAAGAATCTGCTCAGAAGCCCTCCTGAAATCACTGATAAACCTACTGAAAGAAGTATTAATAACCAACTAGACACCAAACTAGGACAGTTTATAGAGGAAGAACTTGATGCAGTATTGAAAAAAAACTTAAAAGCAGCAAGCCTTGCTGAAATACCTTCTGAAGTATGGAAGACAAGAAAATTTAATGACATACTTTGATCGTGCAATGCTGTGTACAATTAAAACATAATAGAGAAATGGACAAAAGGCTGCATTCTCCCCTTCTCCAATAAAAGCAACCTTTGAATCACTAAAGACTACAGAGGCATAATTCTAACTGCTATAGCTGCTTTGGTATATAATGTCCTGCTTCTTTATTATATCCAACCTGAACTTGATAAAATTCTTAGGAAAAATCAAAATGGCTTTCAGAGAAATCAATCTGCAACATCACAGGTTTTGACTATCCATCAAATCATTGAAATGGTATGAGCAAAAAAATCTTGAGGCAACTCTATTGTTTGTAGATTTCTCCAAGGCATTTGATTCTATACACAGAGGAAAGATGGAGCAAATACTTATAGCATATGGTCTCCTTGAGAAGAAACTGTGCTATAATGATGCTTTACAAAAACATGAAAGCAATGGTTCACTCACCTGATAGTGACACTAACTTCTTTGACTTTTGTTGCTGGAGTCTTGCAAGGAGATACATTAGTACTATGTATGTTTATAATCTGCTTAGATTACGTACTATGAACGTCAGATCTAATAAAAGAAAATGGTTTCACACCTAAAAAAATAAAAGAAAGCAAGAAACAGATGATATCTTGCAGAAACTATGACACAGAGACTAGCTGCAGGAGGCATTCGCGTTTATGTAAATGCTAGCCTCTGAAATTAGTAACCAGTTTATATACTTCAGTAGCAATATCTCAAATTGATGTCCTACACATGGATATACTAGTGTTGGCCAAGCAGCAACAACAGCAACAGTTCTGGATGACTTTCCAGCAGCAATGGATGATAGGGACAATTGGGGAGAGTGTCAAAGAAATCTATACCATCAGCACAATATGATGATGACCAATTTCCAACACTCAGATTTTTTGGCATCTTATAGTATGAATATTATAAGAACATTTTTTTTAACTTAATAGTAATTTTCATTTGAAGTTGGAAAAATTTCAAAACTTAGCTTTAAAAACCATGTTGACCTACTCACTGAGAGCTTTTATTTGATATTTAACATGACTGTGTACAATTCTAAAAAAAAAAAAGTTTCAATCAAAAATGGGTGTTATTGATATTATTTATTGATGTTTGTGGCTTCTGTGGATAAAAAGAAAACTAATTGGGATTTACTGACTGACCTGATAAGTCTTTTCTGTTACAATAACAACAAAATGTGAATTTGTTGGACTACCATGTTGGTTATATAGTGGTCATATTGGATCGCCATGACATTTGCATCATCAAGAACAGCACCACATTATTCTTTATATTGTAAGCTACTACCTCACGAGTTTTCATGAATTTATCTTAAGTTATAGCGAAGAAAATTGATTCTATTTATGAAAGGGTATTTTTTAATCCAAAATTCTGCATGTTTTTTTTACTGGTGAAAAAACTTGAATTATTTGGCAACCATGGAAAATTCTAAAAGCATTTTTCTTTTCTCTGTGAGCTCTATTCAAAAATATAACTTTTCTATACACTAAATCAGTTTTAAAAAATACTATGAAAATTTGAGTGAAAAGCTGATAATTCAATAGATTATGGTTTGGAAAGTAGGGTAGATGTGATAAAACCTCCACATACAAAGCCAAAATCCTTTCCTGTGTGTTTTGTAATGTGTGTTATCATGTCGATTATGATATTATTCAGCATTGACTATTTCATTACATTTGAACTCTTCATGATAGCAGATACCTTTCATATTGTTTTTGCGGATCTGGTTTTGGTATTGATAAAAGTTATTATTGCTATTGTCTCTTTTTGTGAATATAATTGTATAGACTCACTTTTCATCATTGGTAATAATCCTTTTCAAAAATGATTTGGTAATGTTTTGTGAAATAGATTTTGACTCCTTGATTCAGTCAGATTATATGGAACCCATTGGCCAACTTCACAGGTGTAAGTTATTATTGTTATATGGATTTTAGTGTTCATTTCTCTTACTGTAAGCCTGGGATTTTCTGCAGTTAAGTTTAGGAGTGCTTGATTATTGATTGAAATCAATCATCCAATACCAGGGGAATCTTTAATTGCAATATTCCTTGACCAAAAAGAGTAAACTATCACTGATCATTCTTACAACTTTATTTCTTAGACAGTACAAATGTTCTTTATCTCTTCTGAAACTGGTCAAGCCTTTTTGAACTCTTAAAGCTCTCGGTATCTCAAATGAGTAACATCTACACTTCTACAGGTCACATTAATTAAAAGATTATTTAAGTTGATATTAACTATTCCTGAAATACATGAGGAAAAATCAAAACTGTTTTTATAATACTACGGTGAGTCAAAAGTTTTGCATGTTTTGATAACCTAAAGCACAATTTGGTAGCTTCAGTTGCTTTTGCTTAGGTTGTAAATGTGACAAACCTCACTGGACTGTGAGATGCCAAGCTCACCTGTTACTCCCCAGATTTGTCTTTATTGCTTAGAGCACAGCCTCGGAATCCAGTTTTAGGTCTTCCTAACCTTACCTGATTGTCAAGGTTCTTGCAACCTGAGCAAAATTTCTCAAACCATTTGGTTACTTTATTGTGGTCAACTTCATTTTCACTTTCCCTAAACAAATGTTTTTGGTTGCTTCCACAACATTATGGGCTTATAAAGTATAAGTTTCTAAATCAAACTGCATTGACTATTTATTTGTGCAGCTTTCAACTCCCACACTACCAACCACAGTAGGTACTATTCCACAGCTTGAATTGCCTTAGTCTTGTGATATGCATGCTGCAAATTAGCAGATACCAAATATTGCAAAACTTATAACTCACCATTGTAATAAATCAACTTTAAGGAATAGAACTTTCTTTCCAACCTAATGTAACCTTTTTTAAATAAGTATTTTATAGCATTGTTAAGACTGTTATAGTTCCCAGAAATATCAGTGTAAATTTATAATGTTTCATTATTTTCATACAATTTATAATATTTAAAGTGAAGAAATGGATACAAATTTAAGGATGAAAACCTGGCATACTTTTATCCAACAAGAGTTGGTGTTCACAAACATTAGTTGTTTGCTATGACAACAAAGTGGACACAAAAACAAAAAATAGATCAATGAATAATAAAGTTGGCCATTGATCTGTCATTTTATTTAGGCTGCAAGCTGTGGTACTATTCATTCATTAATACTATATCTTCTTGTGTAAGTGTCAATAATCTGAAAAACTGAACTTTATCCAGTTTTCTCTCTTCTACATATTAAGTATATCAAATTAGTTTTCTCTTTTGTAACTGTTATAAAATTCAAAAACTAAAGTCATCACTGTTGGTTTGATTTTATATTAGTACTCTTCACTTTTTATTGCTGTTAAACAATTTAAAATTTTAAGATTGATAAAATAAAAGGAATGTTTACATTGTAGCTACAATATTGAATGACAAGCTGACATGTTTGATAATCACTGATCTTTAGATACAGTAAAAGAAAGCATGGAACTGATTTCAAATCAGGAGAAAACTTCCCCTTTATCAAATTTGAAAAATGTTATGTCATGCATTGAAAACAAGACACTTTTCCATTTTACTTTTAACAGATGCAAATTGTATTCTATTCATTTTTCTGCCTTTTAGAAGTAATCAAAGGTTGATGAAGGATCTTGAATTTAATTTTAACTGACAGTATCATTCAAACATTGTCAGTTTATATTATGTTTTTACCTTTATATTATTGTCTGTGTGCTTTTTAGAACATGTCTTTATTTATACTATTCAATATTTAAACCTTTCTATGAGTTTTATATTGATTTATTCAGACCAGTTTCCTTATCTTTTCATGTTTTTGTCATATCAGCTGAAATGTTATGACAAATTTTGTTGTTCTTCATCATTCAGTAGCCTTCCAATAATGTTTAGTCTTTAATGAGTTTTATAATTCCTATATCTCTTATATTCCTTGGAAATTTTCAGAACACAAAGCTAGAGTTACATCAGGCATAATGGGATAAAAGCAATGGAGATGAGGAAACTACTGTGAAGTATTCTATATTAAGAATTTGGAAGATCTTGTTTGTTTGCCCCCTAATAGATAGCTTAACAGTGAGATAGCAAATTTGGTATGTATGTATTACCTACCCCTATGCACAAACAGAATGCAATACAAGGTCATTTTTTAACAGATTTTAACGGGTTTGAATTCAGAGTTTTCCTTCACCTAGATCGGTTGCCATACCATGATTAAAGAGCCCAGTCTGCCTTACTATTTGCCCTTAGTGAGAGAGAGAATAGTTGGATTCATACCTTTCTCAAGGGTATTAGCAGTGCTATGTGAAATTCTAACAGCCTCATCCAGGATTTGAACTTGGTTTGCTGTGTCCATTTCTAATGATGATAACCATTACATCACAGGTGCCTCCCAAATTTGTTATGTATACTTAGTGGATTCTGGAGATTTTAATATGTAAAAACAAAATTGTTCCTCACAAGGAAGGAGAGATTCTCTTAAAGAGAATGTCTCTAATAATAATCAGCATGAAGTCCTGTTGTTGCAAGATGTCAACATATAAAATTTAAATTTCCAAACAAAAACAAAAGAAAAATTCAGGAATTGTGTTACTAAAATAATTAATATTCAATATTAAACATTACTAATTACCTTTTATAGGTTGCTCTTCATACAAGAAATGTAAAATAATTATATAGCATTATTGTTTAGTTAAAAGTAAAAATCTGGACAAAAACAAAACGGTTTGAATAAATCTTGAAGAATGCTGAAAGATTTATTGAAAATACATTGAATACACCATTGGGATGTTTCTAATCATTGGTGTTTTTTGGGTTTTTTTTCTTCTGCCCAACTTCTACAAATGTATAAATCCAGCAATTTCACATAATCTAAATCTGATAGAAGCAATACTTACCAGCTCACCAATGTGTTATGCCTGCCAGACCAAATACACAGTGAAGCACATTCTCATTAAATGTACCAACCTAGCCCATATAAGCAAAACCTTCTATCATGCAAACAATATGAAAGAACTGTTCCAAAACACTAAAATAAATAATGTGGTATCATTTTTAAAAACAGTAAAGTTATACACAAAAATCTAAAGAAATTTACAATAAGACCAAATTACTTCTATAAACCCTTTCTTTACCAGATATATTCTAACAAACTGATCCCTTCCCCAACCTGTTTCACGGGGGGGGTTGTTTTGTTTTTGTTTTTTTTATGATCATGATTCCCTACAAATAAACTCCTAAATAAAAAACAAAAAAACAAATAACCAACTAATTATCTAAAGTTTATCATTAATTTCTAAGACCTCTCCTTTGAATTTCTTTTCAGACTTATTTTCTTTAACTTGATTTGGCATTAAATGACCAATGAGGTTGATATGCCGTAAAATAAAACAAACAAACAAGCAACAACTACTCTAGGACATAGGCTGTGTTACATCTATTACTTTTAAATGAATTTAGCACTGCATTCTTTGTTAGTCTGGGGGTCAGAATATGTAAACTTTTTATTCTCCCCTTGATTCAACCTTAAGATTGTTAAAAACATGTTAGAATTTTTAATGGTTCAACATGTAACATTTTAGGGGAAATGTTTTATTCATTTTAAAATGTTCTTTACGTACATACATATAGGTAAAAAGAAAATGATTTTGGTATATTCAATATCTCTATGTCAGTATACTGATGAAGATACATTCTTCATATTTAAGGTTTATTTTATTTATATTTATTTTTTGCCAAGATTTTAACTCTGTTTATACAATATTTTTATTTCTGTACATAGATCTTTGTAATTTATTTGTCTGGATTTTTTGTCTTAAAAAGTATTGAGAAATAACTAAAATAATTAACCATAATTGATTTGTTTAACAGTTTACTATAGTTCATTTATTTACATTACTGTTTTTGTATAGATTAGCATTGTTGTTAAGAAAAACTTTGTTTTAATTTTAGTGTTAAAAACTCACTCTAAGATATCTGTAAGGTTTTTCTATTAATACAGTTTATGTGCTTGTCTTTATTGACTAATATTGTATCGTAATGAATTTGAATATTTTTATACAAATATATAGGATTTAGGTTCATGTGTCTTTATCAGTATACTGAGAAAAATCTATCATAAACAATGACATTTGTAAATATAATTGTCAGGATTGAATGTCTTGTCTAATATGAAGATGTCAGATTTTGACTAAAATTTAATTCTATTCATAAAAGTATAGAAACTGAAGTAAAATTGAAAAGATGTTAATGTTGAATATTTTTTAGTTATATAACTCTAGAATTTATTTTTAAGACTCTGAAACAAGTTTGCAAAGTTAGAATTTTGATAGGCAAATGAAATGTTTATTCTTAAGAATGAGTTAACTTTATTTCTGATATGCACATTAGAGATTGCCCAGTTGGCTGGGGCTGTAGAATACACCGATTGCCTCTCTGCAGAAAGGTAAGACCTTCCCTTACAAGTGTCCTGGATATGATACTAAACAATCTGATGGTGAGGTTCCAGTAATGCTGAAACTTTGGGGAATGCGGAGTACCCCTTCATTGCCATCGCTACCAGGTCTGCTCTGGCCTGGAGTGATAGCACCTGATAAGGGTCCTATCTATGGGTTGAATAGAACTAAACTGGTTTGAGTTTACTGTTGTTTACATTTAAACTGTGTATTTATGCTAAACTGAATTGTTTGAAATAGAACTGCTTTGACATCTGAACTGTTTATTTATGCAAAATTGAATTATCTGAAATAAAACTTTTGACATTAATTCTGTGTATTGCGGCTGGGGCTGTAGAATACACCAACTGCACTTCTGCAGAGAGATAAGAACCCCCCCGTCCAATAAATGTCCTGGATATGACAATCTGATGGTGAGGTTCCTGCAGTGATGCTGGAGCTTTGGGGAATGCTGAGCACCTCTTCATTGCCATTGGTCCCAGGTCCACTCTGGCCCGGAATGGTAGCACCTAATAGGGCCCTATCTATGGATTAAATAGAACTGCATACTTATGCTAAACCAAATTGTTCGAATTAGAGATGTTTGACTAAACTGAATTACTCGAAATAGAAATGTTTTTGACAATTAAACTGTCTACTAATGCTAAACTGAATTGTTTGAAACAGAACTATTTGCATAAAAATGGATTTGGCATTAAATAATCTACAAAAGTTGATATGCTGTAAAACCCAAACAACCAACCAACCATCACATTAAGGAAAAGGTATTAAAATACCTTTTCCTTAATGTGATGGTTTCATATAGCTAAAGCTATATGAAAGTATTTTTACCTATAATTTCCAGGTGATTATTTTTCACTAAAATATTTTCTTTTTTTTTTTTTCTTTATTATTATTTTATTACTAACTTATTGTTGCTTTTTATCACATGAAGCAACAATAAGATTGAGGGAAGTTAGAAATAATTGTAAAAATACTTCATCAAAAAAATGATAAAAACTTCTATTACTTGATAAAACAAAGATGATGATAAAAATCAGAGAGGACAGGGTTACAGAATGACTACAGATTTAGCTCTAAATAATCATTGATATTTCCATGTTAAAGTTTATTTCTTTATAAGATAATAACTTTTGAAATGTGGGTTACAAGTTCAAGTCTGGTTAAAAGCTACTTGTAATCTCATGATGTTTGTTTTAGCAGTGTTGTGATAAAAAGCAACAGTATGTCAGGACAAAGTTGCTGATGATGGTGCTCATCATCATAGTTATAGTAGTAGATATTAACTATTAAAATTTGCATGAATTTGTTACGTCAGAAAAAGTAACTTTTACATATATATATAACCAATTTTGACACCAAAATCTAACTCTTCTTATATGTAAACATGAAAAAGAATTATTTTATTAGCATTGAACTATAATACGTTCCTAACATTTTGTTTTAAATTGAGCATTAATTATTAAAGTTATCTAGTAATTTATAGCAACATCTTTGTCTTTTGTATGAGTGTTTCACATGGTTGTTAGGCTTGTGATGCATACCTGTAGTTTTAGATATAGTGAATGTTGAATTTATACTTGTCTAAGCTAGAAAAGATATAAGTATTTATTCATCACTCACATTGTGTATGTCTATTTAGAAGGCCTTTTACTTGTAGCCCTGTATTAGTCTGCAATTAATTATCCAGTAAGAAATGAATGACAAGGTGGTTTACATTATTCTTCTGTAACATTAACATCTACCATTTATGCAGATGTCACAACTGTCCTTTCACCTCAATTGTAAATAGAGCAGAACTGTTTGGTAAACTGTGATTGGCCATAAAATTTCTTTCTTGTTGCTGTTATTTGTGCTTGTTATAAAATTTGTTGTATAGTCTTACCTTGCTGATTGTGTAGGGTTTGACTTACTAGTCAGTAGCAACATGAAAACTAGAAGCTTTGAGGTTCTGCAGAAATGTTGGTTATAATAGTTATTATATTTTCATATAAAACTAATTTTGTGTGTGTGTGTGAGTGTGTGAGAGACAGAGACCAAGGTAAATATTATGGTTGAAAGTGTGAATATGTTGCAGAATGATCTCACCACCTATCCCTATTGAACATTTTCTAATATCAGTCTATTAAGGTAAAAAAAAAAAAAAGAATTATTTCAGATAGCACTCATACTAAAAATAATTACATTAAGAAAGATTATTATGAATGAAAAATCAAAATGCTCATAACTGCATTGAATAGCATTGTGCATCATATAAACTTGAATTTAGTTTCTAATGGTTTTTCAGTAAGCCATCAAAATTGAGATATGCATTTGAGTAGACTGGATTTTGTAGCTTTATCTATTCTTAAGCACCATCAGTTATATTTATAAACATTACTAATAGCTATTATAGTTATATGATTTGGATGTATAAACTTTACAATTCATAACTTGCAAAATAAGTCCTTTATTGTCTTGATTTGGTTTATACAGTATATCATGCATCTTAACTACATTAAGTGTCTAAAACTTACAATATTTATACCAAAATTGATAGTTGAATAATTGACATATTTATCAGGAGAAATATTGCATGATAACTGAAATGTTGAACAGTATAAGGACACCTAAAATTATCTCTCTTTCAAAACATCAATTTCATGTTTTCCTCTATGGGGTGGGGGTAGGTTAAAAAGTTCATATGATGATATCATGCCTGCTGTTGATGACTTAACCCAATGATATCCAAGCACTGCAACATCGATAGAAGAAGTGTGTGGACTGCATGGGGGACTATATATTATTTGGTCACATTCCATGAGAGCATCTTGGTCAGCCTGTGAACTTTTCAACCAACTTATCATTAAAACTCAATGCCAAAAAAATTTATGTTTAATATGATATAGATGTTTTTGATCACATGCCTAGAAATGGTTGATGCTTGCTAAAAAAGGAAAAATTCTTTGATATATTTCTGTTTTTAGCCAAATAAGACAATAGAATATTAATAGATAAATACAAATGAAATAAATTTGATTAAAAAAAAAAAATAAAAAAAACTGAGTGATTACAACATTTTTCTTTTTCAATAATAATCTTCAGTTGTATTTTGTATTAAAATCTTTTTCAAATTTTAAAAGCTGCGAAACAATCATATTTTTCCATGAAAATTAATTTCAACAAATTTGGTAATTTTACAGTTTCAAATATCTCAAGCTGTATAGGGGAAACATGTAAGAATAATGAAATAAATTAATTTCAACAACTTGTTTTTTTTTTCTTTTCAAAACATATACATTAACTACATTGTTGAATATCACATTATCCAAGTTGTGTGTGTGTGTAAATTTACTAAGCTTTTTGCTTTGATGTGGCACAAGACCAAATGAATGAGACTCTAACTCACTTATGAAGGTTTGGTAACCACACACGCACACACACACACAGTGCATTTCATAAATGTGTGTGACCATTAAACAAGATTAACACTTATTGACAGTTGTACATTTGTAAATATTGTCCCATATTCCTTACCAAAAAAAAAAAAAAAAAAGAAAATAAGAAAAAAATTTACTGCACTTATTTTAAGTATGGACTAATATGTTGGAATATCCAACAGTTGAATAGAAGACAGTAAAATCTGAGTCTTAGTGTTGCTTTTTCTTTTTGTTGCAGGATATTAAAGAATTCTTGGAATTTAAGTTTAATCAGCTCTAAATTACATGTGGTCAGTAAACTGTAATAGCTCATTTCATTAGCCACAGGAAAAATTCAGAAATTTGAAAATGAGTTCCAAACCAACTTCTGGAAATAGATGTTAGTCGGTACTTAAACATTTGTCTTTCTCTTCTTTTAAAAAAGTAAGGAAGAAAATCATGGCTTAGATCTAAGATTGTCTTCAATATCTTAGCCTAAACTGAATGTATTGAAGAAAAAGTTCTGTTTCGTGTGAGGGATTCAGTGTGAATTTCTTATTACACATTGTTCAAATCTGGACGGACTATTTCGGTGCAACAACAGAGTGAGCAGTTGGTTTCTTTGAATGAAAAAAGCCTTTTTTTTTTCTTTTTTTTATGACAAAGAAAATTGACTGGTTATTTTTGCTGCATGACAATATCTAGTTCATTTTATAAATACAATCAATCATTATGGAACTGGGATGGGAAATTCTTCCACATTTTATGTATTCTCCAGCCTTATCTCCTTCAGATTTTCACTTATTTCACTCCAAGCAACTCAGGTTCATGGTTTCAACAAGTTTTCAAGGTGGAGAAAAATTCCTTGAAGAATTTATTGAATCAGAACCACAATCATTCTTTTTATGATGGAATACACAATTAATTTGAAAATAACTTCTATCATAAAAGAAAGCCAGTGAAAAAGTTTGACTGAATAATGATGCTGTGAGTATATATGGACAAAAGATTTTGTTAAAGTACTGATAACTATATATAATATCAATCTAACAAAGTGTAACTAAATAAATTCCAGGTCTTCATGTACAAGTTCTTTTATTGAATTCTTTAAAAACCGATAACTTTATTTATTTTGAATAATGACAGACTCTTTGTATTTTAAATAGTCTGTATCTGAAAATAAAATCACTATCTTGTTTAAAGTATTAACTTGATATGTGAGATGAACAGGACATTAAGAGAAGCAATATACTGCTATTCCACTTCCTTAGCCTCTATTCCTTGTCACTACAAATTGTCAATAGATGTCATTTCTTTTATGTTATCTCTTTAGTGATAAGAGCTCTAATCATTACTCTGCTTATAAACAAATTTCCTCATAATCCTTTTCTTAAAAAAAAAAAATTTCCATCTGTTTGTATCTATCTGCGTGTGTGTGTGTGTGTGTTCTCTTTTGTTTGCATATTTATATGTATTATTTTGTCTGTGTAAACCATATTCACATACATTTGTAAATATTATGTGTATATATAAGTACATTTGTTTTATTATATGCTGATATACATTAATGTTCCTGTCTCTTTATCTTGAGTCCACCTTTACTAATTTTCTTAACCTTCTGAGCTTTTTCTCTAATTCTACTCTCTTGTAAACAAGTTTTTGTAGATTTTACTAAGTCTAACTTCTTTGAGCTTAAGGCCACAATGATGGAATACCTTATGAAATCTGAATATGCAAGCAGTAACTTTGAGGCACTAGCTTCCTAGCCTATGACAAGGTTCATTAAAACACAGTAAAGGATTTTACTACCGTAAGATCAAAATTAATAAACAGCAAGAGACTTTCATTTTCTTTTCTTTACCAAAGTTCATTTTCATTTTCTCCCTTTCTGCTCAATTTGTTTGCAATTTTTGATTTCATGTTGTAGCCCAGAATTCTGTGTTTTACTTACAAATCCTCATTTTCAAACACTGCACACTTCCAGAACTCATTAACATTTTCTTTGCCTTTATTTTACAATAGATTTTATCATTGAATATTCCTAACCATAAACAAGCAAAATTTTAACCCAAAAATGGTTTTCATGCTAAGAAAATGTGTGTGTGTGTGTGAGAGAGAGAGAGATAATCCCGAATGTACTATTCAATCTGCATCTGCGGAACAATTCCCAACCCTTTTATTTTATAGGTGCTAGAAGGCGGGGGATGAGGGTCAATTGTGTTGAGAGTAGTTTTGACCACTGTTAAATTTTTCAAGCACTAAAACCAGAAATTAGCAGAGACTTGGAATTTCGCTCTTGATACGAGTATACTGGTAATGTATCCCCATCTCAGCCAGGGGGAATGGGTTTCCCCCTGGCTTATTCCCAACACAAGTGGAACTCCGCGGTAGGTGGTGGAGCATAGGACCAATGAAAAACAAACACCAATTATGGCTTCTTCTTTCAAAAAATCCAAAAGATATTTATCCGATTCCGACTCAGAAACAGAAAGTGACTTTCCCAGATTTATCATTATTGAATCATTACAAAATTCGATCAACTGTCAACTTATTTGATCGAAAAAATAATATCCAGTATATACAACCCAAAAACTGTAAAGAAATTCCGAACTGGAAACCTGCTTGTAAAAGTGGAAAGCAAAAAACACGCTGAAAACCTATTGAAAATGGAGAAATTTCATAATCTCAAGTGTCGTGCCTATCCACCCACAA
Source organism: Sepioteuthis lessoniana (assembly GCA_963585895.1). NCBI lineage: Eukaryota > Metazoa > Mollusca > Cephalopoda > Myopsida > Loliginidae > Sepioteuthis > Sepioteuthis lessoniana. The sequence goes on from OY757915.1 coordinate 50,169,154, forward strand.
AATTAAATACCTCCAAAGACGTTGTGAGAAGTAAGGAACTGTCACTAGCAACACCGGAAGAGATTGAAACGGCTTTCAAAAAACAAAGAATAAAAGAATACAGAAGGGTCACTATTCGCCGAAATGATGAAACAATACAGACCCATACATACATTCTAACTTTTGAGAAACCATCAATACCAAAAGAAATCAGAATTGGCTACACAATAGAAAGGGTAGAGCAGTATATACCAGCTCCCCTGCCATGTTTTAAGTGTAAAACCTTTGGACACCACAAAGAAATATGTAGAGGACGCCAAGTATGTGGCAAATGTGGCGAACATGACCCAGATCATATGTAAAATGAATGCAAGAGCATAAAATGCGCAAACTGCCATGAGGAACACCCTGCCTTTTCAAGAAGCTGTGCCATTTATAAGAAAGAAAAAGAGATAATATTTATCAAGCACACAAATAACATACCTTTCCCTGAAGCAAGGAAAATTGTTGAAAGCTATATGGGAACCAGAACATATGCTAATGTAGCACAAAAAGTAAATCAACCACCCCAGGATAGCACATCAATCGATAAATACCAAGCACTAATAGAAAAATTTATAGATTTAAAAGTTAACGAATGGTTAACATTTCAAGAAAACCTTAAAAGAATGCATTCAACTGAACCAAACAAAGGGAGCCTTGAATAAAAACGAAAGTAAATACTAATACCAACACAGAAGAAAACCCTAAAACCACTGAACAAACTAAAGAAAAGCGACAAAGGTCACGGGTACGACCTCCAGACATTAACAAAGATATAAATGAAGATAAAACGAAAGATATTACCATTAAAAAAAACCAATTAAAAGAATGACTCAGACACAGCACACCCCAATAATCATATCAAACAAATTTGAAGAGATCGAAGAAATGGAGATTGAAAATAAAACTCCAACCAACAAATCTCAACCAAAGAAGTCTCAAAAACCTAAACTAAATGAATGAAATAATCCAATGGAACATCAGAGGAGCAAGAGTCAACTACTGTGAATTGTTACTACTTATCACAAAATACTGCCCTGCAATCATATGCCTCCAAGAAACTTACCTCAAAAACAACACCTCCATCAATATGAAAAACTACTATTCATACAACTATATTAAACAATACACTGATAGACCTTGTAACAGGTCATCTATAATCATTAACAACAACATCCCTCACAGCGAAATTACTCTAAATACAAACATGCAAGCAGTCACTATATCAGCAACCCTCCACAAAACAATAACAGTATGTTCAGTATATATTCCCCCAAATGAAGAACCCAAGGAATTGGAGCAGAACAAGTTAATAGAACAACTACCCAGACCCTTTGTTATAATGGGGGACTTTAATAGCCATAATGAAATCTGGTGAAGTATGAAAACCGACAAAAAGGGCAAAGTTATAGAATCTTTATTAAATCAACATCAGTTGTGCATGTACAACAATAAATCCAATACATATCTGCACCCAGCAACAGGTACATATTCTGCAATAGACCTATCAATATGTGACCCTTCCTTGTTTCTCGATTACAATTGGAAAATACATGACGACACCTGTGGAAGTGACCACTTTCCGATTCTATTAGAAAACACCACTGATGAATTGAGTAAAAGAACTCCAAGCTGGAACCTGGGAAAGGCTAACTGGGATGGATTTAGAACTTCATGCCTTGCCCAAGTAACCCCAGAAGCCAATAAAAATAATGAAGAAAACATTTTATATTTTACGAACACACTGTTAAACATAGCAGAAGAACGAAGAATGAGAAAAGCTATCAGATTACGGAAAGCAACTTTAAAGAAATCTAAGATAAACCCAACACGAGAAAATTTAAACACTTACATAAACAGCCGAGCCAAAGCATGAAAAATCATCAAAGACTCCAAAAGAAATACATGGAGAAATTGCGTTGCCAAAATAGATAGTAACATAAAGCCAAAAATGTATGGCCGATGATTCGGAAAATAACTGGCCAAAATAACAATACCCCTACAAAACACCTCACTCACAATAATCTGAAAATCAGACGAGAAAGATATAGCAAATCATCTCACCGAAACTTTCTCGTAAAATTCATCCGCCAAAAACCAAAGCAGAAAAAAGTTAAAATCAAATTTCAAAGCAAAAATACTGAAACTTACAACCAACCTTTCTCTATAGCAGAACTAAAAGAATCCTTCAACAAGGCACACAATACAGCAGTCGGACCTGACAAAATACATTATCATTTCCTGAAAGATTTACCCGAACCAGCTAATTTCCTCCAACAAATCTTCAATGATTTATGGAACAGCGGTGACATACCTAAAATATGGAAAGAAACCACAGTTATACCAATATCGGAACCTTTCATTATTAAAATTATATCGCTCATTAATCAGATCAAGACTCGATTATGGCTGCTTTATATATGGGGCAGCCAGAAAGACATACTTGAAAGAACTAAACACTATACACTACCAAGGAGCATATAGCACTTCTCCTATTGAAAGCCTATACACAGAAGCAGATGAACCACCTCTTACACTAAGACGTGAAAAACTGGCTCTCCAGTACTCTACAAAGCTGAAATCTTGCCCATCCAACCCAGCTTATGACTGCACCTTCAACCCGAAATACAAGCAACATTTTGAAAGAAAAGAAAAAAACAATAAAACCTTTTGGCCATCGGATGAAGTCGACCCTACAAGAATCAAAAATACCACTAAATTATATACATGAAAGAATTTTTCCACAAACACCACCCTGGATCATTAAAACTCCCAAAGTGATTCTCGAACTGAATGAACATTCCAAAACTAAAACCCACCCCAGAACTTATCAAGAGAAATTTCACAATATTCTCCAACACTACCCCGACCACCTCTATGTCTTTACGGATGGATCCAAGGACAATGCTAAGGCAGCGTGCGCGGCTGTTTTGAACAAAACAGTTCCTAAGAAAGCTCTTCCAATGGAAAGCTCTATCTTCACAGCAGAAGCCCGTGCAATAGCCTTTTGAACCCTAGCTCTCAACATCATCTCGAAGTGTAAGCATAAGAAATTTATAATATTTTCAGACTCACCCTCTGTCTTGCTATCATTAAGAAATAAAAAAAAATTCAGATTCCTCTTATCATTGAACTGTTGAGTAGATTAGACTCAATGTCAAATAGAAAAGAAATAATCATTTGTGGAACCCCAAGCCACATTGGAGTGAGAGGGAATGAAAGAGCAGACCTGGCAGTCAAATCGGCCTTAGATCTGATGCCTGATAAATCCAGGATCCCATATACTGACCTAAAACCAACAATTAATAAATTCCTTCGCACAAAATGGCAACAATAATGGAGCAATAGCATCCACTATAAACTCTTCCAAATTCAGCCAACCTTGGAGAGTGGGGACCGGCATCGAGAAAATCTAGAAAAGAACAAGTTGTTATATCCCGATTGCGAATTGGTCATACAAGGCTTACTCACTCTTTCATTTTGAAACAGGAACCACAACCACAGTGTTTGACCTGCCAGACAACTTTCACGGTTAAACACATTTTTATAGAATGCAGAGCTTTCGCTGTTATCAGAAAGCGATTTTTCAAAGTAAATAGCTTAACCTGTCTGTTCGAGAACGTCAAAATATATGACATTCTGATCTTCTTGTACCAAAAAAAATATGACAACTTAAAACTGATTAATCTTGTGCAAACAAATGAAATCCTGCTAATCGAAAATTTTACCTACCTAAGTTTTCGTTTTGAAATCTTTGGTTGTATATGTATGTATATATAGACAGAATTTGGCGTTAAATGACCTACAAGGGTTGATATGCCATAAAACCCAAACAACCAACTAACCAATTCTTGGGTATCTTATAGGTATTTATCTCTGCGGTGAAATTCCTACTGTTTAGTGTTGAGGACTTTTTCGTTTTCGTTCGTCTTATGTATTCTTTTCTTATTTTTGCTTTCATCTTCGCTTGTTTGAAGGAACCTGCTTCTAGTATTCACAAATACTTGTAATTTTCCTTCTCAAGCGTTCTGATTTTTTCTTGATTTGGTAACTCTATTCCTTCTGGTATTTCTCCTTTTCCTCTAATCATTATGAGCATGGCACATTTTGCTATCTTAAATTTCATTCTAATATTCTGGCTGTATATTCTTATTGTTTGTATCATTTTTTGCAAACAGCTTGATGTCATCCATGTACGTAAGGTAATTGATATTTTCGGGTAATTTTGCGAATTTGTAGCCTCAAGTGCATTTCCTGAGTATGTAAATGTGGAATCATTGCTATTAGAAATAGTGGAAGATGCCTTTCTAGATGTTCACCTCTGCTAACGTTTTTCCTCCCACTGTTAATTCCACTTTCCAGTTTTTCATGGCTTCCGAGATGAAGTTTATAACTTTGTCGGATATTTTGTACATTTTCAAACATTCTATTGTTTAGATTTGCTGGAAAATATCATAAGCCTTTGCGGGACTATGTCATAGGTGGCTATTATCTTAATCCTTGCAAGTTTTTCACTGATGAGTTTTCACTGGAATCTGAATGACAGCAAGTCTCCTCAGGTTTCCAGAACTCTTCTAAGTATTCTAGCTGATTTTTACAGTGCTGTTGTCTTGGTGGTCTCTGTTCTTTCTCTAACCTCCAGTTCTTTTCCCAGGGGACTGTTTCAAAGACCACAACTACAAATTGTATCATCATCCCCTTCATCTTCGCAACTTTTTTAGTAGTCTGCTGAGATCCAAGTATTTGTCCATCTTTTCGCTATCTTTTATTTTCTCTCTGCAGTCCACAGGAACGGAAAGATCCATTAGATGACAAATTCTTTGTCTCTTGTTAATTCATACATCTGGTTGGGATTGGCTGATACGTTTGTATCTCAAAGTCCAAAAAGATTTCATGGGTCTCGTTTTCTTGAAGAGATTCTGGTTTGTACAACGGCCAACGCGTAAATACGGCTCCACGTATCACATTTCAAGAGTGAAAGCTAACCGGCCGAAGTAATGTAAAAACAAAAATAAACAACCCATTCATGGTCGCATATGAAATTAACCTTAAATGAGAAATAACTTTAAAAATGAAAAAAGAAAATAATAAGATCATGTTGGTAGAATTTATCTGACGTTATTTTTTTTTTTCAAAATTAAAATGAATATTTACACTTTGTTTTTTTTTACCAATCCACGAATTATAAACGGCTGTGAGTTACTTTGCTTTTATGATTTTCAGTCGTCCATACAGCCTGTTTTATTAATAGATAAAAACTGTTTTTTCTTTTTCTTCAGAAATGTAATGATAAAAGATTGTGAACAAAAATAGTTATTAAAAATTTCTATCGCAATATTAAAAAAACTTACCAACAATTTCTCTATAAATCAATTTTCTTTTTACCTTTGCCTTTTATTGAAAAAAACATTTTACAGTATGTTTTCAAACTTCATCTGATACATGCTTTTGTTTGTTATTGTATTCATAACAATTTTTGCTGCAAATTTTAGTCCCTTTTTGCTGCAAATTTTAGTCCCTTTTCAGTGTGTTGTTCTGCCGCGACCTGCCGATAAACATAAACAGATCAGGTTACACGCCCGCTGTAGGACAATTACATCCGGGTACGGCCGGAACTGACTAAGCCCTTTTTCTTTCTAACGACCTTGACATCTCGTTACAGCTAAAAGAAAAGGATGAATTAAAATTAACAATATTTACAAAGCACTTCGGCCAAAAATAACTTAATTTATTTGCGGAGTCGACACGCTTATTGGCTCCGCAACAGTTCTCAAGTAAAAATATATCTTGGAGAATAAGTTTCCAAAATTCTTTCAACAGACTCTCTTATAGTGGATTGGTTGGTTGGTTGGGTTTTATGGCATATCAACATTTGTAGGTTATTTAACGCCAAATCCATTTTTATGCAAGTAATCAGTTCTATTTCAAACAATTCAGTTAGCATTAGTTGACAGTTTAATTGTCAAAAACATTTTTATTTCAAGCTATTCAGATTCGTGAAGCAGTTCTAATTCAGCTAATTCAGTTTGGTATTAGTACAGATTTTGTTTACACACAGTTAAATCTCAAAACAGTTCTCTATTAAACAATTCAGTTTAGGGTCAAAAACAGTTCCATTTCAAAAAATTCAGTTTAGCATAAGCACGTAGTTTAAATGCAAGTACAGTTTAATTGTCAAAAACATTTCTATTTCAAGCTATTCAGTTTATTTAAACAGTTCTAATTCAAACATTTTAGCATGAATATGCAGTTAGTTCTATTTAACCCATAGACAGGGCCCCATCAGGTGCTACCATTCTGGGCCAGTAGACCTGGGAGCAATGGCAATGAAGGGGTGCTTCGCATTTTCCAAAGCTCCAGCATCACTGGAACCACACCATCAGATTGTTTAGTGTCATATCCAGAACACTCATTTGGGGGGGGTCTTACCCCTCTGCAGAGGTGCAGTCGGTGTATTCTACCGCCCCAGCCGACTGGGCAATACACAAAGTTAATATCAAAACAGTTTTATTTCAGATACTTCAGTTTAGCATAAGTACATAATTTAGATGCCAAAACAGTTCTATTTTAAACAATTCAGTTTAGCATAAATACGCTGTTTAAATGCAAACAACAGTAAACTCAAAGCACGGTTTTGTTCTGTTTAACCCATAGATAGGACCCTTATCAGGTGCTACCACTCCATGTCAGAGTGGACCTGGGAGCGATGGCAATAAAGGGGAACTCCACGTTCCCCAAAACTCCAGCATTACTGAAACCTCACCATCAGATTGTTTAGTGCCATATCCAGGAAACCCGTTGGGTGGGGGGTATTACCCCTCTGCAGAGAAGCAGTCGGTATATTCTACAGTCCCAGCCGACTGGGCAATATAGAGGATTGATTGTGTCTTGCAATAAATTTATCCGCATAATGAAAAATAGCAAAACAAGTACAAACAAGCTCTACCATTTGACTAGATGGAACCGTAAGTCCTCCCCGAGAAAGTAGTTTGGTAAGGTTTTGAACTACTCGGGTCTCTTAGTCCAAGTGCATAGTCAGAGGGTGCAGTCTTACGCCCACATGTAAAGGATATGTCAATCATCATATGTCATAGTAAACCCCAAGAAAGGAAATGAGGCTGGAGTGTGGATGATATCATGCCCAGAAGACATGGTCCTGATAATTTGAGGATTTTGAAAAGATAGCAGTTGAGTTTTCTGCCGTTGAGACGTGCGGTTGAGTTTTTCAGATCTCTACCTGCAGAGATCTTAAACACCACAAGATGCGCCGCACGGTGGGGGGTTAACATAGTATGGTTACCATAGGCTTTTAAGAATTGTGTCTCTCCCCTCGTGTCGCCAAGGACCAAAGCCAGAAATAAACCCGTTCGTATCTGAAACGACAGAGTCCGCCTGTATTTGTATTTGTATTATTGTTGTTAATGATATCTTTATGGCTATACAACAGTAAGTCAAAATACTACTTCACTGTAGCATAATCACTGTTATTGCCTACGATGACCAGGGAACACATTTAACATAGAAAACGTTTACTAATTTTTTGTGATATAACCTGAAATTGTGTATGTCACTTCTTTGCTGTTTATTGACAATGAAAGTTCATGTATTCCCGATCTAAAATGTCAAGAAGTACTGAGTTATCATTCTTTTAAACTGGCTTAGGGCCTTCCTCCCTAAAGTGGATGCTTTTTTTTTAAAAAGAGACCAACGGGTCAGTATTCTCTCAGTATTCAATACCTCACGGAGGCTCACCAAAAACCTACCACTACTTATCTGTTGACACTGAGAAAATTTATTTTCAAGTGGATCATTTTGTAATCTACAGATGAAAATATACTTGTATCCTTCTGCTAAAAGTTCTTGCAGGAATATGGCCTGTGCTCTCAAAGTTACAACTAGAGCTTTAGAACTTTGCTTTGTTAATCTGAAATCTGTGTCCAATCAGATAATTTTTTGAAGAAATTAATTTTCCCATCATGTAAATTTACTGCATTGTTCAACAAATTAGGTGTATTTTTTCTTGAATTTGTCCACCAGCATGATATCAATTTAAGGAAGGTTGTCAGGTCAGTTCGATAAGGAAAGTAGCTCTCACAAGTTGCAATAGCTATCTCATGAAAAATGGCAATAGCTAAATTAACATTTTGTTTATTGTCACTATGATGCAGTGCTTTGAATGTTAGCTTTGAGACCTTATGTAATTTAACATCTAGAATGTTATCCTTGTCATATATCTTGTGTATGTCAGACCTAATTATATATCCATTTTCGGAAGAAATATGAATATTTGATATTTCAAATGTAAAACTAGGTAATACAAACTTCTTTCTGCTTAATAAACTATTCCGAATATTTTTAATATATGTACAGAGTCAAAAAACAGAAATATTTTTTGGGAGAATTGGGAATAGTTTTGTAGTACTTTTTGTCCCCACCCCCAAACTTATCAAGTAAAATGTTCAATGCATTCATATTGGCTGAATGATTGTCTGCAACAACAGCCCTCATAAAAAATCTAGTATTTATTACTTGAAAAATACATTTCAGAATCTCTTGAGAAAGCCACTCACCCTTAACTGTTACTTAAGGGCAGGCTTTAATGACCTATAGTACTGTATTTTTAAGACCAGTGATGATAAATATCATTATTCCTTTACAAAGTTTATCTTCATTTACACCACAATGAAATTGAGTTTCTTTTTCAAGGTACATTTCATCTACCATTAAGACATAGTCTTGAGAAAGATAACCTTTTTTCAAGAGCGATTTTGCAGCAGCAATTGTTTCTACGCCACCTCTTTGAATTTTCTCTAATGAATAAAAAGATGGTTATGGAAACTTTTCTAGAAGTAATTTGTAGGCTTGTTTAGACGTATAGGGCAGTAGTTAGCCTCCATTGAAGAACGTCACTTTTTCACCTTAGTAATTTTGTATTGGGTTTGAGTTTGAGTTCTGTAGCAGATTTTTTAAACACAGGTGCCAGAGTTTCATCCTCAGCAACGGCTATTGTGTTTGGATATACAGTTTAAATTAGTCATGGTTATATTTTTTCCCGTTTTTTCTTCATCAATAGATGCCATCCTTATAGATTGTTAGCAGTAGTTTCCTGACTGAACTATTTGATATAGGCCATTAACCAGGGAAGTTTTCTGCCCAGCATCAGGAGAAGCTTGCCATTGACTCAACTTTGGATTTATCCGCCTTACTTTATATCCACCATGCTGCTTCCAATAGCTTTCAGTGATATAAGCTTAGAAATAAATTTAAAAAAGGGTTTCGCCTTTCCCAAAACCCTGGAATCAAATAACATTTTCATGAACATGTCCTTTTCCTTATTCGATCATGTTTTTATTGGCTTTCCAAAGAAAATTTATCTTATTTCCATTGTTATGTGAAAACAAATGACAGTTTATCAAAAATTTATAGCCATATATTCTTTATCAATAATGAGTTGTTTTTTTGAGCAAAATATATCTCCAATAATGTTGTATGATCATTTCATGTAATGAGACTTAGTATGGTGTCAAGGCAAGTTCAGGTAATAAAGACGAGCTTTAAAAGACAGTCACGGTTTTCACAATATCTCATTACAACACAAACCATAAATGCAGGTCCTCAGAAAAAAAAGTGAGGTGAAATGAACAACTACATTTTCCTGACTTATACCCCATTTACTCAGTGTCCTAGGGGTTAATATTTAAGCAAGTGTTCAAAAGGTAAGCTGTGTCGACTGTCTCAATGAAGAAAATAATCTTTTTTTTATGAAATAAAATAGTATATAAAGATAATCCAATGTTGTTTTTTCTTTTTCAGTTCAAATGCTGGGAAACTCTATTGCAAATTAACCAAACAACAAATCTTTTAAAGCATTTCTTTCAATTCTTCTTACCACACATTTTGAGATATATATGGTGATGCTTAAAATTATAAATTCATAAGGGGGCATCACATTATATGATCATACCTGGAGCTGAGACACAAGTTATTGTCAGTGAGAGGAAATTTTCATCACCACATCTATAGAGTGAGCAGTCAGCCAATGTCTTGCACGATCACAGGCCATTCATGAATCATATGATTTGACTTAAAGTGTGACATTGAGAACGATATATGAAATAAATTGGGGAAAAGTCAATGAATTTCCCACTTCTTATTTTACAATTTAAAATAGAAAGTTAAAGATCCAAATGATATGTTATTTTATTCTATTTACTAATTTACTTTTACAGTTTTACACTCATTTCTTTCTGAAAGAGGTAGATCAATTGAAATTTGATTCAAAACTTCAGTTATAGTAAAAGACAACATTACAAACAAAGAGGTCGTCCTTCATTTCTTACTCTCCAGAAAATGAAGGAAGACCTCTTTGTTTGTAACGTTGTCTTTTTTGTAACTCTGGTTGTTCTTCCATCACGTTTTGTATGTAGTTCGGAAAATTTTCTAACATGCTACATTTTGTAAGTTTAGCATTGTGTCCATGTATAAACTACTGTTGTACAGGTTAAGGGTTTCCTTCCCACTCGAGCTGAACGTGAAGATTTTGATCAATGCGAATACATTCTTTTTATAGATGAGAAATGTGTTTTAGGGTCAAAGACTATTTTATAAATTAGAATATAATCTTCGTTTTTTTTTAAATTCAAAACTGTTAAGACAAAACTTTTTTTTCCCAAATCATTAAAATTATATCAACTGAAAGAAAATCTTGTAATTCATCTAGTTGATGAATAATCCGTCCAAGTTTCAGAGGCTTTGTAGTCAGCAAAAGAGACGGTTTTCTCATTTTTTCTGAATGGGTTGTAGGAATTGGATGTAAATCCCAATTCAGTTTGTTTCGCTTTCCTCTCAAAATAAGTTTTTCATCAAAATATTTGATACAGAGAACAGAATTTTTCATAGGAAACCACTCATTACGGTTTACAAATTTCACCAATTTCTCAAGGAAATTGGATTTTCCAAAAGGGAGAGAAAATGTCGATACTTTTTCCTAATTGGTATGATATCCACTAGAACAGCCAAATGCAACACATTTGTTAACCATTTTTATTAAACAAAATATCATGAAAAACTTTAAAAATTCAATGTTGAAATGCAATTAATTATGCATTAGCAAATTTACCAAACAGCGTCTATAACCAAAACAGGCCATATAAGCTATAGAAAATCATAAAAGCAAGGTAAGTCACAGCCGTTTATAAATTGTGGATTAAGACAAAGTATAAATATGCATTTTAATGTTGAAAGGAATAAAAATGACGTCAGATAAATTCTACCAATATGATTGTATTATTTACTTTGTTCAATTTTTTAAGTTAATTCTCTTTTTAGGTTAATTTCGTATGCGGCCATGAATGGGTTATTTTTTTGTTTTGTTTACATTACTTGGGCCTGTTAGCTTTCACTCTTGAAATGTGAAATGTGGAACCGTCTCTAGTATTCTGGCCGATTTCAATAATGCAGTAGTTTGGATGGTCTCCAGTCGTCCTTCAGTCCTTGTACTAATCCATTAGTGACTGTACCAAGAGCACCAATTAAAATTGGTATTATCACCACTTTCCTGTTTCATAGCTTTTTCAATTCTCTAGCAAGGTCTAGGTACTTATCCATCTTTTCACATTCTTTTAGTTTCACTCAGTGGTCCGCTGAGACAGCAAAGTCCACAATTCGGAAAGTTCTCTTTTTTTTATTGTTGATTATAATAATATCTGGTCGTCTGGCCGAGATTTGGTGATCCGTTCGTATCTCGAAATCCCAGGGGAATTTGTGCGTCTCATTCTCTAGGACAGATTCTGGGTTGTGCATATACCATTTGTTCGTTTGGTTAAACTTCAACTTCTTGCACAATTTACAGTGGATCTCCTTGCTCACCCAGTCGTGCCTAGTCTTATATTCTTTCTGTGCTAATTTGCTGCATTCGCTTATTATGTGAATGATCGTTTCTTCTCTTTCACCACATAACCTACATCTGCTATTTTGTTGCGTCTTATCTATTCTCGCTTTGATATAGTTAGTCCTTATGGCGTTGTTTTGTGCTGCTATTAGAAGAGATTCAGCTTCTCTCTTAAGGTTTTCTTTTCTTAGCCACGTCCACATTTTCTCGTGTGCGATGTCGCTTGTTAGTCGTTTAAAACGTCCATAAGTAAAAGTAAAGTCGGCGACCTTTGTCGAGGGTGACCCTAAGGATCCCTTTTCAATAGCTACTACACCAAGGTCTAAGGGAGGGCGCTATTCCATTCCATAGAGTGCTCCACTTTACCCTTGATCCTTACCTTATAATGCTGAGTTTTAAGCAAGGCGGCATCAAGTACCATTTTTTGAGTCTTTGGAATGACTCGACCTGGGATTGAACCGTGGTCCCCCGGATCATTGGTGAACATGTTTTTCTTCCCACTTTTGTTTTCTTATTATTGTCATTCCGCTGGTCCTCGTGTCGTTAGTATTGTTTCTGGCGAATGTAATCAGTCCTTCTCCGCACTTTTGTATGTAGTCTTCGAGTCGTTGTATCGATGTGTCTACCATGTTTTCAATGCTGGCAAGTCCTCTTCCTCCCTCTTTTCTTGACACTTGTAGTCTGTCAACATCATCTCTTGGATGCAATGCATTGTGCATGGTGATTAGTTTTCTTGTTCTCTGGTCCATTTGTTTAAGTTCTTCTCTGGTCCACTTCAAGAATGGTCACGGGTATCTTATGTTGGGTGACAGCCCAGGAATTTATCACTTTGACTAGGTTCCTGCTATAGTTTTGTCTCGAGTAATTTTCTGGCTCTTCTGAGATACTTTTTAAATTTTTTCTTTCATTTCCTGTTGTTTGATGGTGTCAGCTTCCAGTATTCCCAAGTATTTGTAGGTTTCCTTTTATCTGAGCGTTCTGATGACTACTTGATTTCGTTCCGTTATGTGTCATTTGCCACTTTTCATTACCAACATGGCGCATTTTTCTATGCCAAATTCCATTCCTATTTCTTGACAGTTTATATTAGGGTTTCCAATTTTTTTCGTTTTTGGCAAAAAGTTTGATGTTGTCCATGTACATTGGTTGATCTTTTCCTGCAATTTACTGAGTTTGTATCCGGCTATGCATTTCCTAAGGATGTGATTGAGTGGCATCATGGCTATCACAAATAGTAATGGTGATAGTGCATCTCCCTGGAATATGCCTCTTTGTATCTTTACCTCTGCTAAGCTTTGTCCTCCTGTTGTCAATTTCACTCTCTAGGTTTGCATGGTCTTCTTAATAAACTGTACGATTTGGTCGAGTATTTTATACATTTTGAGACAGTGTAGTATCCAGTTTTGGGGGACCATATCGTAAGCTTTTTTGTAGTCGATCCAGGCCATAGCTAGATATTTCCGTCTCGTTTTACTTTCTTTGAGGATGTGTTGATCTATATATAGTAGCTCCTCTGTGCCTCTGGTACTCTTGCGGCGTCTTTTCTGTTCGTCGAATATTTTGCGGCTTATCAATGAGTAGTAGATCTGTTCCCTAAATTGTGTATTACGCCGCCATGTGACCTGCGGGATTGCAGGATGCTGTTCGTTCCCGCCAAGTCTGCCAGTTAACGCAGGCCGTGGTTTGCCGACACTATTTAATGTTACAGATATCACCAACTCCCTGACTGAACCACATTTTAAAGCCACCAGGTGGGTTATAGGTGAATTATTAAAAGTCAACACAGCTAACTGGCAAGCTTTCCCCCTCAAATACAAAGTCTTCGACAAATACTATACTTCCACAAAAAAAAAAATATGATTCTGAACTGTCGTGTTTGGGTAAACAAGATTAATAACTATATTCTTTTATTGAATAAAAGAAAGAAGCAAAGAAAAATCAATTCAGGTAAAAGTCAGGAGCGAAAAAGTCTTTCTGTATCTCGGAAGAGCCTCCCGGGCGAGGTTCCCATTTAATATCTGTTAATGACGGAAGGTGAGAATATAGTTCGACGACGGCAGACACGTTCTGCTTTCCTTCGGGCAGCAGGATACAATGGTCGAGCTTGTGCTCTAAATCTCAAGTTTATCATTGGGGAAATATTCTCTCTTTTCTCCCCTATCTTATCAGAGCTATTCTTTCCTCCTGTAATTTGTCTTTCATTCACGTCAGCGAGGATGCTGCAAGATAAATTTGAATATATTTATACATGTTATTGGGTTTCCATAACATGTTGGTAGAAGGATACACGTCTTATTTCAGATAAGACCAAGATTAATAATTGTCTCTTTCCTCGTGGACAAGCCTTTTCTTTGGGTATTCGTTTAACGAGGCTCACCATACCTCGGAGTTTGAATTCATTCAAAGGAGAAGTTTTTTTCTTTTCTCTCAACGTTCTATGACTTTGAGAATTTGGGTTTCTTCCATATCCCAAATTTTGTTCTTAGTTTTTTCAACGAACAAAAGGCAACTCCTTATGTGTCTTCATCCTTCGACGAATAAATGGCGACTCATTATGCGTCTTCACCCTTTGACGAATAAATGGTAACTGTCTAGTTTCCGTAGTTTGAAAATTCACCACGTGTTGGAAAATTGGATGTACGAAATAAGGATTTATTCTCGAATATACACAGAAGAACAAAATCAGCGGACGCCCTTTCAAAGCGCTGAAATAAAAAAAAAGAAGAAAGAGAGAGATAGAGAAGTTCTATGAAATACTAAAGTATAGTAGCGGAGAGGAAAAAAATTAAAGGTGAAATTCGCTGGTGGAAGACTGCTTCTCACTCCCTTTTTTTTCTTTTAAGGGTGAGGGTGTGACGAGGAAATATGACACCCTCATACATTCTCGCGGGGCACATTGCAGCGTAACAGATATTTTATGGGGGCTTCGTCCGGGATTCGGATATTTTATGGGGGCTCCGTTCGAAGGATTTTTGTGATTTTTCTCGAAGAATGGAAGAGAACTCATCCCGAGAGAATTTTTCTTCATCCTACTTCAAGAACACAAATTATAAAAAAAAAGAAAAAAGAAACTCCCCTACTCAAATACACTAAATAAATTCGTCAAAACTAAGGCAGAACCTATGATGGAGATGGAGGCATAAACAAATTTCGAGAAGAACCTTCAATGGAAAAGTTGGAAAAATTCAGGAAAAGTGACCTTATAGAGATAGGAGAGAAATTAGAACGGAGGTCAATGAGGCAAAACAAGCTCATCAGGACGATAGCAGAGCACATGGCGGATGAAGATATTTTTGAGGCGGAAGTATTGGAAGATTTGCCAATTGAATCAACGACTGAGATACCTGAACAAATTGAGTTGGAAAAAAGTCGAATACAGGCTAAACTAGAACAGGAGAAAGCACGGTTGGAGCAAGAAACGAGAAGCTGGAACTCGAGTCGATGAGAACCCGGCAAAGAGACATAACCAAGCAGGCCCGACTTGTGCTAAAGTTCGTGGAAGAAAATGCAGACGAATATTCAATCATGGTCACAAGTCTGCTTCTCCGCCGCTGTCGCATACATGGATAATAGAGAGTGGAGTTCTCCCATGCCCATGTCCCCTTGTAATAATAGAGAGGGTTGAAGAGAGGCGGCCCTCCCACTTCCACTATTCTGCTAATTCTTGCTTACTGCTATAGTCGGCTGGGCCAGCGAGTTGCACCTCCTTCCTCCACAACCCGGAGAATATATGAGGGTGTCATATTTCCTCATCACATGTGCCGTTTGTATTTTTCACATCATCTGTAGGCACGTTATGGCTCTATAGTTAGTTAGGGCAGTTCCTTTGAGGGGATCTTTTTGCATTAGAGTGGTCTTCACTTTGGTCATCCATTCGGATATATCAGTTTTCTATATGCATTTATTTCAGTAGCAAATCTGTCGTGTATGGAGGTGGATTTTTAAACCAAAACCGTGTATACCATCAAGGCCAGGAGTTTTCCTGTTTGATATCTTTTTAAGCGTTACCTTAAGCCCGTTGGGGTGTATGTTCATTTGAGGGCCTTCTTCGAGCATTCACAACTTTGTTTCCATGTTGTTTATCCATTCGGCTTTTTCGTCATGATCTTTCCGTTCCCAAAAGCTTCTTGCCTCTCTCGCATTCGATTGTTGATATGGATTCGCCCATTCTTCCCCTAATTGTTGGTAGAATTTTTTTCGTTGTTTTGGAACGTCCTGTTTTGTCTATATTGTTTGGCCTTGTCTCGGTATCTTTTTAGTCTTCCTTCTTTCGTTAGTATTTTTTGGTTGGTTTCCTCAAGCTTTATTCTGAGTTCTAGTTGCCATGCTTTTTCAGTTTCGTCCGAAGCTTCCTTAATATTCCGTTTTAGTATTTATGCTTGTAGTCGTAGTCTTCTTATCTGCGATTCAAGTCTGAGTTTTGACTTTCTGCCAATGGGCTTGAAGGAGACGCTAATTTTTACATAGACTAATTTTGCTCCTGCGTATATTGAATAGTTTAACTCCGGGATGTCGTTAGTCGGGATATTTGTCAATAAGTCATTTACTTTCTTGGTTTCGGACTTGACTGTCCTCCAGTCTTGGTTCCTGAGAGAAGGTGATATGGTTTTCTTTTCAGACATGATTCTTTTAATGGGATCTACATTAGTTTTTTCCCGGGTCATTTTTTGCGTTTATGTGTCTGCGGTTCATGAGCCATTGTTATGTTGTGTTTGGTTAGAAGTCTCTGGCTTTCCTGTATTTATTGTCTCAGCTGCTATGATAGGGGTTTGTTGATGTGTTTGCCTATATATTTGTTAGTGGATTTCTAGTATTTCCAGATCAGAAAACCAACCATTCTTTGTTATTGTCCTATCCTGGTCAACGGACCTTTGGTTTGTTGTCTTATATCTGTCCAGATTTCTATCATTCTTTTTCTATACCCTCTTTTGACAGTCTTGCTTCTAGAATAACAGTAGAATGCTAGTTTGTTATATTTCCTTGTCCATTTTCTACGCTGTGGTGTCTGGTGTGAGTGGTCGATTTGTTCATAGTTTGTGTACATGAAAGAAGAATTATTTGTGTACCTGAAAAAAGAACAGCCAACATTTGCAGGATGCTCTCAGGTCCTCCATGTTGGCTATTAAGGGAGCACCTGCCGATCATGACATCCAAACCAGTTGTCTGGGTCCCATATAGATTTAGGTTTCGGTTTGTCATTTTTTCATGGATAGAATATTGTGGCTATACCTGAAACACGGGCAGTTTATTATCTGCGCACCTGACACAGATGTGACCGAGAACAGTCACGGTGACTGTTCATGAACAGCGGGTCACAAAAAAATTAAATAACGCCTTGCGAGTTTTTCACGCCAATTTTAACTGCTGGATTTTCACTGAAGTCTGATTAACAGCAAGTCTCCTCAAGTCTCCAGGCATTCTAGTTGATTTTAACAGTACTGTGATGTGGATGGTCTCGATTCTACCTCTGATCGCTAATTTACCCACTCTCTTAACATTATTATTATCATTTTCATTATATGCAAGTTTTTCACACCAGTTTTAATTTTTTATTCAGATTACATAACCCAATGAAATATTTTAAGGACCCAACAAATATTCTTAATTTCTAACTTAACATGATATAAATATTTAGTGAGCTAACCTAACTGACCACCAATTTAATGAGCTCAATTTTCGCTGAGTGATCCATGTTTCTGGAATTATGCTAAACTTTGATAAGCTTAGTAAATGACATATTTTTGAACAAAAGTTGGTGTTGCAAAATAATTTTCTTTTTTTTCGATTGACTTTATGCTATTTTCTTGCAATTAAATAAAAAACTAAAACTTCAAAAAGTTATCAACATTATTGCAATAGATTTTTTAATAAAAAGTTTGAAGTTTTGTCATCTCTTAGCGTCTCTGTTTACTTATTATCTGCTGTTACTCAACCTAGTCACATACGCTCATCATTTTCAATAAAAATTATAAAACACTCTTGCAAAGCCATAGAAAATATGTCCTTCACTTACAACATTCTTTGTGACCGAACACCAGAAGAAACAGATGAACAAGGGCAACAAACCAAATGTAAACAACGGAATCCATGCTTGCCTTTTTCTACAAAGTCTACTTTTTTGGCCAAATGTTTATGACAATTTGGAGTGGTAAGTTAGTGTTGTGAGACCGAAACTTACCTGCATCATGGACTCTTCCAGCACTTTATTACTAGAGAGCAAGTATCCTAATACAGTAGTGTATCAGCAGGAGCACTAGTAGTACGACTACCAATATTGGACACCACCGGATAGTAAGCTCCGCTTACCCTTACACTATCCTTTGTAACTTTTGTTAATATATTTTTCTTACCTCTTACCCGTCTTCCGTATTTTCCTTCCGTGGTACCAACTTTGGGTCCACATCAATTAATTATGGCACCATGGACCCAGATACTCTGAGTACGCCAAGAGAGCAATAATTGCACCTAAAATGTTTTGGTTATCTTAACCTGTTGGAACTCCTTTTAATAAACCCAAGTGTTGATCTCAACAACAATATAGCAGAGACAAACCGAAATCTCGACCGACTCCACGCACCTTCTTCCGGGACGAATGCGAGAATAAAATATTTTCTACCAATCAGTAACCGTTACGCGACTTTCAAGCTGGTTAGTTTCTGAGCCGATCCGGGCCGGTATGATTGATTTGATCCAGCGGTCAGAAGAAAATAGATCCCGGTGGAAAAGAAATTTCAAAACGATCGCTAAGTAGCAGAGGCCTTCAAAGATAATTCAAATGATCACTAAAAAGCAACAACAGCGATTTCGAAGAGATACCGAACGGTCACTTAGAAGCAGAAACGGCAACCTCAAAGAAGATGCAACAATTAAATTACATTATGCACTGACAGTAAATCTCTCTTATCGTAGTCGACCGACTACTCATAACCCAAACGAAAGCAAAACAAACCCCATTCCAAAAATGATGAGTCACTGATGTTGTCAGCCAATAGTATTTAGGAACTATACGTTAAGGGACTAAATTGCTCCGAACAAAACGTTTTCTTTAAATACTAAATTCAGCCTGTTTTTCTAAGGACAGTCCTCAACAAATGGACAAAATAGGTAGTATTTAAAAACACATGGCCGAATTAGAATGAAGTTTCTCCCTGTAATATAGTAATAATAAGCAAGGTCATCCAACATAGACAACATAGCGTAGTGGCACATACATATACATAATACATGCGGAACATAATCAAACATAATGAAGAAACTTCAATGAACGAACGAACACACTTCTTTATAAAAATATATCTCTCACACTTTATTCTCGAAAGGGTTGATGTTGGTTGTGTGTGAGAGATGAGCTGGAGACGGGGACGGACTGCTACATATTAACCCCAAGTTCTTCTGACCATTGCAGCACTTCTTTCGCATTCTGGCTGGGTAGCTCGAACGTGGGTCACTGAGGGCCCAAAGCCCTCTATCTGCCGCTGGCTCTCAATTCGGCATCTTGTCCCCAACTGAATCCAACTCCAACTCCAACTGACTCCAGCCGTCTGTGTCTTGGTTATATCACTGTGTGACGCACACCTGCTTCCGTTGTTCTTCCGCTTATTTACACAGGTGCATCTCTTGATTGACGGCTCGGTCGAGGGTCAATATGTTACACATAGCTATAAAAGCAGCGGTATCAAACCGGGTCAAATCAGTTGGGCTGGGGCCAGCTGAGGGTGTGGGAGGAAGCTAGATTCTTCCCTGGTCGTTCTACGACTGAAGACTAATCAGAAGCAGCTGCCCATGAGGACTGCTCAAGGCTTCCACTAAAGTAAACGTCCCGATTTCAGCCGCAGATGACGCAGAAAGATTACCAGCGTCTCAGTTAAAAGCCCTTTTCAGGACTATTCAGAAAGTCCTGCATCGGTGACCACTTCCCAGCAGAAGCAGCTACCAGTTCTGCACCAGCAGCTACCAGCTCTGCACCGGCGACCTTCCTGCAGCAGCGTTTACCAGTTCTGCACCAGCAGCTGCCAGTCCTGCACCAGCGACCGCCTTCCTGCACCAGCGATCACCTTCCTGCACCAGCAGACACCAGCAGCCACTTTTCTGTACCAGCAGACAAAAGCAGCCACTAGTTCTGCAGCAGAGACTACCAGTCCTGAACCAGCGACCACTTTCCTTCACCAGCAGACACCAGCAACTACCAGTCCTGAACCAGCGACCACTTTCCTGCACCAGCAGACACCAGCAACTACCAGTCCTGAACCAGCGACCACTTTCCTGCACCAGTAGATACCAGCAACTACCAGTCCTGGACCAGCGAACACCTTCCTACACTGGCAACTACCAGTCCTAAACCAGCGACCACTTTCATGTACCAGCAGATACCAGCAACTACCAGTCCTGAACCAGCGACCACTTTCCTGCACCAGCAGATACCAGCAACTACCAGTCCTGGAACAACGGATACCTTCCTGCACCAGCAGATACCAGTCCTAAACCAGCGACCACCTATCCAACGAATACCAGGTACCAGGTGTCCAGACCTGCTCCAGCGACTAGATCCTGCTCCAACGATTACCACCTGGCTGCGGCGATGTTCGCCGTACGCTTTTTCGATTTACGATTTGCCATAATAAAGTTTGGCCTTTCGAAGAACACATTCTTACCTAGTTCGTTGTCAATATATTTATCTGGCCTCCGCAACACTCTACATCAATCGAGAAAAAATTATTGATTTCAACCATGTCTCATTTCCATGTTTTTGTTACTTCTCATTCTTTTACTGTTAACGTAAGTCATATTTTCCAAAGATGACAAGAAACATAGAAGACCTCTCCTCACTCGTTGGTACTATTGACTTTCGTAACATGGTCGATAAAATCAACTCGCAACTGTTGCAGCCACTTCCATGAAATTAGCTAACAAATCTATTGACAATGTTTAAAATTACTTTGAACTTTCAAGTCTGCTGCCACACAAGAATACTGTCGCGTGATTAGATAAGCTACGGCTATGCAATGACACAACAGTTATTGTTAAGACGTCACATGACATCAAGGTTTCTATTTTTACTGGGTGAGTCAAAAAAGAGGATGCAATTATCCCTCGAATATCGCTAATGCCAACTGATATGACCTTTTGGTTTAGGAGACTTCAGTGTCTAGTATGTCTAAGGAGTGCCATGTTCATCAATAAATCCTAAGGACTAACATTTACATTTGCTGGACTGCATCTTGAGGAATCTGAATGTCACAGAATGAAACACAAAAGATCAAAGAATATCCTCTTTGAATATAGGATATCCCCCAGTTGGATATAGAGAGCTTCAAACAAAAGTAAGGCAATGTTAAGTCAAAAAATAAAGATTGTTGTAGATGAAGTTAATTGAAAATTGGATCTCCTTTCTGGATTTACACTGAAGGAAAGAAAAACAAAAAAGCAAAAAACAAAAACAAAAACAAAAGATGTCTATAACCGTAATGGTATTCTTCCAAGAGGACTGTACCTTCTAAAAGATACAGTATGCATAAACAACGGTGATGTGTTATTGAGATTGCTGTATTACACATTTATTCAATCTCCTTCCACCAATTTACATATGACGAGAAAAGAAATTTTATAGAAATACGTCGAACTTTCCACGACGTTTTATTGATGTTTCTTCTTCTGCTGCTGCTTTCTCCTTCTTTCTCTCAATCTTTTTTATCACTTGAAAATACGTAAAGTGAGGTGCTTCACTCATTGCACACCTTTGGAAGTAAATCGGCAAAATTGTTATGTGACAAGTAGCTGATAAACCTTTTTCAATAAATGTAAATTCAAAACTCGTTGCCTTTTAAGAACAATACTTTTATATTTGTTTTTTCTCTTCTTCATTACATTATTTACGTGATATATTTTTGTTTTGCTATGTTTTCATAACTTCTTATTTTGCAGATGTTTATAGTCTTGTGTACGCCTTTATTATACAGTCTTGTGTATTTTCCATTTCTCAGTTTTTACCTATTTTTATAATAAACCTTCCATGTATGAAAAAAAAGAACAGATCAGGATTTTTCTCTGACTTCGGCTATTCTCAATTCCAATTTCTATTCGACGAAAACCTTTTTTTCTTCTTTTTTTTTTTTGTTTTGCAAAGGATTTTAAATCATTCGCTGACAGAAAAGATTTATTTTCGTTTTTGTTGAATTTGTAAATATTTATCGACGTTTAGAATTCTGTAAAGTTTATATTGATTGTCTATATTCCAATTGCAGACATTAATGAAGAAAAAATTATTCTTTTTTATTCGCTAATGTTTGTTATATTCTCCTCTTTCTTTTTTTTTTTTTTTTTTTTTGCATTCAGTAATTCTTTTAACATTTCTTGTTCTTTTTTTTTTAATCAAAATAACACCAATTATTAATAAAAATAGAAAAGTAATCAATTATGACAAGATAAACCAGGTTTTATTAAAATCATTGAAAGTAATTTAAAATTGTTTGCGAACAGTCTTTAATTTATTTTTCTTGCTTTTAATTTAAATTAATAGTTTTTATATACTTTTACTGAGCACTTCTTTTTTGTTTTTACTGAACTCTTCTTTTCCGATTGAACTTGTGTTTTTCTCCTAGTCTAAGAAACTCCGTGTCATTTTGCAATTTAATGAGTCATATCCACCATTTTTGGAGGTACATCTAATTGATGCATGAATAATATAATACTGAAAATGATTTATATTTCTGACAGGACATAAATCAACTGTTTTGATAAGCCAATTCCTTGAAATTAGTTTATAATGTCAACTTCTTATATTAAACAGGTTTCTTAACGTTATAATGAGGTAAAAACAAAACAGGATGTTACACTCATATCATCATCATCATCATCATTACATTTCTTGCAGTTGTTGTTATTGCTGCTGCTGCTTTTCTTATTTGGCTGCCGTTTCTTTTTTAAAAAATCTATTTTAGGATGGCAATTTTTATAAGATATTGTCGGAAAACAAAACGATTTTACTTAAGTATATTTTAGATTTCCTACGCATGTTTCTTGTCATAAATAATACGATTATTTATGTATGAATTAGCACTTTTGCTTGTCAATGCGATTTAGAATGGGACAACTGTCGTGAGAACACAAGGGTATAGGTTGACTAAAATAATTTCAAATCAGTTAAACAAACAGATGAAAGAAAGAAAGGAGAAATTTAAAGGAAAATGAAAACAGGGGAAGAAGTAAAACATAGAAGAAAGAAGACTGAAGTATAGATAGTTATAATGAGAGAGGAAAAAAGAAGAAAAAAGAAAGGAGGAAAAAATACTTACATATCAAGAAAAGGATATATATATATATATATATATATATATATATATAGAGAGAGAGAGAGAGAGAGAGAGAAACAGAGACAGAGAGATAAAATAACAGACTAAGTATAGATGTATATAGATAGATATAGATAGATTAAATCGTGGTATTTACCAAGTTTTGCTGACTTTCATTTGCTTTGAGTCGAGTAATTCTTCGGTCTCAATGAAATTTGTCATTTCATGTATATATATATATATATATATATATATATATATATATATATATATATATGTATATATATATATATATATATATATATATATATATATATATATATATATATATATTGAGAATACCCTTTCACGAGTAAGAATTACAATCTTTAATTTTGTTATTTATCATCAGAATTCACTCCAACTTTTTCAGTTGATTTAGATGTTGCCATGGTTTTTCACATAATCATCAAACACGAGTGACAATCTTTCGATTTTCGGGCTTCTGGCACTTTTTCATTATTTTCAAGAGATCATAATTCTGCTCTACTTTTGAGATATTATTTGTCGGATTGATTGATTTATTGAAAATTAAAATTTTAATTGTAATATTAAGCACTTGACAGAAGACAAGAAGTTATACCATTTGGTAAAGTCTTATATCACGCAGTAAATAAGAATTACAAAGAACTATATAAGATAAATATTTGACCACAAACAAACATGAAAATATGAGAAAACTGACGTGTAAATTGAGGACAGATAAACAGAATCTACGAGCTATTCTAAAAGAAAATACAAGGAATACAGGTCTTCAGTAGCCATTATATTGATTCCATAGTGATTTTGGAAGATTTTTTAAGAGATTTATTACAAATCCTATTTATCAAAGTACGCGCTTTAGGATTCCTTCCATTCAATTGAACAAATAGACTTTAAGCTATTCAAGGAAAATCACGGAAGTATATTTTATTGAGTAAAATTCTATTTTGCCACTGTATCAAAAAGAAAACATAGTTGTCGGATAATTTTATTAGATATAAACTTTGCTTTTTTTCATTCCTGTACCGTCAAATTCAAGTTTTTCTCCACACACACACACACACACACACACACACACACACACACACACACACACAGTCGACATATTTAAACTAAACCCCAAAATTTTGTTCACGAGTTGATGGTCAATATTCATTGAGTAATTCGAATTTTAAAAATAAGGCAAAATCCTTTCAATCAGTTTCGAAGATTTAAATAATACAATGTTTTTTGTGTATACGATAATTCCTGTAAGCAGAGCAGATAAAACCCATCAACATATTGCAATAATTATGTTGTTATATCAGCTTAGAAAATAAAATATTTTCTGTTTATTCTGATCAATATACTATGGTTTTGTTATAAATTGCAGTATGTATGACAACAATTCAAGAAGTTTCTGCTCCGAGTCTGTCAACTTTATTGATTTTAGAAAAAATTAAAAGTTCATACTTGACTTTTTTCTTAATGTACCTTGGAATTTGTTATCTAAAGCTCAATTGATTGTTTTTTGCAGAAATCCAAATAATGTTTTTGTAAAAGTATTAGAGTTGATACTCTTGAGGAGCGCATGTACCTTACAACTTTAACTTTCCTTGTGAAGCATCAGGAATACATATAAACGTATAAATCTGTCTTGTAATTTTCTTAATATCGGGTTTAGAAAAA
The DNA here is from genome assembly GCA_963585895.1 of Sepioteuthis lessoniana. Taxonomy (NCBI): domain Eukaryota; kingdom Metazoa; phylum Mollusca; class Cephalopoda; order Myopsida; family Loliginidae; genus Sepioteuthis; species Sepioteuthis lessoniana. Next base: position 50,194,042 of record OY757915.1, read on the forward strand.
TTACAAAAATATGAGTGGATAAGTTTACTTACGTAATTAATCTCTTATTCATACATACACTTTTATTGAAATAAACTTAGATAGATAGATAGATTAGAATATATATATATATATATATATATATATATATATTGTGTGTGTGTGTGTGTGTGTGTGTGTGTGTGTGTGTGTGACTATCTATAGACTGTTTCGAGACGACGTTGTCTTCGTAAAAGGTTTGATTCGTGGAATATTCAAGACACCCACTGATTAGGTAGATTGATGCTACACAGTATTTCTAAATTGCAAGTTTCCGTACTTGTAAAACTTATCATCTCGATTCCCTCTTTATTTCTTATTTCCTCTCTTCCTATTTTCTTCCACATTTCCAATTTAGTGATAAAATATCCCTGACTCAGCTATAACCTCCACATCCTCGATTCTTCCAGATTCTGAAAGCTTTTGTCTCCACGTTTTTTCCTCCAGGCCAATCTATATCATTTGAATTCGTTTGCCTTGTCCTCATGTCTATCTCAACAAGCAAGATAAAAAAGAAAAAAGAAAAAGGACTCCAGAAATATAGACACATGTACACGCGCATGCGCGCCACGTGCCAGATTATTGTAACATCACTCCAAATAGTTTCAATTCAATTCCATTCAAAACCATCTCCGCATCGTTCATTCATTCATCCATTTACCAGTTGGTCCGATCATTCATTCGTCCGATCATTCATTCATTCGTCCGTTCGTTCATTCCGTTATCTATTTTTCCTCGAATTTTACTTGCTATAACTGTTACTTTTGAAGTTGAAATTGGATTTATTCTTCAACAATTAGCTATCGTATACTAGGTAAGAAAAATGATATTTCAAATCTACTAGCCATGGCTCGAACCCACATCCTGTACAGTCTATCGTTTACTATATATCTCAAGGACTTGTTTAAACAAGTCCTGGCGGCAACACCCCACAAGAACCAGCTGTACGGCCACCTGCCCCCTATCACGAAAACTATTCAAGTTAGACGAGCCAGACATGCAGGACACTGCTGGAGAAGCAGGGGCGAACTCATAAGAGATGTACTCTTATGGACCCCCACACATGGCCGTGCAAAAGCAGGACGACCAGCACGAACATACATTCAGCAGCTATGTGAGGATACGGGATGTTGTCCTGAAGACCTACCTAGGGCGATGAACGATAGGGAGGAGTGGCGAGAGAGGGTCAGGGATATCCGTGCTACCAGCGCGATATGATGATGATGATGATATATTTCAAATATCCACAATTCAGATTTGCAACATAGTAAGTATCATATATAATATAGAGAAGTACTTTAAATTAACCATAGAAATATCTACATCATTGAAAGATTTGCATCTCTCATATTCAATGAACTTATTTTCTTTTTTTTTTGCTTGTAAAATCCATTTAATCTTCTATAGTTATTTTTTTTATTCCGCATCCCTTGAAAAGGCTGCTTAAGATCAGATTCTGAATGTTAAAAATATATTTTCATTCTCATATTCAAACTAGTAAGAAGACAATAGATAAATAAATAAATGAATAAATAAATAAATGAAAATTTAAAAAAATTCTCAAATCTATCGGCCAAGAATAATCTGTAAAAAGTAGTTATTGATAAAAATGTAATCATTTTCTTTGATTGATAACTCATTTGTAAAAAAATCTGATTTCTTTAAAAGAACTTAAATAAAGAAATGAAATTTGGAATATATTCGAAAAAATTCAATGTTTTTTTCACGTAAATACATACAGTGTATCACAAAAGTGAGTACACCCCTCACATTTCTGCAGATATTTAAGTATATCTCCTCATGGGACAACACTGACAAAATGACACTTTGACACAACGAAAGGTAGTCTGTATGCACTTTATATAACAGGGTTAATTTATTTTCTCCTCAAAATAACTCAAAATAGAACCATTAAAAGCTAAACCCCTGCCAACAAAAGTGTGTACACCCCTAAGGGAAAGTTGTCAATATTAACATACACAATGTCAACTGTCAATATTTTGTGTGGCCACCATCATTATCCAGAATTAATTTTACTCCCCTGGGCATGGAGTTTACCAGAGCTTCACAGGTAGCCACTGGAATGCTCTTCCACTCCTCCATGACGACGTCGCGGAGCTGGCAGATATTTGAGACTTTGCACACCTCCACTTTCCGCTTGAGGATCCCCCAAAGATGTTCTATTGGGTTCGTCAGGAGACATGCTTGGCTGGTTCATCCCCTTTACCCTCAGTCTGTTCAGTAAAGCAATGGTTGTCTTGGAGATATGTTTGTGGTCATTGTCATACTGGAACACTGCCCTGCTACCTAGTTTCTGAAGGGAGGGGATCATGCCCTGCTGCAGCATTTCACAGTACATGTTGGAGTTCATGTTTCCCTCAATGAAATATAACTCACCAACACCTGCAGCACTCATGCAGCCTTAGACCATGATATTCCCACTACCATGCTTGACTGTAGGCATGACACACTTATCTTTGTACTCCTCTCCTGGTCGCCGCCACACATACTTGAAGCCATCGGAACCAAACAAATTAATCTTCATCTCATCAGACCATCGGACATAGTTCCAGTAATCCATGTGCTTTGTTGACATGTCTTCAGCAAACTGTTGGAGGCTTTCTTGTGTATCGTCTTCAGAAGAGGCTTCCTCCTGGGGTGACAGCCATACACACCAATTTGATGTAGAGTGCGGTGTATGGTCTGAGCACTAACAAGCTGACCCCCACCTCTTCAATCTCTGCAGCAATGCTGACAGCACTCCTACGCCGATCTTTCAAAGAAAGCATTTGGATGTAATGGTCAGCACGTGCGCTCAGCTACTTTGGACGACCTACCCGAGGCCTGTTCTGAGTGGACCCCGCACTTTTAAAATGCTGGATGATCTTAGCCACCGTGCAGCAACTCAGTTTCAGGGTGTTGGCAATCTTCTTGTAGCCTTGGCTATCTTCATGTAGCGCAACAATATGTCTTTTAAGATCCTCAGAGAGTTCTTTGCCATGTGGTGCCATGTTGGAACTTTCAGTGACCAGTATGAGTGAGTGTGAGAGCTGCACTACAAATTTGAACACACCTGCTCCCTATGCACATGGATCTAGTAACACATGGGCCTAGTAACACTAATGAGTCACATGGCATTTTGGAGGGAAAATGACAAGCAGTACTCAATTTGGTCATTTAGGGGTGTAGTTTCTTAGGGGTGTACTCATTTTTGTTGGCAGGGGTTTAGCTTTTAATGGTTATATTTTGAGTTATTTTGAGGGGAAAATAAATTGACTCTGTTATATAAGCTGTATACAGACTACTTTTCATTGTGCCATTTTGTCAGTGTTGTCCCATGAAGAGATATACTTAAATATCTGCAGAAATATGAGGGGTGTACTCACTTTTGTGATACACTATATAACATATTTATTGTGTATAGTGCTAAGATTATGATTATTTTTCCGGACAATCATGAAACCGGTAATCGCTTTAATTTTGCCAGCAGAAAAGCGGACTAAAATTCACATGAAAGAGTTTCGTTTTGATTCAAATTTATATCATCCTGTTGGTGGGGTTTAGAATGCGGAGACTGTATCTCCTATTGAGGGTTAAGAACAAGACTGCCCCGCCAAAAGCTGGAAATATTCAACAATTTTCTATGATTAGAAAATGCTTGTTTGGTGGGGTTTAGAATACTGTATCTCCCCGCTGCAGAGGTGTAAAACCTCCATCCACCAAAAAGAGTGTTCTGGGTTTGACACTAAATAGTATTTGATGGTGAGGCTCATGTTATGGAGATCTGGAGAATTCCCCTTCATTACCATTATTCCCGTTTGACTCAGACCCGGAGTAGTAATACTTGTTAGTCCCATCTATGGATCAGATAGATCTGTTTAAAAATTATTCGTATTCAATAGGACCGTGCGAGAAATAAACTCTTAATAAACAACTACAGAAAAAATATAAATATGAACGCGATTTCCTAATCTTTTGGTATAAAATAACCGTAAACTGGTTGATATGCTGTTAAAATCATTCAATCAATCAATTAATCAAATTTACAGAAAGCATTGTCAGAAATAAAATGAAAAAAAAAAACGGGGGAAATTAGAGCAAAAATAAACTGAAATGATGACAAATCTATGATTTTACAGAAAATGTTAGAGTTGGTCTTTTGAAGGATTTCTCTTATGTCGACTGCCAGGTGGTTTGCTTTTCACAGCTTAAAAGTCTGCTTGTTTTCAGGTGAAGAAAATGTCACTAAAAACACTTCGTTCCAACAATGTCCACTTATGGCAAGTAAATGCGCAGTCGCATTTGTCTAAATACGGTATCTTCAGACGGACATTTGTGCACGTATATAATCAGTATAACACAAACGTACACAAGAAGCGTTCAATGGTAAATGCAAACAATCATAGACTCTCGAACGTCTTGTACCTCCAGTGTCGAGTCGATGATGTGAACTAATGCAATCTGCCTATATCTTACTGCCCTTGTATAGATTTCATCTCTTTTTAAAAGCGTTTTTGTGTTGTTAAATATTTACCTTATAGGGTTATGTGAAATTTTTCAGTTTGTAGATAACAGGATCTGAGGATAATGGTTTTAATTTTGATTGATCCAGAGATATTTTACTAATGATATTACCTATTTACATCAGCCAGATCTTCAATGGCTCACATTTCTTTCATTATCTTAATGAAAAAATTGGTTATCTTCTATACAAGAAGATTGAAGACTAATCCCGTTTTCAAAGTTTGGAGTTTTTGTTTGGAAGTGAACTTAGGGTTCTACGCCTTTTGTATGTTGAGTTATAGAAACAGCAAAGATATCAGTTTTTGTAGGTTCAGTTGCAATGCCAAATTTATGTTCCTATATTAGGAATTTCCCCCTGTAAGATAAATTCCTATCAAATAGATGTTTGTAGTTAGAGCTTTATAACGCCTCTTACTTTCTGTTTATGAACAAAAAAACTTTTAATTTCTTCTCATAAATTTGTACAACTTCCATAAAATATTCTGAAGTACCGATTATTTAGGAGCCGTGATGAAATAAAAACTGTCGCACTGTATGAGTCAACTCCAGTTAGCACAATACTTCTTTGTAACTCTTAGTTTTTGTTTTCATTTTTCTCTCTCATGGTTAAAAAAAATAGGAAAACAATTTCTATTGTATTGTGTGTTTCGTGAATTCTAGGAAAATATTGTTCGATTTGCAATGGAGTAAAAAATATTATCAGCATTCAGCCGTATCGATTTTGAAATAAACCTTTTCATACGAAGCAACCAAATGGAATGTGTTGAGGTTTGATTCTCGAGCATTTCTCCAAAAACCTTGTCTATCAGACGACTTTAATAGATGATAAAGGTAACTTCGAATAACATGATCGTCCATATTTTCTTAATAGACAAGTATGATGTGTGATTATATTTATATTTCGAGATCTATTCAGATTATCACTAGCCCAGTGAATAAAGCTTAGAAGACTCTAACTGATTCAGTTGGGGAGACAACACCTCAAAAGGAGTGTCATGAGTTGGAAACTAAACTGCATCTGATGGTGAGGCTCTAGTTCTGAGAAGTATGGAGTAACTCTTCATTGTCATTACTCCCTGGTCCAAATTGACCAGGAGTGATGGCAACTTTTAGGGTCCCGTAGATTTGTTTGAAATGTTTGTATTCGAATGCTGGCAAAAAGATCTTCAAAAAGCAACACAAAAAACGGAAATATGAAAGTGTAATGCATGCGATTCCCTAATTTCTAGACATAAAATAACCGTAGACGGTTTGATGTGCGGTTAAAATCAATCAATCAATCAATCAGGTCATAGAGGAAACTTTAAGAAAACGATTGACTTCCTCAATAAACAGTCAGAATAAGAATTATTAAGAAAACGATTAACTTCCTCAATAAACAGTCAGAATAAGAATTATTAAGAAAACGATTGACTTCCTCATTAAACAGTCAGAATAAGAATTATTAAGAAAACGATTGACTTCCTCAATAAACAGTCAGAATAAGAATTATTAAGAAAACGATTGACTTCCTCATTAAACAGTCAGAATAAGAATTATTAAGAAAACGATTGACTTCCTCATTAAACAGTCAGAATAAGAATTATTAAGAAAACGATTGACTTCCTCATTAAACAGTCAGAATAAGAATTATTAAGAAAACGATTGACTTCCTCAATAAACAGTCAGAATAAGAATTATTAAGAAAACGATTAACTTCCTCAATAAACAGTCAGAATAAGAATTATTAAGAAAACGATTGACTTCCTCAATAAACAGTCAGAATAAGAATTATTAAGAAAACGATTGACTTCCTCAATAAACAGTCAGAATAAGAATTATTAAGAAAACGATTAACTTCCTCATTAAACAGTCAGAATAAGAATTATTAAGAAAACGATTGACTTCCTCATTAAACAGTCAGAATAAGAATTATTAAGAAAACGATTGACTTCCTCAATAAACAGTCAGAATAAGAATTATTAAGAAAACGATTGACTTCCTCAATAAACAGTCAGAATAAGAATTATTAAGAAAACGATTGACTTCCTCAATAAACAGTCAGAATAAGAATTATTAAGAAAACGATTGACTTCCTCAATAAACAGTCAGAATAAGAATTATTAAGAAAACGATTGACTTCCTCAATAAACAGTCAGAATAGGCAATATTACAACTGTCATTGCTGATGATCTTTACTTGCTGCATTTTTCTCTAATATTTCTTTCTCTTCGATATTTCTTCCCCTTTAGTATTTTTTAAATTTCGTATTTTTTAGCTTAATGTTTCGTTCTCGTTAATGCTTTTTCATTTTAATGTTTCTTTATCATGTTTCTTTTACTTAATGTTTTTTTTTAACTTAATGCTTCTTTATCCTTAATGTTTTTTCATTTTAATATTTCCTTTTCTTTAATGTTTTTTTTAGTTTTAATGTTTCTTTATCGTTAATGCTTTTTTCATTCAAATGTTTCTTTATTATTAATGTTTTTTTCATTTTAATGTTTCTTTGTCATTAATGCTTCAGTAACTTACGATTTCTTTATCTTTAATGTTTCTTCATTTTAATGTTTCTTTTTGTTTAATGTTTTTTCGATTGAATGTTTCTTTATTTTAATGTTTCTTTATCTTTAATGTTTCTTCATCTTTAATGTTTCTTTATACTAAGTCTATTTGACTTAAATGTTTCTTTATCTTAATGCTTTTTCTCTGTAATGCTTTTTATCATTGACGTTGTTTATTTTTAATGATTCTTCGTTTTAATGTTTCTTTCTTTTAAATTTTTCTTTATCTTTAATACGTACTTTTTAACTTTAGTGTTTCTTTATTCTAATGTTTCTTTATCTTTATGTATCATATTCTATAATGTTTCTTCATCTTAACTTTTTTCTCTTTAATATTTTGTCATTTTTAATATGTCTTTATCTTAATTCTTTATCTTTAATATTTCTTTATCTTAAAATTTGTTCATCGTATTTTGTCATCTTCAAAGTTTCTTTATCTTCAATGTTTATTTTTAATGTGTATTTGTCTCCATATTTTTTCATCGGATATTTTTTTAGTTTTAATATTTCTTTATCTTAATATTTCCAATTCTTTAATGTTTCTTCATATTAGTATTTCCTTTTCTTAATGGTTCTTTGTCTTTAATATTTTTACATTAATATTTTTTCATCTTAAAGTTTCTTCATATTTAATGTTTCTTCATTTTAATATTTTTTCTTTTAAATGCTTATTCATATAAATATTTCTTTATCTTTAATGTTCTTTTCTGTTTAAAGTTTCTTTTTCTTTAATAGTTCTTGACCTTAATATTTCTTCATATTTTTCTTTAGTATTACTTTCTCTTTCATTTTTCTTTTTTTATCTAAATATTTCATTTTCAATGTTTCTTCCTCTCAATGATTTTTTTTCTTTTTTATATTTCGATATCTTAACATTTCTTCATCTTTAATATTTCTGTCTGTTTAATGTTTCTTTGTCTTTTATAATTCATTCTTTCTAATATTTCTTCATTTTGATGTTTCTTTCTCATTAATGATTCTTTATCTTTATTATTTTAATCTTTAAAGTTTTTTTCTTTAATGTGATTTTATCTTTGATTTCTCTTTCTTTTTCATATTTCTTGATCTCAATGATTCTTTTCTATTATTATTTCTTTTTTTAAGTTTCATCATCAGGATTTATTTTTTATCTTTAATGTTTATTTATCTTAATGTTTCTTTCTCTTTAATGTTTTGTTATCTTAATATTTCTTAATCTTTAATATTTCTTCCTTTTAAGGTTTCTTTTTCTGTGATGTTTCTTTCTCTAATGTTTCTTTCTCTTTAATGTTTCTTCATCTTTGATTTTTTAATTTTGATATTTCTTTATCCTAATGTTTCTTTCTCTGTAATGTTTCTTTATTTTAATGTTTCTTTCTCTTTAATATTTCTTCATCTTTAATGTCTTTTTATCTTTAATGTTTTTCTATCTAAATTTTTCTTTTTCTTTAATGCTTCTTTTTCTTTGGTGTTTCTTTATCTTTAATTTTGCTTTAAATTTAATATTTCTTCATCTTTATGGTTCTTTACTTTTTATGATTCTTCATCGAAATAATTCTTCTTTAATGTTTTTTCAATTTTTCGTATTTTCTTTTCTTTAATGTTTGATTTTCTTTAATGTTTCATTCTCTCTAAAGTTTCTTTAACTTTAATAAATTTTATCTTTACTTTTTCTTTATCTTATTTTTTTAAACATATTTAATGTTCCTTTCTCTTTAATATTAATTAAGCTTAATGTTTCTTACTCTTTAGTTTTTATTTTTCTTTACTATTTCTTTAACTTGACATTTCTTGATCGTTAATGCTTCATATTTTTAAATGTTTCTTTCTTTTTAATGTTTCTTTATCTTAATATTTAAATTTCTTTAATATATCGTTATCTTTAATATTTTTTGTACATATTCCTATATGCATAATATTTCTTTATCTTTAATATTTCTTCATCAATAATGTTTCTTCAACTCAATGTTTCTTTCTTTTAAATGTTTCTTATTCTTTAATCTCTATTCTTAATATTTTCTTATCGTTAATGTTTCTTTTTCTTCAATGTTTCTTTAACGTTAATACTTCGTAATCTTCACAGTTTCTTTCTCTGCAATCATCTTAATGTTTCTTTCTCTATATTCCTTTATTATTTAGATTTTTTTCTTGTTTAATGTTTCTTCATCTTAATGTTTCTTTCTCTGTAATTCTTCTTTTTGTTTAATATTTAAGAAAAAGAAGCATTTAATATAAAGAAATATTAAGTTCAACTTAATATTTCTTTACCTTAAAAGTTTCTTCATCTTAATGTTTATTTTTCTTTAACATTTCGTTATCTTTAATATTTCTTTATATTTGATGTTTCCTTATCTTTAATGTTTCTTTATCTTGAATATTTGTTCTTCTTTGAAATTTCTTTAAGTTCTCTTGAATGTTTTTTAACCTATATATTTTTATATCTTTAATGCTTATTTTTTTTGTTTCTTTATTGTTACTGTTTCTTAATCTTTAAACTTTATTGTCTTTTATGTTTCTTTATCCTTATCATTTCTTTATCGTAATGTTTCTTTATGTGTAATGTTTCTTTATCTTTGATGTTTCTTCATTTTAAGGTTTCATCATTTTAATGTTTCTTTCTCATTAATGTTTCGTTATTTTTAACATTTCTTTATATTTAATGTTTCTTCTTCTTAATGTTTCTTCTTTCTTTTTAATATTTTCTATTTTTAATGTTCCTTTTTCTTTAATATTTCTTTGTCTATCGTCTTTCTTTTTCTTTAAAATTTCCAAATCTGTCATGTTTCCTTACCTTTATCTTAAAATTATTCAATTTTCAATGTTTCCTTATGTCAATGTTTCTTTATGTTAATGTTGCTTTATCTTTAATGTTTCTTCATCCTAATGTTTTATTATGTTTAATATTTCTTTCACGTAAGTGCTTCTTCATCTTAATGTTTCATAATCTTTATTGTTTCTTTATTCTTAAAGTTTCTTTATCTGCAATGTTTCATTATCTTTAATATGTGTATATTTCTTTGCTTTAATGTTTCTTTATCTGAATTAAGATAATTTCAATTTTCATTAATGTTAAATCTTAATGTTTCTTAATTTTAATGTCTTTACCTTGTTCTTGCTTTTATATGTTTGTTTACAATTTCTTCATCTTAATATTTCCGCATTGGACATTTTCTTCATTCTCATAGTTTCTTTATCTTTCATGTTTCTTCATCATAATATTTTTTTTTAATCTTTAATACTTTTTATCTTAATTTTTCTTAATTTTTGATATTTTTGAACTTTAATGTTTCTTGTCGTAATATTCTTTATCCGAATATTTCTTTATTCTTGATGTTTCTTTCTCTTTATTATTCTTTATCTTGGCATTTTTTCATCTTAATATTTCTTTATTTTAATGGTTTTTTTAAATTTTTAATGTTTCTTTGTATCAAGCAATATTTATGTGTGTCTTATTGTACATTCGACTATTGCCACTTTCATTTCTTGTGGGGTGAAGTAACTAAATCCAGCACTTTAGACTGTCGGTTCCGAAAATAAAGTTCGTCTTTTTCAAATCATTAATCAGAATCATTTTCTCTATTCATTTCAATGGCTCTCTGGCAATGAGCAAAAGCGCATGGGAAAAAATGTTACTGCAAGATGAAACTAATCGTATTGAATTTTAAATTCTAAGACTACAAAAGAAAAAAATGTTCACATTTTATTAAACATTAAATTATACATCTAAATTATTCACATTTTAAATCTTATATAATTTAATTAAATCATTCATATTTAATTAGACCTAATTAGGTTTACTGATAGTTTTTAAGCAGAAGTGGTGATTTGTCTAATGAGTAGAGTGTTCGTCAATGGTCCGGGAGACCGGGGTTTAATCCCAGGTCGAGTCATAGCAAAGACTCTAGAAATGGTACTTGATGCCGTCTCACTCAGCATTATAAAGTAAGAATCAAGGGCAAAATGGAGCAATCCAGGAAATAGAGTCGCGCCCTCCCCTACACCTCGGTGTAATAGCTATTGAAGAGGGGGCCTTCAGGTCACCCTCGACTAAGGTCGTTAATTTTACTTATTGATAAGTTAGGATAAACAATTCAGACTGAAAACAAAAATATTTAAATCGATAAATTTCTTAATTTAATTCCATGATTTTATATTAGAGTATAATTGTTAATTTTTTTTCTATCATGTGTATTTACCTTTTATGGTAACAATTGCCATTTGCCAGAGTAAATCTTTTAATAATTTGTAAAATAGTCAGCTGCCACCCAAGTCTTCGTCACTTTACTAAATGCAGACAGACAATTTAGCTAGTAATTTATAAATGTTTGAAATGATGATGTTAATCATCATCATCGTGATGATAGCACGGATTCCGTTGACGCTCTCTCGTCATCCGTCCCTATTGACCAGCGCTCATGGCAAATCCTCAAGTTGGCATCCAGTCTCTGCATAAAGCTGCTGAAAGTAAGTTTTAGTTGGTTGGCCAACACTGGCGAGTCCATATGTTGGAGTCCATGGGAGAACATCGCTTATGAGATCATCTCTGCTTCTCCAGCAGTGCCCAGCATGTCTTGCTCGTATCACTTGGATAGTTTGTGAGATGGGGGTATGTGGTCTCACAGTTGCTGTTTTGCAGAGTGCTGCATCTAGGATTTGTTCAGAGCAGCAAGCAGTAGCCTCGTGTAACTCCCATGTTGCTTTTTCTCCAAGCGTTTGGTTAAAGTCCTGGTGGTGCACCCATACAGTAATACTTATACGGTTACAATTCCCGTTTTACTTCATCAGAGAGATCAGATTTCCATATAGTCATTAACGTGTCAATAGTAGTTCATACCTTTTCTATGCATCTGTTGATTTGTTTGGTTTAGTTTGGTTTTATGGCATATCAACCTTTGTAGGTTATTTAATGTCAAATCCATTTTTATACATATAAACAGTTCTATTTCAAACAATTCCGTTTATATAACTCATAGATAGGACTCTATCAAGTGCTACCACTCCGGGCCAGAGTGGACCTGGGAGTGATAGCAATAAAGAGGTACTCTGCGTTCCCCAAAGCTCCAGCATTAATGGAGCTTCACCCTCAGAATGTTTAGTGTAATATCTGGGATACTATTTGGAGGAGTCTTATCCCTCTGCAGAGAGACAGTCAGTGTATTCTGCAGCCCCAGCTAACTGGACAATGCATATGTTGACATTGGTTCAGGAGATGAGATATTGCTACCGACAAATATGGTCTACTAATTTCAGAGACCTGCCATCTTGGTACCATCTTTTTTAAAACACATAAACTCTGTTTTTATCTGAGTGTACATAGAGGCCAATGTCTTTTGCTGCCTGCTCTAGGTTATGCAGCAGGCATTTGGCTGGAACATGTGTATTTGCGAGAAGTATTAGATTATCTACGTAGTCTGCTTCCATAATAGTTTCGGCGGGATATCATCTGCATTTTGTCTCTTTTAGTGTGAAACTATTTTCTTTCATTAGATTTATTAACACTCGTAGTACGCAATCTAGGTAGATTATGAATAGAAATAGAGCGAATGTATCTATTTGCAAGACTCCTGTGATGATATTAAAGAAACCAGTGTTACCATTGGGTGAGCGAAACATCTGCTTTTGTGTTTTTATAAATCTTCATTATAGTGGTAACAGTTTCTTTGGGAAAACCATTTGCTTCATTGTATTTGCTTCATACAAGAACTAAAACGGAAGAAAATAAGTAAAATTTGTCAACTGTATAAATGTTGTAAAACATATTGTAAATTCAACAAAATTTAGTTTGGAAACGAAAAGAGAAATTATGGTAGTAAGGGGAGTGATGATAGTAAAGACAATAATGATAGTAAGGGGAGTAATGATCGTAAGGGGAGTAATGGTAGTAAAGGAAGTAGTAGATTATAGTAGTTTAAAGTAATAGATTATAGTAGTTTAAGTTCTAACATTAACAGGTTATTTTAGGACGTGTCACCGGGTGGCAAAAAGCAAAACTAAACTATCAGGGTATTTTAATGTAACGGCATTTTGGACTTAGTTAACAGAAAATTTCACAATTTTTTTCTGAGAAGGAAAACTCTCATAAAAACCAGTGATGTAATTCCACGATGATAAAACGACAGCCACCTGGTTGTAAAGGAGAAGTCAAACTTCACGATAATCAAACATGCAGTCTCCACACATTCAGTCATGTTGTCTCGGCCTATTACTGAATATCAGCTTCTCGAGAAGCAGAATCGTATAAACGTATACCATTCGAAACCACGGGATACAGCATGGTGGATGTGAAGTAAGGTGGATGAAAGCAAGCTTACGGCACTCTTCACCTGTTGCTGGGCGGAGGAACATAACAAGTCAATGACTGGAATCAAATAGTTCAGTCGGGGAATTACTGTTACCCATCAATAAGGGTGGCGCCAGTTGATGAGATAAATAGCCACCAAAAAATTATAATAACTCGAATTCGAAAAATTGTCATGATCCATGGGATCGACTTTTCAATCGGACCAGTGAATATCTATCTATCTATCTATCTATCTATCTATCTATCTATCACAACAAAAATACGTAAATATAAGGTTTTTTATTTGCCTAAACATAGTTCTATTATTGTAGTGTCTCTGATGTTTCACCACTTTTGCACTCACTGTGATGACGTCACAGTAACTTGACATTCCTATCTCTCCATAAGCCCAGTATGATTTTCTCTCTATTTTCCCCTCTCATACCTGACTATCACTTTAGCAATAAGGTTTTCCAACTTGATCTTTCTTTCATAATCCCTGCTGCTGTCCTTAATGCTTCTATTTCAATTATTGACCTATGACGTGGCCAGATCAAAATAATGCTGTCTTCCCCTAAAACAGACATGAGGTGCCCACCCATCATTCAAAACAACGTCTTTCTAAACTGCTATGTTAAACACAATAATATAAAAAGAAGTAAAAGAAGCACCTAAAAAGCTTAAATTCTTTCTCTAAAGAATATTAACAATGCCTTGCTGATTTTTCTTCTTCTTGAATAATAAAAACATTTTCCTTCGAGCCACAATTCTTGGTTTCTCATTCAACAAACAAATCAGTGTCATTTTAACAAATCCTCACAAGTCAACGTTTCACCAGTTGTGCGTATTCTTTTTAGCTTTTTCTTTCCATCATCTCCAGAGCTTCGACGTTTCAACTGTCTCATGAAAACAACGCAGTTTCTCTAATTCTCTCGCATGTCTCTACACCCGCTACCCGAGCGCGCCCTCTCAGTGCTAATAACGTCCGCCCAGGCACCTCGCAAATGTTTACAGCTTCATTCTGACAACTGTTTATGGAGGGGAAAAAGCTGATCATTGCTACCGTCTTTAACAGCAAAACCGATGCTGGTGATGCTGCTCGTGTTGTTGATGCTGCTCGTATAATTGTTAGTTGCACTGCTGTTACTGCTGTTAGTTGTGATGCAGCCGTGTGAATATGACTCACCGAACGGAAGAGATGGAGAATTGGAGGGAATCGATGTAAAGAATTGGTGTTGTGTGCCAAGAAGAAAAACGTAACAAATGGGTTGGAGATTGGTGGTCGATTATGGAAAGAATTTAGACAAGAAATAGAGGGAAAACCCTCAATCACTGGGATAGATAGGAACTATGAGAAAGAAAGAAAGAAAGAAAGAAAGAGTGAAAAGAAAGAAAGAAAGAAAGAAAGAAAAATCAAATGCAAAATAAAAGAAGGTTGTAAGAAAGAACATTGAAGACAACCAGAAATGAATTTTTGACAGCTAGAGAAAAGAATGAAAGAAAAAAGAAATAAAAGAAAAAAAAAGCTAATCATGATAAAAAGAAGGAAATGAATCAAAGAAGGACAAAGAGGTATTTAGAAAAGATATAATAAGCGAAAAAAAGAAAAGGCAGAAAAACAAAACGGTGAAGAAAAAATGAGGAAGAGAAATAATTTGTAATGGAATAGAAATTACCAAAGAAAGTTGGATTCACATATATTTACACACAAAACATCCATATATATATATATGTATATATATATATATATATATATACGTGTATCACTCACTCACTTTATCTATTAATCTACCTACCTATTTATCTAGATAGATAGATTGATAGATACATCGACGGAGAGAGAGAGAGAGAGAGAGAGAGAGAGAGAGAGAGAGAGAGAGACATACATACATACATACATACATACATATAAATATGTGTGCGTGTATATATATATATATAGACACACACACTGATATACACGTGTGGACATGTATGTATGTGTGTATGCACACGCGTGTGTATTGTCTCACAGAAAATGTATTCCCAAGTATGATTCGAAAACTTGAACACTTGACCATTGCAGATGGATGTGTTTCCAATGGAAATTGACAAAAGGAACTATTCGCTTCTGTCACAAAAAAGGTTTTAAAAAAGTAAGGTATGTAAACGAGAAAAGAATCTATCGGAGTAATCAGAAAAGACAGGAAGAAAATTCAGTAAAGGAAAAACTAAACTAAAATAATGTAATAAGCATAGAATGAGAGATCGAAAAAGAGTAAGAGGGAAGATACTAAAACAAGGTGATTTGAATTCCTCCGATGCTGGTCACTTAGACCTTCACGTCAACAGGTAGGATGGATGAGAGAGATACAGGATTATTTTAAACACCGGTAACAGCCATCTTGTTTCTATGTACCACTGTGTCTGTGTGTTTATCAATGAATGGAGAAAAGAATATGCACACATTAACGTAGATTTTGCAGACGACCGGCATTGGTTGTTTGCATGCATAAGTCATGAATGGGAACGTGTAAGAGCATGCTGTCATATGTGAGTATTTGAACTCTATGTGTAAATGATTGTCTTGTTGCCTTATAAATATTCATATTTATGTAGATAATTAAATGGTTAGAAAGATATCGTATTTTGCGAAAAGAAAAAATAGCATTCAAACGTTACACGGTGTTCGATACATTACTATTATAAATAGGATGCTGGTATGACAAAAATAGAAGGGAAGCCCTCGATAGAGAGAGAGAGAGAGAGAGAGAGACAGACAGACAGACAGAGAAAGACAGAAAGACAGAAAAATCAGAAGACGAGTAATAAAAGCTGGGACTTAGAACGGGTAAGTTACAGTGAGCAAGTAGTCCAAAAATATCCTTATAAAACAGGCATCTTTATTGGTTGAAGGTATTCTCATCATGTTATCGTCGTGTAACTAGGCAAGTGTCAAACTAACAAAACTTCATCCTCTCTTTAAAATGATAGAAATAAGAGAGGAAAATAAAATGATTGAAAACTTTGTTTTCGCATAGAATTATAACTCTGATAGCATTAACTACACAAATCACAAGCAATGATCCTAACCGAACACTTATTTCTCTTTACTGATTCAAAATAAATTCTAGCCCTGCTTGAAGGGCATCGTATACGCCGGCTGTAAGACCCCTCCTCAAAAAAAGGGGTGTCCTAGAGGCTACAATTCTGGAGATCTGAGGAGTTTGGAAGACCCCTTCATTGCAATTATTTCTAGGTCCACACTAATCTGGAATGGTAGTACCTGTTAAAGTCCCATCAATGAATCAAATTGGTTTAGGGAGTCCTTTTCTCAAATGATCCCAGGTCGAGTCTTACCAAAGACTTAAAAAATGGTACTTGATGCCGCTTTGCTTAACACTCAGCAAGGGAATAGAGTAGCGCATTCTCCTACACCTCGGTGTAGTAGCTTTTGAAAAGGGAGCCTTCGGGTCACCCTCGATTAAACGTCATCAACATACTTTTAACGTAATGTGCTGGACTGCAGTCTCGAAATAAGCGAATTCGAACTCCAGTCACGCTATTTCGTTCACTTTAGGGCATAGGAAACCTCTTCATCCACCCCACAGCAATGGGTTAAATACTATCACTGCTGTTCTTCTAGAAGGATGCCATTTAGCAAAGAAACTAAACCAATCAAATAGATTTGTTTAAAAATTATTCGGATTCGATATGATCATGGGAAAAAAGCTTCTTTAGGAACAACTTCTCACAAAAATTTAAAAAATGTAGCCTAGTCTGGGCTGTAGAATACACCGAGTGCATCACTGCAGAGGGGTAAGAAACCCTCACTTCAACGAGTGTCCTGCATATGATATTAAACGATCTGATGGTAAGGCTCCAGTAATGCTGGAGCCTTGGGGAATGCGGAGTACCCCTTTATAGCCATTACTCCCAAGTTCACTCTTACCCGGAGTGATAGTCTCTTATAGGGTCCTATATATGAATCGAAAACAGCTGTTTAACATTTAAACTGAGTACAAGAAATGACTTATGCTAAATTAAATTGTTTGAAATAGAAATGTTTGATCATTTAACTGTGTGTAAATAAATGACTGATGTTTAATTGAATTGTTACTGATACTGATACTAGGAACAATAAGACTGTGTGCAAACAAATGATTGATAGTTAATACAATTATTAGTATTAGATTACAATACTTGAAACCATTTAACTGTGCAAAAAATGAGCTTAGACTCGCTTAAGAATGTTATCAACAAAATTTGTTTACAAATCATATATATATTCAATATATATGTATAAAGAGGATTTGGCATTAAATAACCTACAATTGGTGATGTTGCAAAAAACCAAACTGAACCAAACAACAAAAAAATGTAAATATAAATGGTCAGTCAACGCGATTCCCTAACCTCTCGCCATAAAATTAACCCTAGTTTACATGCAGTCAATCAAAATAAATTCTAATTGACGATATTTTACCACTTAATAAATACATTGAAAACCAAATGGAATTATTGTTCAATCATTATTAGGGGAAATGTTCTACAACTTGCGTATAGAAGGTATGTCGTTCGAGAGTGTGTATTTAAGCGACTTCACACCAAGTCTATATATGATACAATGTCGTTTTATAGTGGGGAACCACGCACAAATCAAGATTCATGCACGGCTAGACCAAAAATACTTTGTCCCGTCGGCATTCCTCTTTTGGGGCGCCTCAAACATCGAACAATAAGCTTGTGTATTCCGTCTTGTGTGCATTGACATGGAGGCCTATGCCAGCAGCTGTTCATTTCAGACTATGTAGCAGGGTTTCGGCTTGGGTGCGTGTATGTATGTCATCGACGTAGTCTGCGTCCATAATTGTTTGTGCGAGATATCTTCTGCTTCTTTTCTTTGTCAGCTTGAAAACGTTATCTTTCATTTTATCAATAGACGTTTTAAGCACGTCGTCTAGGCAGATGATAAAGAGGTATGGGGCTAATGTGTCTCCTTGCAGCTTACCTGCTACAATCTCGAAGTAGTCTGTGACTCCATCCGGGAAGCGGACTTTTACTTTCATGTTTGTTTGTTGTTTTTTTATAAAAGATTTATAAAGAATTAAAGAAGAGAATTTTAAAAAACATATAAATGATGAATTTTAAAAAACATATTAATGAATTTTAAAAAACATATAAATGATGAATTTTAAAAAACATATAAATGATGAATTGACAAAAATGTTTATTGTCAACGAGAAGTTAATGCGATATTACTGAGGTCAGAATCCTAAAGTTGCGCAGGCCAAAATGATAGTCATCTAGTTATGATAGAAAACGTCCCAAACAACTTTTAATGGAAAGCTAGTACATGGAAAGTAACTTCCCCGTAAGTCTCACTTAAAACAGCAAATTTTTCGAGTTATGACTTGCTTGGGTGGGGGGCTAGTTTATCTGGGGAAGTTGCATTTGTGCAAGTCCAGGCTGTAAATGAAAGAAATACTCGGAAAAACATTGAAATGAACTTTCTTCTCTAAAAGGTGATCGCTAATAACTGATTTATTTGTCTTGTCAGTGAAAGGATTAGCTTAAACAGAGCTGGAATAAAAACCCATGTTTGTTGTCATGAAAGTATGTCACAAGGTGATAATAAGCAAGTAAATAAAGTTGGCGATCATAGTCGAGGGTGACCCGAAGGCCCCCTTTTCAATAGCTACTACATCGAGGTGTAGGGGAGGGTGTTACTCCATTCCCTGGATTGCTCGACTTTACCCTCGATCCTTACCTTAAGCAAGGCGGCCTCAAGTACCATTTTTTGAGTCTTTGGTACGACTCAACTTGGGATTGAACCACGGTCTTCTGGACCATTGGCGAACACTCTACTCATTAGGACATTTACGAGAATAATAAATAGCCGTAAATTGCAACACCGGACACTACTGTGAAAAATGATTCAACGCAGCAGTGGTAAAAGGCGGTACCCAACAGGCATATTAAAATTCATGGAAATTGCGTAACAGCAGTTTCCCGAAAGATGAAACTGGACTGAGATTTTAATCACTTACTCATTATGCAATTTAGTTCATCATCGCTTGAAAACGCAAAAATTCTTTGACGAGGCCAAACAAGTGGAAATCAGATGGGGTTACTCCACCTGTTTTTTACAGTCTCGATTCAGCCGTTTTTGTTTAATGAAAATAGGAATAACAATATACATGCGATCATAACTTTTTAAAAATTTAGAATGCATCATAGAATGCTTCATATTTGTGTGTGTGCATGTGTATTTAATCAATCCTCCGCCTCGAGCAGAATGTGACACAAGGTCAATTTTTAAACAGAGTACAACTGGTTTCAGTTCAGAGTTTTCCTTCTCTTAGACTGGTTGCTTTAACAAGGGTAAAGACCCTTGCTTGCTCTACTGTTTAGCCGGAAGAGATGGATTTATACTTTTCCCAAAGGCCAGAACTAAAAAACAAACAGCGTTGTCCAGGATTTGAACTTGGGTCACCTATTTCCTGAGACGATAACCGTTGTACTAAGCACGCACATATAACGTGGGTCAACTGAAAAGATACTCTCATGGAATGTGATCAAATGAGGTTTATTTTTCAACATAGTGCTTCTTACGATACACACATTTCTTTCATCGGTGTTGCAGTGCTTAGATCCCATTTGTCAAAAAAGACATAAACAGTAGATAAGACGTCATTCATATGAACCTTTTAGTCCATCCTCGTATGATTGCAAGAAAGAAAGAAAAAAAGAAAGAAAGAACTGCAATGCGATCAAAATATTCTTAGACAGATGATTACTCTGAAGTCAGGAATGTTTTCAAAGGCAAAGCATCATTGCCACCAGAGCATTCCCCACATCCATACTGAAAATAAACTTACCACCAGATTTTGTTGGTTTTTACCTCAGCGAATGTCACATGTCACAGCCTTGTTATGTACGGTGTGTCTTGAAAGAAGTCACATTTAGAAATAAAATTTCTGCCAAGTTGAAACTGTTGAACATGTAAGCAACAAAATGTTTTAGAATTAAACTTAATCTTCATATTTGAAATTTTTTGGCTAAAAATGATAAATGATTTATTATAAGAAATGTTATCTAATTTATAAATCTCAAGAGGATTTTCAAGACACCTATCATTTCTACTTACTTTTAAAAAAGGGTATATATATAGTTGTAGGATACGCCGACTGCTTTTCTGCAGAGGGGTAAGATCCCTCCATCGAGTGTCCTTATATGACACTAAACAATCTGATGGTGAGATTCCAGTAATGCTGCAGCTTTGGGGAATGCGGAGTACTCCTTCTTTGCCATTGCTCCCAGGACCACTCTAGCCCGGAGAGGTAGCAACTAATTGGGTCCTATCTATGGATGAAATAGAACTAAACTGCGTACTTTTGTTAAACTGAATTGCTTGAAATAGAACTGTTTTGACATATGAATGAGTGTAAACAAAAAACTAAACTTATACTAAACTGAGTTATTTGAAATATCACTTTATATGTATAAAAATGGATTTGGCATTAAATAACCTACAATAGTTAATATGCCGTAAAACCAAACCAAACCAAACCAAACCAAACCAAAGTTGGTATTTTGGATCGTTTAGATTTTGTTGATTCTCTAAAGCTTTTGAAACAGCGTATTCATAAGTTGATCGACGAATTATCGGAGAATATAAGCAATATACTTTCTTTTTATCTATCTATACACACACGTACATGCAAAAATACATAAACACACGCAAATGTTGGCATTCATTTTCATATACGCGTATATAACAAGTGTAAGATTTTGTGTATATCTTCTCGTTTGTGTTTGTATAGATTTGCTTTATTTTCTTTTTAAGAATTTTAGGAAAGGATAAAAACTGAAGTTATTTTTGGAAATATATGCTATACGATATTTTTCATGAGAGTTTACAGAGCTTGACACCCGCCCAGTTTTTTTACGTCTGACTGTCTCTATTCTTTGCGTCAGCTTAGAGTAATCAGCTGGCAATTTGCATTTTTTCAGCTGAACACACACACACACACATTTAAGCAGTTTTGTGCTTCTATGAAATCTGAACCTTCCCCACCACGTTTTAAAAAACTATTTCATGGTCGTTAGCTTTATCTGGTGACGTTTCTAGAAGTAGAAGCTCATAACTTTTAGATACTAAAATTATGCTAAATTTCAGAAACTAAACCTGAAACTTAATAAAAATACGTACATTTAGATACCCGAGTGTCCACACGCACAAACACACCCACACAGTGTCCTGGGTATAACACTAAACTGAGCTGAGGCTCCAGTTCTGGAGATCTAAGGAGTGTGGAGTAACCCTTCATTGCCATTATTCCGTGATCCATCTGACCCGGAATGGTTCTACCTTTTATGGTCTCATCAATGGATGAAATCGATCTGTATAAAATTACTCTTAATCAATAGGATCGTGCGCGAAAAAAAATCTAAAAAATGTAAATATGAACTTACAGTTCTATTACAGTTATATGAACGTAGTTATATGAACTTAGAGTTGCTTTATGTCTAGAGATTAGGGAATTGCGTTTATATGCGATTCCCTAATCTCTAGGCATAAAGTAACTCTAGGCAGGTTGACATGTTTAAATCCATCAATCAATCAATCAATCAACACAAACACAGATGTAAATATGCACACATACACAGATAAAGATATTCATGCACACAGATATATTTCTGTATACAAGTGGGTGTTCATAAATATCGGCATTCACTGTGTGTGACTCTACAATTGGTTAAGTTTGGTCAACTTTGTTTAATGGAATATCAACCTTCGTGGGTTATTTAATGCCAAAGTCATTATTGTAGAACAACAGTAATGGTGATATTTAACTCATAGCTGACAGTATAAGGGGTTTCAAACCTTTCCCAAGAGTATTAGACAGAAAGTGAATATAATAGGGTGACTGAAGTTCGAACTTGCTAACTACGATGTCGCAGTCCAGCTACTATTTCACTGTAACTCCTTCGTGTATAATTGGTAAATACTTTGATGTCAGGAAGTGCCCGTAGTGTAATGGTTATCGTCGTAGGAAACCTGTTAAACTGCTTAAAAATTGAACTTGTGTCATATCCTACCCAAGCGGATGGGTTGGTGAATATGGATGTCAGAGAGAGAGAGAGAGAGAGAGGAGAAATCATAGGCGATAGGCCTTCAGATAATTTTCTTTTACTGCTCCTTCTCAAGTTGATCCTGTTTCTTCTTTAATGTTGATGTTTCTTTGACAAACATTTACTTTGCCTTTCTTTATTTTTCTCAGAACTGCCTTGATAGTACAATCGCTGACAATAAAATGACACTGAACACAGCAAATCTATTCTCTTTGAATTTTTATCGTCTTTAATTAGTCAGATTTTAAAAAAAATATGTAAATACTCTTGTCTCTTGCTAGATTTTGACCGTTAACCAATTCAAGCCAGGTATTCAATGTTCATTCAGAGAAAGGTCATTAATTTATGAAATAAATTAAATGTTGTTATAAACTCATAAATCTACGTGATAATACCATCGGTTTTGTTAGTCAAATGAAACTAAAACTAATAGTTTTGCATTTCTGTGTTGATATTTTCGGTTGGCAACATCCCAGAACACGATGTTCCGTATCTTCCTTTTTGCTTATTGTCGGAGGCTTTTTTGCCGATAGCTGATACTGGTCAGGTGAATTCGCTCATATATAAGAGGTAAGAATATAAATTGATTGCCATTGACACTCCGAGTTAAATAGTCGAAAATAGCGTTATTATACGAAAGCTCAATAAAGATCGACTTCGTTATTGATAATGCGTTAACACTTTTCTTCTGCATCACGAAAGCCTCTTCTTCCTTGTATCCAGTGCTTTTCGATCTTCTCTCTTATTGCACTCCACCTTTTTTGACATCATCATTGTTTTCCTGAATTAGAACCACTTAAAGCCACGATTTTGAAGGGAGGTTAAGTAGGGCTGTCCATTGAGAACATGAAGTATTTTGGTGTTAGTTGGGATGAAAGGTGATCGTATGAGTGAATTTATTGCAAGTATGAATGGGTCAATGAAAGAGACTTGCTAGGATATACAAAATGAATCAAATGACCTCTCTTTTCTCCTTACCCTCTTGGGTAGAATATATGTTTTTTTACTGTTAAATAAACATTTGGAGTCAAGATTTTTCAGGGGTGTCCCTGTGTTGTAGTGGTTAAAGCGCTAAACTGTGGAATCGTAGTACGCGAGTTCGAATTCCAGTCCCGCAGTTATGTTCACTTTCGGACAAATACTCTCTTATCCTCCCATCTATGGGTTAAATAGTACCACTACTGTCCTTCTAAAAGGATGAATTTGGCATTAAATAACCCGAGAAGGTTGATATGCCATTAAATAACAGATAAAACAATATTTTCTATGCCGTGGTCGCATTTGTTTTGTTGTTTTTTCATTTACGGTCATGTTATTACAATTTGATGATCAACCATCATCATGGCTTGACTACTGACCTTTGACCCTTGGTTTTGAATTCAGAAATGTCATTCCTCCTGTCAGTGGTGCCTAGAATATGATGACTACATCCTCTACAGAAGGGTAAAAGCCCCTTCTCCCGTAAAGGGGTATCTTAAATATGACACTTATCGACATGGAGTCGTTTATTCGTTACTATTATCACTTAGCCCACTCTGACCGGGAGTGGCAATTGTTGTAAGGGTCTCATCTATGGCTCAAAAAGATCTATTTGAAAATTATTTGTATTAGGAATATTTGAGATCCAATAACTCACAGTAAATTATTTGTATAAAGAAAAGTTACTTGAAGCTATAATCGCTAACGAATGATTATTATTTATTCCTTGAAATTATATAATTGCTTGCAAAGAAAAAAAAGAAAACTGACTTTGATGGTAAACAACCCAACAAAAAGTGTCTAATTCTGAAGTCAGTCACAAACCAACCAACTAACCAATCAACCAGAGTTGTCATTTTCACAAAAGTCAGACGAGGCTCTGTAGTTGTATGGGGGCAACCAATTTTATCCACAACTGGAGAGAAATAGAGTCATATCTTTCTTACGAGCATTTATGCCTCGTAAACACGAACAGACTCGACCAGAATTCGCTGATTCCATTTTTTGCACCGATATTTCATTTTAAATTTTCTTTTGTTTTTACTGCGAAATTCTTATTTAAAAAACATTTTGTAAACCCAGTAAAGATCAAAGTTACATACCATGTTTTGCAATATCAACTCCTTCTACAATGATATAGTCAACTAATCCAGTATTCAATCCAGCTGAACATTCTTTTTTTTTTCTCCTGTTTCAGCATGAATAAACACTGAATTTGTTAAAAACAAGGTATTTGTTGCGCTACATTTTTTAACCATTGTATCGTCGCCTACTATTGTCATTTTCCTCGCAGCATTTGAATGACATCATAAAAACAATCTGTTTTACTAGCTGGGAAATAAGATATAGTGTAATTAGAATTCCTAATACCTCTTCTATTGGTGGGAAATATTCTTAATCTGTCTGAATTTTTTAGATGAAGCTTGTGGTTGTGATTTATCGGACTGTTGTCTTCATCTTTATTGTGGTAAGTTGAAACATAACATTTCAGTCGCTGTATCCTCTGGCCTTCCTCAGGTTTATCTGTGTGAAAACGACCTATTTCAGGATCGATTCTAACATATACCAACAAGAAGAGGGTCTAGCTATGGTATCTCCATTGTCCCCAGTATTGGCCAATGTATACATGGAATACTTCGAAGAAATGGTATTAAGATCTACATCACTAAAACCATCAATGTAGCTTAGACATATCGATGACACACTCCTTCTCTGACCCCATCAGGAAGATGTTCAAGCACTAATGGAACATGTGAACTCAATCCATCCATCTATACGATTCACAATGGAGATATAACAAGACAATAAATTGTCCTTCCGATACGTGGTTATAACTCGCACAGATCAAAGATTCAGTACATCCGCGTATCTAAAACCAACCTTCACCGGACAGTGCCTTAACTTCAACTCCCACCATCCATACAATGTAAAGAATTGGATCGTCCATTACCTACAACACCCGGCAAAAGCTATCAGTAGTGACGATGTATATCAAGAAGAAATGAACAGATTAAGAGATACTGTCTATTGAAACAATTACCCGAAGAGCATAACATCAGCTCCAAGAAATCTACATCGCAAGACAGAGGACAAAACCCGAAAATTTACCACAGTGTGTCTACTCTATGTCAAAGGCTTTGGTGAAAAAAGTAAAAAAATATATTGTCCATATGCAATCAGGACAACATTTAGCAGTGGCTCAACTCTTCGTAAACATCTCCTATGAGTCAAACTCCCAACAGAATACTACATGACCAAGAATTGCGTATGTTCCATCCCATGCAGCAGTGGCAAAGTATACAAAGGCGAGATATACCATCCTCTGAAAGTAAGACTATAGGAACATTGAAAAACAGTGGTACGAGAGGAAATAGAAAAGTCAGGTATGGCTGGCTATTGTGGGATAAAGTTAAAAAATCGATAGGGAAGAACATTGGAAAAGAAGACGTATCAAAGAAGCAGCAAATATGCTGGGCTATGTTGACCTCTTGAGTAGACTAATAATAGAAATGAACACAATGTGAGAACCAATAATTGAAAAAGCCAAATCAAATTGTTTTTAAAGTAAATTATTTGAGAAATTAAAAATATCAAGAATAACTGAGGCTATTACGAATTCATCTCAATGTTCTTGAATGCTTCGTTTGTTGTATTTTGGTGATTGCTGCGCGCCAGTTGATGTATGACTACCAATTTCTTGTATTGTGTGCTTGGGTCGGCGAATGAGGCTAGCTATGGCCCCTTAGAATACATAGTCAAGCATGACCGCCCCCTTTCCCCTCCCTAACAAGAAGCATCAGGGTTTCATGCTCCCTTAAATTTGTGAGTTTTATTTTTTTCAAATTTAAGAAAGAAAGCTATGTTTGATCAACAGTCAAACTTTAAAAAATGATTTTCCGGGTTGAATCATTTCTATGCTCAGATAAACAAGCAACACCTGAAGAAG
The DNA here is from genome assembly GCA_963585895.1 of Sepioteuthis lessoniana. Classification (NCBI taxonomy): domain Eukaryota; kingdom Metazoa; phylum Mollusca; class Cephalopoda; order Myopsida; family Loliginidae; genus Sepioteuthis; species Sepioteuthis lessoniana. The sequence continues at coordinate 50,220,425 of OY757915.1, forward strand.
GCCGGAGGATCCAGTGGCCGAAACGTTGTGTTTCAACTTACCACAACAAAAATGAGGACAACAGTCCGAAAAATCACAACCAAAATAGAATGTTGGAAAACTGGGAGTGAAATCTCTTGTTAGTTATAATTTTCAATTGCATCTATAAATACATATAGACTTTAAAATCTGACCTATACGCTCTTCACCGACGCACAAATACACATATATCTCTTGACCTACTAGTCAATCAATATGTAACCTATTTTATTGCAGATTCATTGTTGCTATTTGAATGTACATAAACTACTTCTCAAATCTAATTTACTATGCTAAGCTATTAACGTTTATCTCCAAGCATTCAGTGCATAAAGTGTCCTTGTACAATTGGAATACACGGCTGAAAAGAAAATAATCTTTCATACTTAAAACAATTTGTCCATTTTTGAAATTTTACCAAGGATTATTTCAAATTGACTATTGCCAACGCATATCAATTTAGTGTGAAAATGTTTCATAGTTTCTATACAAGTGTAAAGCTGTAGTTTACAATTAAAATTCCCTATAAGGAAATGACACTGACTTGGTATGATTGAGTCGTTCGGAAATTTTTCTATGATTTTCTATTCGTGTGTGGAAGTCCCTGTAGCAACGTGTTGGATGACGACATCGTAGTGAGTTCGAACTCCAGTCACGCTTATGTGTTTACTTTTGGACTAACGCCCTTGAGAAAAGCATGAACTCCTTTATCACTTCAGTTATGGGTTAAACTCTGCCACTAATGTTCTATAATGATGGCTTTGGCATTAAGTAACCCACGAAAGTTGATATGCCTTTAAAACAATGTAACCAAACCTATTTGTGCGTGTTATCTCTCATCTCAGGTACACCTTCACCATGCCAAAATGAGTTGACAGATTTATTTCTTTTTACGTAATAAAACAAATTTCCTCGTATGTTTGTTTTACGTGTAGTCTCTTATCTCAACGCTTATATGAGTTGTCAAATCTACCACGTTATGAAACAAAAAAATTCTTCAAGCTCTGTCGTGTAGAATAATTTTCATTAATCTCAGTCACCTCTTCACTACAATAGGTCTTTGAAATAAACTGATGTAGATTTCCCTAACGTTCTTATTAGGAATGTTTTAAAACATATAAAATAGGATCATTTCTACTTTTCAGGGAGGAATTACAAATTTTTAGGAAAATATGAGTAAAAAAACTGTTCTTCCGCGAGCCATAGAAAAATAGTTTAAGGTCTGCATATTTGAGATCGCTCGGTTAAATCATTGGAAGTCTGAAGGTGTTTTAGAAATGTGGTTGATAAGGATTTATGAGATTAGCATAAAACTAGTAACAACTGCTTTTCAAGAAACGTTAATAATTGATTATTGCATCTTTTCATCATAAAACAACAGTCGCATAAAAGGAAAAGATTCCCCATCGAATGTATTGTTAGTAATTTTTTGACATTTTTGAAAGGTTTTACTTTTCATTAATGTGTATACGTATGTACAAAGTTTAGCGTCAGTAAGTGAAGGTCTACATCTTTTTTATTGCAGGTCTCTGAATAAATGTGCATATATCTGTGTGCGCCGTGTGTATATATATATATATATATATGTGTGTGTGTGTGTGTGTGTGTGTGTATACAGTGTAAAAAATAGAAGAATGCCTTCATTAGATGGTACTCCTATTTTGTTTTTAATTTGCGTTAGTTTAAAAGGCTAATCGATATCGAGTCAGTTTCTATTTGGTTGCTGGTTAGCTAGTTAGTTATGCTTTATGGCATATCAACCCATATTGGTTATTTAATGCCAAATCATGTTATATATATGTGTGTGTGTGTGTGTGTGTGTTTGTGTGTGTGATTTGTAAACGAATAGTTTGTTGGTAACATTTTAAAACAAACCAGAGCTCATCACAAATAATTCAATTGAATAGTAAAAATTTGGTTGTACACAGTTAAATGTTTTCCATTTGTTCTATTTGACCCAGAGATGAGACCTAATAGGTACTACCTCGGTGCCATGGCAATGAAAGGGTATTTTATATTCCCTAAAGTTCTAGGACTGGATCCTCACCATCTGATGGTTTAGTGTCATATCCGGAACACTAGTTGGGGAATGGTCTTAGGCCTCTGCAGGAATGCAATCGGCGTATTCTACAAACCCAGTTGACAGAGAGCGTTCAGTTTTTATTTACAGAATTTATATAATAATTATTCTAAAAATAACAGAATTGTAAGAACGATAGAAAATCGACAAACTTTTAAAGATGTTGCTAAATGACAGGTTGATTTTGATCGGCATGTCAACCCGACGAGGGTTATTTTATGTCAAGAGGTTTGAGAATCACATTCATCGTTCATTAATGTTTACTTTTTTGAGGAGTTGTTTCTTCAAAGTATTTTTGGCCCCCGGTCCAATCAAATTTGAATAATTTTTTACATAAATCTATGCCTCCCAAACATAATAGATACAGAGTGAATCTGAAAGAACTGACAATGAAGAAGTACTCGACATTCCCCAGTTCTCCAGAACTGGAGTTTAGTTTCATACCCAGGAAATCCCTTTTTCGTTTTCGTGGAGGTCTTGCTCCTCTGAAGGGGACACAGTCAGCGTATTTTAATTCCGGTTGACTGGACTTAGATGTTGCAAAAGAGGATCAAGTTAAGAGAACAGAACTCTTAGAAAAACAAAAAGAAACACTGCTCACTGGAGATGATTTGGTTTTAATTCAGTCATTTACCTATTTGCTAATTCAATTTTGAAGGTAAATGTGTGATGAATGTTTAATAATATATTATATATTTTGAATTTGTCTTGTCATTTCACTTCACTTCAAAGAAAATGAAATTAAAATTGTCATTTGAATAAATGTATCATCATTTCTTAACCGATTTTTATCTCTTTTCCTCTTTGGATAATTTTCTTTTCAGATTTTAATTAAATTCATTTAATTACATTACTTATTTTATTATACACTAAACAGAAAACCTTCAAGCTAACAGGTTGTAGACATTTAAAACATTTGAATGACTTTAATTTAGATTTTTAAAGAACTTTTATTTCGTCTAATACTTCTGAAACACGTTGACGCTGAAATTGAAATTTCAATTTGAAAAATCTACACCTGGACTTACCTCCCTGAGACATTCAAGCAAACAGAAACCGGATCATTATCGGAGTGAGTACAAACAAGGACTGAATTGAAATTGCATTTTAATTGTATGACATTAACAAAAATGTCGCTATGATGTGCAAATTAGTCAGATCATTGTAATATTGATATGAGATATGTAAGCTAAAGTGTATATTTAAGAGTGTATATGTGTGTACATACTGAGTACACTCGCCTTATTGAAACTATTAACTGTTTTTCATACTTAAGGATAAGGAACTCGTTTATTGTCAATATATATATATATATATATATATATATATATATATATGTGTGTGTGTGTGTGTGTGTGTGTGTGTGTGTGTATTACTACTGTGCAGTGTAAAAAACGCGTTCTTCTAATAACTTGATATATTACTGGATGCCACTCGAAGCAAAAGACAGAGAAAGTGTGAGTGTGTGTGTGTGTGTGTGTGTTTTATTCATTTGGATGATTTGAAAGGAGTTCAATCGTTTAGTACTCCCGCCTTCTCAGACGGTCAACATAAGTGATGACATCACCTCGTTGCCATAGAAAAGCAGAAGTGCCGATTCCAGTTATTTCTTACAGGACTTATATTTGTGTGGACAATAATTATACTGATAATTCTGCTATCAATGTTACAAATGATAATGAATCATATTTGTGAGAATGAGATATTGTAAAAATAAAAGTTGGATTAATAAAAAGGTGAATGTTGAGTAAAATTCTATTTGTTTGATTTATTATTAGATTGCGAATTCGATTAGTAATTGCTTTGTTCGCTAACGAAATTCTCGCTATCATATGCTATCTCTCTCTCTCTCTCTCTCACACACACACACGCGCGCGCGCACGCGCACACACACACACACACACACACACATATGTATATGCATAAATATATATATGTGTGTGTGTGTGAGAGAGAGAGAGAGAGAGAGAGATTTGTAAGCTAATAGTTTGTAGGTAACATTTTTAAACGAGCCCGATGGTTTCAAGTATTGCTATCAAACACTAATTATTTTATCTAATAATAATCACTTCACACGGTTATTGGTTTACAGGTATTGCTATTCATTGTTTGCCAACAGTTAAAGGGTTTCAAGTACTGCGATTTATTATTGGCACATAGTTAAATGGTTTCAAGTATAGCTATTTAGCGCTAATAATTCTATTTAATACTAATGATAATAGTAAAAGATTGGACTGTTCTATTTGACCCATAGATGGGACCCTAACAGGTACTACTACTCTGGGCCAGAGTGAACCTGAGAGCAATGGTAATGAAAGAGTACTCCACACAATCCTAACTCCAAGACTGAAGACTCGACATCAGATGCAGTTTAATATCATACCTAGAACCCCTAGAGTTTGAGTGACAGCAAGCCTCTTCAAGACTCCTGGACTCTTCTCAGTTTTCTGGCCGATCTTAATAATGCTGTAGTCTGAATGATCTCTACTTGTCCTTTTATTTCCAAGTCTTCTAGTCCCTTTACCAAACCTTTGTGGATTAGTATCAACGTCACCTTCATGTTCCATATTTTTTTTCGTTCTCTAGCAAGGTCTAGATACTTATCTCTCTTTTTGCTTTCTTTTATATTCACTCTATGGTCTGCCGGGACGATAAAGCCCACTATTCGGCAGGTTCCCTTTTTTCTGTTGACTGGTCGTCTGGCCGAGATTAGGTGATTGGTTTGTATCTCAAAATCCTAGAGAAGTTTGTTCGTCTCTTTCTCTATGACTGATTCTGGGTTGTACATATACCGCTTTTTCGAATGGTTAAATTTAGATTTTTTGTACAACTCCAAGTAGATTACCTTCCCCATTCAGTTGTGTCTTGTCTTATATACTTTTTGCGCTAATTTACTGCATTCACTTATTATATGATTGATCGTTTCGTCTCTATCACCACATAACCTACACTTGCTATTTTATTGCATATTATCTATTTTTACTTTAACGTACTTTGTCCTTATGGCGTTATTTTATGTTATCATTAGAAGAGATTCACTTTCTCTCTAAAGGTTATTATTATTATTATTATTTTACTCTTGGGGAGTTTTTTTTTTTTTTTTTTTTTTTTTTTTTTTTTACTCCAGCGTCAGTTGGTGGTCATTTATTTGAGCCTGGGTGACTGCAAGTCACCTCAAGTCTCCAGGTTTCTTCTGAGAATTCTGGCCGATCTCAACAATGCTGTGGTCTGGATAATCACAATTCTTCCTCTGATTTCCTATCCTTCTAGTCCCCTTTGCCGAGTCTTTGGGGTCCATTTCAAGCGCACCAGCTACAACAGATACCACAGGCGCCTTCATGTTCCACAGCTTTTTTAATTCTCTGGCAAGCTCCAAGTATTTGTCTATCTTTTCGCTTTCTTTAGTTTTTACTCTGAGGTCCGCTGGCACGGTAACATCTCCAAAATAGCAAGTTCTTTTTTTCTTCTTAATTAAAACTATGTCTGTTTTTTTTATCGGAATTAAGTGATCCGTGTGTATATCAAAATCCCAGAGAATTTAATGCGTCTCATTCTCTAGAATGAATTCTGGTTTGTGTATATATTATTTGGTAGTTTGGTCAAATTTTAATCTCTTACTCTACTTCAAGTTGATCATTTTTCTCACCCAGTCATGAATAGTTTTGTACAGTTTTTGTGCTAGTTTGCTGCAATCGCTTATTATATGATTAATCATTTCGTCTCTCTCACCACATAATCTACTCTTACTATTCTGTTGCATCTTATCTATTTTTGCTTTAATATAATTGGTCCTTATGTCGTTGTTTCTCTCTTATGGCTTCCCTTCCGTATCTAGTCCTGGTGTTTTCGAGTGCAATCTCGCCAGTTTGTCGCTTGCAATATCCATACAGTTGTTTTTCTTCCTATTTCTGTTTCCTAGATTTTGTTGCTTTTCCGTTTGTTCTTATGTTGCCAATGCTGTTACTAGCTGCAGTAATTAGTCTTTTTAATGCATTCCTCGAGTTGTTGTATTAATGCTTCAACACAATCTTCAATGTTGGCGAGTCCTCTCCCTTCGTTTTTTTTTTTTTTGACTCATATAGTCTAACTATGTCATCTCTCAGATGTAAGGCTTCGTGCATTGTCGTCAACTTTCTTGTCCTTTAGTGTCCTTGTCTGTTTATAACAAAAGGGACTGTGAAGGTGTTTATCCCTTTGATAAGATTTCTGCTTTTCAATGCCAAATTATTATTATTGTTATGCTACTTCTTGTGAGTTTTTCATACCAGTGTTTGCTGAGGGTTTCTCACTGGAGTCTGAATGACAGCAAGTCTCATCAAATGTTCTGGACTCTTCTCAGTATTCTGGCAGATCTTAGCATTGATGTAGTTTGGATGGTCTTGGCTCGTCCTCCGATGTCTAACTCTTCCAGCCCCCTTACTAAACCTTTTGGGACCGTTCTAAGCGCACCAATTACAATTGGTATAACCATTACTTTCATGTTTCATAGCTTTTTTTTTTTTTGTTCTCTGGCAATGTCCAAACACTTGTCTCTCTTTTCATTTTCTTCAATTTTCATTCTGGGTTCTGTCGAGACTTTTCGTCGCTATCAAAAAACATCGAGATATTTCCCCATTTTTTTTTTTTTTACCTTTCTTTTTATCTGCTGATTCGTTTACGTTCATTCTATAAGCAGGTCTTCATTTTTTTGTTAATGACTATCGAATCTGGTTTACTCGCTTGGTCGGTCTTGATCTCAAATATCTCCTACAGTATCTTATTCTCTGCTTTGTGCTATTTTACCTTACCGAAGTCAAGTTTTTTGCATAGTTCTCTGCGTATGACATTCTATAATTTGTTGTGCATTTTTTATTATTGATTTTGCGCCAATCTGCTCCAACTGTTACAACTGTAATTACATTTTTTTAACCCTAAGTGAATTTTTTTCACACCATTTTAAACTGGTAGCTTTTCACAGAAGTCTGAGTGACAGTAAGTTTCCTCAAGTTTTCAGTGGTTGGTTTGGTTTGGTTTTATGGCATATCAACCATTGTAGGTTATTCAATGCTAAATTCGGTTTATACACATATATTAAATATATAACTTGTAAACGTTTTGTGGATAACATTCTTAAACGAGCTCATTTGTTTGCACATAGTTAAATGTAACAGTAACAATTTAACATCAACTATTTGCACACAATTATATAGATATACATGATATGTAACATATTAGTCTATTGGTAATTTCATTTTCAAATGAATTAGAATTAATTTGTTTGTGCATTAGTATTGCTATTGTTTCTACACAGTTAAATGGTTTTAATTATTGATATCTAACACTCATAATTCTATTTGATATTAATCATCTTTTGGTTGACAGTGAAGTGGTTACATGTATTGCTATTCAATACTAATTATTCTATTCAACTTTACTCATTCGTTTTCACACAGTTAAATGGTTCCAAGTATTGCAATGTATCACAAACAATTTAATTAAACATCAGTCATTTGTTTACACATAGTTGAATGATGAAACAGTTCTATTTCTAACAATTCAATTCAGCATACGTCATTTGTTTGCACACAGTTTAAATGTCAGACAGTTCTATTTGACTCATAGATAGGACTCCGTCGGGTGATACCACTCTGGGCCAGATTGAACCTGGGAGCGATGGCTGTGAAGGAGTATTCCGCATTCTCCAAAACTCCAGCAGTACTGGAGCCTCTATCAGATTGTTTAATGTCATATCCTGGACATTCATTCGAGCGGGAAGTTTTACCTCTCTGCAGAGATGCTGTCGATGTATTCTACAGCCTAGGCTGACTGGGCTGTCAGGTTTTCAGGATTCTTCAAAGTATTCTTGCTGATTTTAAGTGCTGTAGTTTGGATGGTCTCCATTTTTCATCTCATCTACTATTCCCCCATTTTCATTTCCAAGCCCTTGGGGACAGTTCTCAGCGCACCAACTGCAATTATTATTACCATTATCTTCATGTTTCACGGCTTTTTCAGCCCTCTGGCAAGGTGAAAGTATTTGTCCTGCTTTTCGTTTTCTTTTATTTTTATATAATGTTCCACTGAAACGGCAAAATCCACTTTATCGCAAGTTCTCTTCTTGTTGATCATTACTAGGTAGAGTCTTCTGGTCAGAATTTGGTATCCCTTTTAGAGGACGGATTCTTGTCTGTGCATATGCCATTTGTCTGCATGATCAAAATTCAGTCGTTTGCACAATTCTCAGTGAATCACCTTTTCTATCCAATCATGTCTGTTCTTTTACTCCTTCAGGACCAATTTGCTGCATTCACTTATGATGTGATTGATCGTTTCATCTCTCTCTCTCTCTCTCTCTCTCTCTCACACACACACACACACACACACACACACATCTGATTATATTTTGTGCTGTTGCTGTCTTTTTTTTAAAACCCTAGTCATTATCTTCAATAAAATTACGTCAGATCCCATCTTTATTACTATAGGAATCAGACTACACGACTACTCATACGGTTACACTTAAAGGCCAAAGGTGTTATGTGGAGTTTTATACTTTATGCAAGACTAGATCAGTTGTTCATTCGTCAGCAATGGATTAAAACAATTTTCCTTTAACAGTTCTTGTAAACTGCAGTAACTACAGATGTTAACTACTACTTCTACTTCATCTTCCCTAATGCAAAACTGATTGCACCGATAATATGATTAACACAAAACATTATTTGTTCACAAAACGTATTTTAAGTATAAATAGTTCTTCTAGCTTATTTGCAATCTTTCTTTCTTTCTTTCTTTCTTTCTGCTTCTTCTTCTTATTATTATCATTAGTAGTAGCTGTGGTAGTAGTAGTAGTAGTAGTAGTAGTAGTAATAGCTGTCGTAGTAGTAATTCATATACTACGACTACTTGTAAGAAGAAGAAGAAATTACAAGGCATTATTTCTGTCAAATTGTCTTCCTTATAACCGTAATAATCTCTAACGCAACGGTAACTACTGTAACTAATTCATTTACTTTTTAAAAAATAGTAAATTTTCATTATTACCATTGGTTATTTCGAGACATTCTTTGACGTTCTACCTTACCTTCACCATTAAACATCCTTTTTTTTACTTACTTTCTTCATTCCTTTCCTTCCTTTCTAGTCAGCTGGGAAGTATCACCTGATTTCAAGCTAACCTCTTTGATTGGTTGAAGCCTGTAAGCTGTTGGCACTCAGAGCAAACCCCATACACCGATCCCTTTCTTCTTCTTTGCTTAAATTTCTTTCCACATTTTACTTTCCTTTTTCTTTCTAATACTCCAACCCCAACTTCTACCGTCATTGTATCTTCTATTTTTTCGCTTCCTTTGTACGTGTTCTTTTCATTACTTTTTTCCCTCATTCTCTCTTGAAGTTTTACATTTCGTTTCTTTATCTACTCTAACCACGAACTAATCTTCCTTTTTGTAAAGAGTTAAATTCTTTCTTTCTTTCTATTACTCTTCTCTGAATTCGTTTCACTTTCCTTATTTTCTCCTTCCGTCGCACGTTTTGCCTGGTGTGTTACGCAGACTTTTCTTTACTCACCTAGTGGGATTTTCAATAGTTTTGTTCTTTAGTTTTCATATTTTTCTTTGCCTGATTTTCTTCATCACCTCCCATCAACTTACTTCACAAAGAGAGAGGTAGGGGACAGACAAAGAAACTAACAACTAAACAAATTTTTATACTTCTTTATCGATCGCTTTTAGTACTTCATCTTGAAGAGAGAGAGAGACAGACAGACAGACAGAGACGAGGAAAAGGCAGGGCGGTAGTAATGTATATAGAGCTGAGTCGCCTTTCTTGTCACCGACTTAAAAAAAACTCCAACTAAAACAACAATTACCTTTCAGTTCACCCGAAAAGTGATCACCGTCTTTTAATTTTCTTTTCTCGCTTAAATATGACCACATTCTATTTATTTATTTCCTTTTTTCTACAAAATCAGAAATGTCATTCTTTTAGACATTTGTTATTTCTTTTAAATTACATTTTCGTTCAAAATTTCTTTTTATTTTCTTTTTCTCGTGAACATTTCCTTTTTTCTCCCCTACCCCCAACAATCTACTTTTCTTTCTTTATTCTTATCTATTTTCTTTTGCTTTCTTTCTCCTTTCTACTTCCCTAATTGCCTACTTGCGTGTCAAACTTATCCACCAACTTCTTTATTTCTTCCTTTTTCTTTCCATGTGTTGTTTTCTATCTTCTCAGCACAATTCCATTTTTCCTTTTAATTCTAAATGTTCGTTAAATTTAATTTCATTTTTAATTCTTACTTTTAAAAAAAATTTTCCCGATTTTTTCTCCTTTTCTTTCTTAAAACTTTTATTTAACTTTTTTAAATTTTTTCTTCTCTTTTCATTTTCCTCTCTTATCTGTATTATGCGATCTATTTTATTTATTCATTCATTTATTTATTGCCCCCGCAGGATTTTCTTGGGTCAAAATTTTTTGTCTGCATTCTAAAACATTCGAATTCCTAAATGTTCCTTTGGGATATTTAAGGTAATTTATAACGTGACACGCAGCCAGCAGTTTTTGTTTACGTGTATAGTGTTTTCAACTAACAATAACCACGCCTCGGAAAATCCTCATTAACTATGGTACCGTACTGCATTTGTTATAGATACGAAGTGTAAAAGATGAGTCCAAAACCTAAGTAATTATTGATAGGTACTATTTACCAACCCCTCCGCTCGGGCAGGATATGACACAAGGTCAATTTTTAAGCGGAGTTTAACAGGTTTGAATTCAGAGTTTTCCTTCTCCTAGACTAGTTGCCTCAACAAGGCTGAAGAACCTAGTCCGTCCTACTATTTACCCATAGCTGGAGGGAGAATAAGGGGGTTCATACCTTTCCCAAGGGTATTTGCCCGAAAGTGAACATAATAGCGCGACTGGAGTACGAACTCGCGTATTACGATTCCGCAGTTCATCGCTTTAACCATTACACCACGAGGACACCCACTACACCACGAGGACACCCACTGTAATTATTGATAGGTGCAAAGTAAAATCATTGATGTTTATATGAATACAAGTAAAGTTTTTCAGAAACGACTTCGTTATAAAAAAATTACTTTTTTACGACCATTTAGCGATACAAACATTAGACATTCACTCATTTGTCTTAAGACATGCGAACCATGAAGGGCCGAGTACTGAGCTTTCGTCTTGAAGTACCTGAAATAAGAAGCAAAGGAAAATAAATTTATTCAATGAAGCAGTTACCCCTGTCGGTAGGGTTTTAAATAATCTGACCATATCCCTAGCAGAGAAATAAGACCCCCTAAAATGGGTATCCTGGGTATAATCCTAAACTGCATCGGATGGTGGGGCGCCAGTTCTGTGGATTTGGAGGGTCAAACTGATCTGCGTATAAATTATTCGTATTCGATAGGACCGCGTGCAAAAAAAAAAAAGCCCAAAAAAATAAAACAAACAAAAAAGACTCCTCAGTTTATTACAATAACGCTTTGGAGCATGAAAAAACGACTCTTCAGAAATAACTTCACTAAAATATAAACCTACAATGAACTAGGTTGCCTAACCTCTAGACATAGAATAATCCTAAACAGGTTGATATGCCGTTAAAATCAAACAATCAATAAAATAAAACAATAAGCAGCGTTCTCTTTTTAAATAGTGATCTTTTTTCTTTTTCTTTTTTTTTCACAAAGCAACTTTTCAATACAGTTTTAGTACGGCCTTGTACGAGACTCATTTGTGTTGGAGTAATCGCTAAGAACGCCTTTCACATTAAGACAAAACCCGCGAACAGTGCATTTGACAAGCTCTGACGATTAAAGAAAAGAAAGAAAAAAGAGGCTTTTATCAAGCCGATGTTGCTTTGTTCATGTCAGTGTGGATATATACCATCGTGTATGCACAACTACATTATTACGTATAAGTCTACCTGCCTCCTTTTACGAGAAGCCCTCTTCTTGTATATCACCTAATTCCGTAGCGAGCTACTTACCCACCTAGATAAGAGCATGTGTTAAACTTGTTGCTGCCACCAAGGTCGCTCTCATTGTTATTACAGAGAAGTTGTGTGTGATCGAGTTTTGTTTTACATATAGTTGTAGTTGAAAGAAGTATAAGAATAGGGAACAAAAAAAAAAGGTGGGAAGAAGAAGATAAGAAAGAAAAGGGTAAATAGAAAAGACAGAGTAAAGAGAATTAAAGAAGGAAGAAAGAATATATGAGAGAGAGAGAGAGAGAGAGAGAGAGAGAGAGAGAGAGAGAGGAAGTTCTAAAAAGAAAAGAGAGATAAAAAGACGGTGTTTAATAAAAAGTAATGCTGAAAGAAAATGCGAGAGCGTCGGTGCGAAAAAAGAAGAAAAAGTAGTTGGCCGGGGTCAATGTTTCAAGAACGTTTTTACAAGTTCCATCAGACTATTAGAGATGGTCACAAACGATAGTAATTCTTAATATGGGAACTTAAATTTTCTTTTTTTTTTTTTCCTAATTGAGTCATAACCACTGCTTTGTAGGTAACGAAACGTATACAGGTTATAGACAACCAGAAAGACAGTATTCTATTAAATTATGGATTATTAAGATACGTAACCAGTTTATTAAACAGATTAAAGTAAATAAATAAATAAATAAAGAATTTGAAAAGAAAGGAAAAGGAACAAATACCTGACCGTCATATGCGGACGTGTGGATTTTCAGGTTTGCTTATGAACACATTCGCGTATTGGCTATTAAAAGTGTTATTATACGTGCATGGCAATACAGGAAAGAAACTAAGAGAGGATAATACGAAGTAAAGGAATGAATGCCAAGGTTGCTTGGTTGGGTTTTATGGCATATCAACCTCCATAAATTATTTAATGCCAAATGCTCTTTTATACATATATATTAAATATAATATGCTTGGTGTTGTAAGTAATTCCCCACAACCTGCTCCCCCTGTTTGGTGTAATATACAGACCCCAGAAATGCTTATAAAATAAGCTAGCTTAATTTTTTTTTTTTTTTTTTTTGCGGTTAGTTGTATTAGTCATTTTTTTTCTTAGTGAATTAATTGACGAGTTTTGGATTACGAGTGAATAGTAAGTGTTTTTTGTTACAATTGTTACCATTGACATAGTTGTTATTATTGTTGAACCAGCTATTGTTATCTATCTGGTTATTTGATTTGTGCCCCTCCCCCAAACAATTGTTACTTGTTTGCTGAGGGGGGGGCAAACAAAGATTCTCTTTGTTATTTGTTATCGCTTTCATTTTTTCAAAAAAAATCGAACATTCGTTTTTCACTTCACTTACTCGTTTGCTCATTCGCTTCGTAAAAAATATTCACGCTAATTCCTCCTAAGTTGCGCCAAGCAACTATGGAGGAACCTACACCATCAACATCGTCTCAGACAGACATGTTTAATAGCCTGAGCCCCTCCTCAAAGCCGGAAGATAAATGGCCATCTTTATCAAGTACAGCCAGCTCGATACAACCGGCACAAAAAGCGCCATCTATGCCAACCTCCTGGACGGCACAAACAACCAAAAAGATTCCTCCGCAAGACCACAGGAAGAATTGGGGAAAATATTCCCAATACTTTCAGGGCAACAAAATTTTGCCCATACCTGAGCTGGTACAGGAAGTACAGCCAAAAACAAACTCATTTGCGGTCACAGACCTGAAAACCAGGAGACTGGCAGGCTTAAGAAAAGACACCTTTGAAGAGATATTAAAGGCAGCAGGAATCCCTGCCAAATACTATTGCAGGCGGAGCTTTGCTACCTGGGATGATCTGCAGCCCACAGAAGAACTAACAATTAAGCTGGCCGGTGATAACATCACCAAAAAATACTTCCGGTTGCAGCCAGAATACTTGGGACAACGTAGAATCAAGGTCACCGTGTGTAATGTCCCAATACAACTAAATAGCGAAGTGTTAGCGGCGTACTTATGCAAGCACGGAGAAGTGGAAGATATTATAAAGATCAAGTCATCCAACGGGACTGAGCACGGTGACTACTTCTTCACAATGTGTTTAAACAGGAAGGGGTTTCAGGCTATACCTCATACAATTGAGTATGAAAGCCAGTTAATGACGGTGATAGTGGAGGGAAGAAAGCCGCAATGTTGGTTCTGCAAACAGCTAGGGCATTTCTCGCGGTCCTGTCCGCAAAAAACCAGCAAATCAACATCATCTCCACCGACACCATTGACGACAACAACAACAACTACTACGACAACAGCAGCAACCACTCGACCCAATACAGAAACTCGAGACCACCCTAACAAAAGTGAAGAAGGGTGGACCCAGGTTACTAGGGGTCGAAAAAAGAAATCTCCATTAAAAGAACAAATAAAGGAAGCTACAACAGCCACATCCGAGAAAAAAAATCAGATAAACCAACGTCACTAACAAAAATAACATCTCAAAAGAAAAAAGAAGAGAAAAAACAACAACCAATAGAAATTACAGAAAACATCGACGTTTCTGTCAACCTAAAAAGAAGGGATAGTGGGGACTCAGGAACAGAGGGGGAGGAAAAAACATTAAAAACAACAACAATGCCACAACCAGAGATCGATCCACAATCCCAGTCACAACCGCAAGAAAAAAAAACAAAACTAAAAAGCAACGCCCAGCCCAACTTATTCCACCCCCACAATCATCATCAACAAATACAGCCAGTCAAACAACCAAAACCCCCTCTCCCCAACATTACCTTCTCTTTCCCCAGTCAAAACTCCAAAAATGCTCTCCCGGTCCCACTCGGAGACCAGAGAATCAACACCATCATCATCATCATCATCATCATCATCATCATCATCATTATCAATATCAACCAAAAAAAAGAACGAAGTTAGCCTCAAACGAGGTACGCCAAGCCATCAACGCCTATTACTTTTGCGCAGACATCCTAGAATTACCATCAATAGACCATTATTTGAAAAAGACTCTAAACCATCTCACTTCATTAAAAACTATCGACCAAAAGGACATAACCAATCCGTATTTATTTAAGGGTGCACCTACGGTGATCACCTTTGTTCGTTCGGCTGGCAACCGAACTAAAGAGCTTTGGCAATTTATCGAGGAAGCTAGTCGGGCGGACATAAGGCTGGCAGAAATGGAGCACGAATCCCTCAAAGTAATGGCAACCAAATGTACGGGCAGGGTCCCGATTTATGTTCACCCCAGTTTTTATAGGTCCCTAAAATTGCGGTACCCCGTGGATGTCGGAGGTATTACCAGGAACGGCCAAGTTAGCACTGAACTCGGTACCGGATTCCTGCGTCAGGTCGTCGGCATCCTCACCCCGGGGGATTTCCGGGCCGTAGTCGACAGTGAGTAAGGTAAGTGGGACTGATGGCTTTAAACCTTGCCACGTTGAATGTGAGGGGACTGAGGGATTCAAGCAAGTGTGCGCGCTTACTTGCTGAACTCAAGAACCTTAGAGTAGATGTTGCTGTAGTGCAGAAGACTCACTTCATTTGCGCTGCGGACTG
Source organism: Sepioteuthis lessoniana (assembly GCA_963585895.1). Taxonomy (NCBI): domain Eukaryota; kingdom Metazoa; phylum Mollusca; class Cephalopoda; order Myopsida; family Loliginidae; genus Sepioteuthis; species Sepioteuthis lessoniana. The sequence continues at coordinate 50,235,997 of OY757915.1, forward strand.
TCGAATGCTGGAAAACGAATTTAACGTTTTCTCAGCAGACAACAGCTGCAGTAGCTCTGGGGTCTCTTTGCTAGTTGGACGCAGCCTTGATGCTGATGTTGACGTTGTTTTTGCTGGTGGCGAGGGCCGGTTGGTTGTGGCCGATGTTGCTGTTAAAAGTTTCGAGTTCCGGCTGGTTGCGGTTTATGTGCCCAATATCGCTGTGGAGAGGGTTTCTTTTTTTCGTCGGTTGGCGCGGTTTCTGGACGATACGAAGCGGCTAGTCTTAATGGGTGATTGGATTGGAATCCTTGATCACAGGATAGATAAGGTCAGGCGGGGAGCTAGAAGGTGGGGAAGGCGTGAAAGCAGCCTTGTCGACCTCATGACTTGGTCGACAGGTTTCATGTGGATCACCCAGGGCGAGAGATGTAGACGTGGCTAGATAGCTCGCCATCAACCAAAGTTGGTTCCTACTAGTCTGGCCGACTACTGGAAGTTCAATACCTCCTTACTGGAGATACGGGACTTCCAGGGGCGGCTAGAATGCCTAATTAAGCGGGCATTAGTGGGGGAGGTTACCGGGAATAGGTGGTGGGTTGTTCTTAAACATAGGATTAGAGATTTCGACACCAAGTACGGTTGACTGCTCAACATAGATAGGATCAGGGAGGCGAAATCTATAGAAGATCAGCTATCCTGAGCGGTGGCTGGGAGGGGGGACTCCCTAACCGTAGAGCTAGCTAGAGGGGACCTTTAACGTAAGACTAGCGAGCGCTACAAGGGATTCGTGGTGAGATCGAGGTTAAAGAGTTCTCAACGAAGCTGTGAAAACAAACGCGACTGCACGTGAGGAAGAAGTACGTGGGTTTCCCGATCGGTATATCGATTCAGTCAAGTCCCCCGATGGGCACGTGCTGTGATCGAATCGCGAGATGCGTGATGCCTTTCGGGCGCACTTTTGTGATCGCTTTACCCGCTGTCCTGATCTCTCGCTTCAGGAGTTTCCCTGCTATCTTGCCGACTTCCCCCGCCTCGGGGCTGCTGAAGCGGCTAGCTGCGAGGGTGTGATTACTGAATGCGAAGTCCGTGATGCGTTGAAGCGGGTCGGCCTCAACAAGACTTGATGGTTTGTCCTACGAAGTGTACTTGAGGCTGTCGCATATGTTTGTACCTATTCTGACGGATATGTTCAACCACTGGTTCGTCCAGGGAGCTATCCCTTGTAGCATTACCAAGGGCGTGATCACATTGCTGAAGAAAGGTGGCAAGCATGTTTAGGAGGGTTTAGACGATTACAGGCCCATAACTCTGCTTAATACAGAGTTAAAGATTTTGGCCCGGGTCTTAGCGAATCGTTTACAGCTTGTCATCAGCGATCTGATCGGCCCCGAGCAGACCTACGCTGTGAAGATCGATCCAGGACAATCTGCATTTGATTCGCGTGGTCCTAGAGGAGAGAGAAGACGACACAGAAGCTGTGTAGATCAGTCCAAGGCCTTCGATAGGGTTGACCATCGGTTTTTGGCGTCTGTTTTGGAGACTGCCGGATTCCAACCGGAGTTCCGCAGATGGATTAGCATGATGTACCACAACCCTCAGGCAGTAGTGCAGGTGAACGGAAGGTGTTCGAGGACGTTCGCGATCGAGCGTTCGATCTGGCAGGATTACCCCCTGTCTCCTCTTCTCTATGTCTTTACTTTGGAGCCCCTGCTCCGTAGGCTTAGGGATGAGGGGACAGATCCCGTCCTGCGCGGTATCCCTTCAGCTGGCCCTCTTACGGCAAGGGTTTCCGCGTTCGCAGATGATATCACTGTCTTTGAATCCCGCCACCTGGATATAAAGGCTGTGAAGAAGGCGGTTGGTGAGTACGAGAGGATAGCAGGAGCCAAGGTCAGTTTTGACAAAAGCGAAGGTTTGCAGCTCGGTGCTTGGATGGGTAGCGATACCCTTCCAGGGCCTTTCCGCTGGAGTGACGGACCCATCCGCCGCCTTGGGATGTGGTTCGGGCTCGACCTCCAGCTGCAGCGAAATTGGTCGGAAGTACAAGCTAAGGTGAATGCTCAGGTGGGAATCTGGCTTTCACGGAGCTTGTCATTAAAGGGCAGGGCAGAGGCGTTTAAACAATCCCTCTCTAGATTTCTCTGGGGAGGCGGAAGGCCGATAGTCTGTAGACAGGTCTGTATCCAACGTACTCGCAGCGGGGGTCTGGGTATGCCTGTTCTGGAGAGCCACTGGCTTGCTGAAAGACTTGCATACTTGGGCCGATCTTTGACGGGGGACGCAGTGTGGAGACGAAAGGCGAGTCGGACTTTTGCTCGCCTCAAGTCAGAACCAAAATTCTGAAGGTCGACGTAAGCCAATGGGCGAAACACTGTTTTTCTGCAAATGCCAAAAGGCCTTTCGTAACTTTTCGGGGAGGGGGGAACAATTCCTACTTACCCGGGGTGGGGTCCCGAAAGACCCGTACCGTAGACGCCATGGGCCAGCAGAGGAGGAAAGAATGACTCCAACATTGCCCCCTTTCTTACGACCAGGCTCGCTGCATTCACCTACCTTTTGTCAAATGTTATACGATCCAAGCGTTTTCTATCGCATCTGATTTTCACCCTAAGCTGATGTCTAAAATACAAAACCAGACAACGATGAGAAAAGTTTGCTTCGTCATACAATCCCTTCTTTCGCGTCATCCAAACCACCATTCGAGCAACAGCTAGGATAGCGAGAAACACCACACGCTTCTCACGCAGAAACGGAGGAAGAACGTTGCCTACGACGTAACCAACGTCAAGTAGCACGAGTTGTTTGAGTTTGATGCGAGCCGTCCAATCCCCGACATGATCCTAGAACGGGGGAACTCGCTCGCAGTAGTAGAAGGCGTGCTCAGCCGTTTCATCCAAACCACTGCCACAGCGAGCACAATCGAGCATGTCTGCCAGGCCCGCTCTGAAGTTCAAGCCGAGAAGAGGTAACGCATTCCGAGCAAGTCGCCAGGTGAGCGAGAACTCAGTTGTTCAAGAAGCTCGATCCTGGCGCCCAATTCCATTGGGAGCGGATCTCCTCCGCCGTCCAGCCGCGCCGCTCGCTAAGAGGGTCCGAGACGGAACCCACCACTAACTCTCGATATAGTTCTTTCCGAGGCCGTGAAAGGTCATTGGACACAGGAAGGTTGCGAAGGGCCGCTCGGCACTCGCGGACAAACAGTGCTTCGCCCATTGGCTTACGTCGACCTTCAGCCTTTGGGTCTGACTTGAGTCGAGCAAATGTCCGACTCGCCTTTCGTCTCCACACTGCGACCCCCGTCAAGGTTCGGCCAAGTATGCAAGTCTTTCAGCTAGCCAGTGGCTCTCCAGATCAAGCATACCCAGACCCCCGCTGCACGTATGTTGAATGAAGACCTATCTACGGACCATCGGCCTTGCACCTCACAAGAGCAATCTGGAGAGGGATTGTTGCAGCGCCAGCCAATCGGTAAAGGATCAAGGGGAAGACGTACACGGCGTACGCCTCTGCCCTGCCCTTTAAGGACAACCTCCTTGAAAGCCAGATTCCCACCTGAGCATTCACCTTAGCTTGTACTTCCGACCAATTTCGCGGCAGCTGGAGGTTGGGCCCGAACCACACCTCAAGGTTGCGGATGGGTCCGTCACTTCAGCGGAAGGGCCCTGGAAGGGTATCGCTACCCATCCAAACACCGTGCCGCAAACCTTCGCTTTTGTCAAAACTGACCTTGGCTCCTGCTATCCGCTCGTACTCACCAGCCGCCTTCTTCACAGCCTCTATATTCAGGCGGCGGGATTCAAAGACTGTGATATCATCAGCGAACGCGGAAACCCTTGCCGCAAGAGGGCCAGCTGAAGGGACACCGCACAGAGCCGGATCTGTCCCCTCATCCCTAAGCCTACGGAGCAGGGGCTCCAAAGCGAGGACATAGAGAGGAGGAGACAGGGGGTAGCCCTGCCGGATCGAACGCTCGATCGCGAACGTCCTCGAACGCCTTCCGTTCACCTGCACTACTGCCTGAGGGTTGTGGTACATCATGCTAATCCATCTGCGGAACTCCGGTTGGAATCCGGCAGTCTCCAAAACAGTCGTCAAAAACCGATGGCCTTGGACTGACCTAAACTGATCAGCGCGACTTCCGTGCCGTCTTCTATCCCCTCTAGTTCCGACTGTCCTGGATCGATCTTCCCTTCACAGCGTAGGTCTGCTCGGGGCCGATCAGATCGCTGATGACAAGCTGTAAACGATTCACTAAGACCCGGGCCAAAATCTCTGTGTTATGCTGAGTTATGGGCCTGAAATCGTCTAAACCCTCCCAAACATGCTTGCCACCTTTCTTCAGCAATGTGATCCCGCCCTTGGTAACGCTACCAGGGATGGCTCTCTGGGCGAACCAATGGTTGAACATATCCGTCAGAATAGGTACAAATATGTGCGACATCCTCAAGTACACTTCGTAGGGCAAACCATCTAGTGCTGGCGACTTGTTGAGGCCGACCAGCTTCAGCGCATCACGGTCTTCGCATTCAGTAACCACATCCTCGCAGCTAGCCGCTTCAGCCGCCCCAAGACGGGGGAAGTCAGCGAGATAGCTGCGAAACTCCTGAAACGGGAGATCAGGACAGCAGGCAAAGAGATCACGAAAGTGTGCCCGAATGGCATCACGCATCTCGCGATTCGATCACAACACGTGCACATCCGGGGTCTTGACGGAATTGATAGACCGATCGGGAAACCCTCGTACTTCTTCCGCACGCGCAGTCGCGTTCGTTTTCACAGCTTCGTTGAGAACTCTTTAACCTCGATCTCACCACGAATCCCTTGTAGCGCTCGCTAGTCTTACGTTAAAGGTCCCCTCTAGCTAGCTCTACGGTTAGGGAGTCCCCCAGCCACCGCCCGGGAAAGACTATCATCTATAGATTTCGCCTCCTTGATCCTATCTATGTTGAGCTGTCGACCGTACTTGGTGGCGAAATCTCTAATCCTAGTTTAAAGAGACACCCACCACCTATTCCCGGTAACCGCCCCCACTAAAACCCGCTTAATTAGGGACTCTAGCTGGTCCTGGAAGTCCCGTATCTCCAGTAAAGAGGTATTGAACTTCCAGTAGTCGGCCAGACTAGGCCTATTAGCTAACCGCAGGCTGACCCTAACAAGTTTATGATCGGTCCACGCTATCAAATGAAATGTGGGATAACTAACGAAGTTGCTATCAGCTCTTCTAACACTCTGTTCAAGTTGGAACCTACTTTGGCAGAGAGCGAGCTATCTAGCCACGTCCACATCTCCTGCCCTGGGTGATCAACACGAATCCTGTCGACCAAGCCTTGAGGCCAACAAGGCTGCTTTCACATCTTCCCAACCTACTAGCGCCCCGCCCGACCTTATCTATCTTGGGATCAAGGATTCCAATCCAATCACCCATTAAGACTAGCCGCTTCGTATCGCCCAGAAACCGCGCCAGCCGACGAAAAAAGGAAACCCTCTCCACAGCGATATTGGGCACATAAACCGCAACCAGCCGGAACTCGAAACTTTTAACGGAAACATCGGCCACAACCAACCGGTCTCCGTTACCTGCAAAAACAACGTCAACATCAGCATCAAGGCTGCGTCCAACTAGCAAAGAGACCCCAGAGCTACTGCGGCTGCCGTCTGCTGAGAAAACGTTAAATTCGTTTTCCAGCACCCGACACTCCTCAGCGCAAATGAAGTGGGTCTTCTGCACTGCAGCAACATCTACTCTAAGGTTCTTGAGTTCAGCAAGTAAGCGCGCACACTTGCTTGAATCCCTCAGTCCCCTCACATTCAACTTGACAAGGTTTAAAGCCATCAGATCCACTTACCTTACTCACTGTCGACTACGGCCCGGAAATCCTTCGGGGTGAGGATGCCGACGGCCTGACGCAGGGAGCCGGTACCGAGTTCAGTGCTAACTCGGCCGTCCCTGGACTATACACCGACATCATAGGGATACCGCAGTTTTTGGGACCTATAGAAACAGGGATGAACATAAATCGGGATCCTGTTCGTACATTTATTTGATATGACATTGAGGGATTCGTGCTCCATTTCCACCAGCCTTATGTCCGTCCGACCGGCTTCCTCAATAAAGCGCCGAAGCTCTTTAATTCGGTTGCCAGCCGAACGAACAAAGGTGGTCACCATGGGTGCACCCCTAAATAAATATGGATTGGTTATGTCTTTATTTTCGATGGTTTTTAATGTTGATAATGGTTTTAATGATTTCTTGGGCTAATGATCCAAGTCTGGAGATTCGAATAAGTCCGTGCAAAAATAAAAGCCATTAACGGCTTGGCGGACCTCGTTTGAGGCGGACTTTGTTCTTTTTTTTTTTTTGTGATGTTGATGGTGACGATCTGGTCTCTGAATGAGACCGGATGAATTGTTTGGGGGTTGTAACGGGCGAGAGAGAGGGTAATGTTGGGGGGAGGGTTTTTTTAGTATGTTGACTCAGTGTATTTTTTGGTTGTTGAGGGGGAGGAATAATTTAGGCTGGTCGTTGGGGTGGAGGAAGTATGTTTTGTGCTGGTTGCTGGGGTTGAATGTTTTGAATATTTTGTGCTGGTCGCTGGGGTTGGAGAGGCATTTTTTGCTAGGGTTTTTGTTTTTCTGGTTTGGGAGAATTGGTTTTGAATTGTTTTTTCTCCCCCTCCTTCTCCGAATCCCCGCTGTCCCTCCTCCTTTTTAAGTTGGTCGCAGTTTCCATTTCTTTAATTTCTTTTTCTTGTATGTGTTGATTTTTTTTTCTTTCCTTTTTTTGAAGGCGTCTGGGTTGTTGCTGTTTCTGCTGCTGTTGTATTTGAGCTTTTAGTTTCAGTTGATGGATTTTCTTGTGTTTTCTTTTTTTTTTCCTTTTACCACCCTTCTTTCTTGGAGTGGTCCCCTCTTTCTGAGTTTAGGTCAGTTATTGTCTTTGCTATTGCTGTAGTAGTAGTTGCTGCTGTAGTAGTAGTAGTAGTAGTAGTAGTAGTAGTTGTATCAGTGGTAGCAGTGTCGGCGGTTGTTTTGTTAGTGATGATGGTTCTTTGAGGACAGGAACGGGAAAAATGGCCTAACTGCTTGCAGTGCCAACAAAGTGGTTTCCGGCCCTCGACGATTACTGTTATTGTTGTGTCACGGTATGAAATATGTAATATTGAGTTAAACCCTCCCCTATCTAATATTATAGTAAATGAATAGTCTCCGTATGCCATGCCATGCGCTGATGTAATTAACGTATAATCTTCTACATCGCCATAACAACTTAGATAGGCGGCGAGAAAGTCTCCGTTTAGCTGCATGGGCACGTTACATATGGTGACTTTGATCCTTCTTTTTCCTCTGTATTCTGGCTGAAGCCGGAAGTACTTCGTTGTGATGTTTTTGTGGCCAGCTTCTTTGCCATTTCTTCGGATGGCAGTAGGACATCCCAGGTGGCAAAACTCCTTCGATAAAAGTACTTACCTGGGATGCCTGTGGTTTTGATTACTTCCTCGAATGATTCTTTTTTGAGTCCCGCCAGTCTCCTGGTCTTAAAATCCGTGACCACGAACGACAGAGTCTTAGGCTCAACGGCCCCAACTAGTTCAGGAATCGGGAGTATTTCATTTTCCTTGAAATACTTTGCATATTTCGTGACTCTGTCGTTTTCATGGTCCGTAGGTGATTTTTTTTGTTGTTTTTTGCAACTGTGACGACTAGGAGACTGGCGTTTCCGGTGGTATTTGTGCTGGTGGGATTGTGCTGGCCGATAAAGATGTCTGGCGATGAAACCGTTGGATGAGAAGTCGATGGTGAGTTAGAAAGCGGTAAATTACGAGATGATTCGTCCATAGTTGCTTTTTTTAGGAGCAACTAGGAGGAAAAGTGTCCGAGTATAGATTTAACGATAAAATATGATCAAAACGATGTTAAAATTGAGTAATTAAAAAATGGCGGTCGTTTTTATTTGTTTTTTTTTGTTTTGTTTTTTTAAATAGACAAAAAAGTCGAGTTGAGGTTTGACCCTCCTTACAAACAACAAAATTGTTTGAGGGGGTCACAAAATATTAACAATAAAAGCAAATTTTAACAATAACAAATAACAATATTTCAAAAATAACTTACAGAAAACAAGTTAGTCAAAGTGCCGGAAGTGTTCGGATAACGCCGGTATTGATTTGACGGCCTGGCAGCGAAATCTCTCAGTATAATAACGGTGAGAAGAGTCCATTATGGTGAGATGGGTAAGGTTCCCACAACAGTGTGCCAGTGAGAGTCCCATCTATGGGTCAAATAGATGTTTAAAATTATTCGTATTCAATAGGACCGTGTGCAAAACCTCTTCTTATCGAAAATAAAATAAAATAAAATAAAATAAAACTCCTTCCCCTTGAAAAATAAAACAAAATCTCTTAAGAAAAAGCTATCCAAAAAAATGTTAACATTAACGTACGATAAACACGATTCCCTAACCTCCAGAATCCCTCACCTCCACATTTCCTAATCACCTGAATCCCTAACCTCTACAATTCCTAACCTCCAGATTCCCTAATTCTAGATACTGTTAAAAATTAATCAATCCATCAGTCAATCAACTAATATTGTTTGATAATTTTTCTAAGTTGTTTCTTTAAAATAGATGATTTCTTTTGAAACTATATTCCCTCATAAAACTTTAATTCGTCCATTTTATATGATTTTTTTTTAATATATAAAAGCTTTGATTTACTTTTATTTACGCATGATTTGTATGGTAAACCCAATTTCCTGGCTTGAATTATTTCAAAAAACAAGTTTTTTTTTTGTATTATTGTAAAATAAATGCTTATTTAGTCTTTCAATATATTTGCTACATTTTTTTTGTCTTGTGCTTAAATGATATACGAATGTTTTATTGCTTAGGTTTATTCTCTGTCACTTAACTTTTTATTCTTTAAATACAAATTTATCATTTAGATAAAAATTCTATTTGTATTATTATCTTTACTATTTTTCTCTCTAAATCCCCCTTTTTATAATTCATTTTAAAAACGAAGCAAAAAATCAGCACCAGTATAAAAAAAAAAATATTTGATGGTATGTCAACTCGTCTAAGGTTATTTTAAATCTAGAGGTTAGGGAATCGCATTTATTGTACATTCATATTTACGTTTTTTTGTGTTGTTGTTTCTTAAGAGTCTCTTTTTTTACATACATTCCTATCGAATACGAATAATTTTTAAACAGATCTATTTGACCCTTAGATTTGACCTTAACAGGTACTATCACTCCAGGTTAGAGTGGATCCCGGAATAATGGCAATGAAGGGTTACATTACACCTCTTAGATCTTCAGAAATGGAGTCTCACTATCAGATGCAGTTTTGTCTCATATAGTGAACACGCTTTTTTAATTTCTTTTTGGGGGGGCGGGGGGGCTCTTTCTCTTCTGCTGAGGGATACAGTCTAGGCAGGTATAAAGTTATATCAACCGTTACTGATTATAAATTTGATGATTTAGATTTCTGAATAGGAAGGTGTTCATACAATGGGCAGTGTGTGTGCATGTGCACGCGTGTGTGTGTGTGCGTCTGTCTGTGTGTTTTTATGTGTGTTTGCTCGTTTGTGTATATGAGAATAAGTGTGAATGTGTGTGTGTTTGCTTGTTTGTGCATATGTGTGAATGCGCGCGTGCGTGTGTGTATGTGTGTGTGTGATTTCTTTATTTACATTTTCCCAGGTTTCTTGACACAAACATATATGTATGTATCTACAAATATAAGTCTGTCTGTGGATAAATGTATGTTTGTTTTTGTTCGGGTTTTGTTTCCGTGTCTACCTGTTATTTAAACACATCTATATCGGTCCACATGGCTAAGAACTTCGAAACTTTTTAGAGTATTATCTAATTTATTTCTGTTTTATCGCATGAAAAATAAGTGCGCTGGAAAAAGGTTTATTTAAAAAACCAATAAAAAGAATCCTATTCAGACAACGAAATTTACATTTTACCGTACACCGTCAATGCTGAAAGTTCCTGATAGTGAGAAATATTCAGACTTTGGGTGTTACAATTCGGCGTGAGTTGACCAAAGGTTCTGTATGTAGCATTTTTCTCTTTTCCATTTTGTTCTTGCTACTATTCTATTTATTCACGAATATTATTTGGCATCAATTTCCAAGGAACACCATGTTTATCATGATGTTTGCTTTTAGAAATTTAGTTTTTAATCGAATTCAAGATGATATTGTTAACAATCTTGGTCGTGGAGGTGTAGCTTGTTTTCTTTCTCCCAGACAAGTTGTCATACTTATTGTGACGCGAAATTGACTAAAATCCCAAAACGGGACTTTTATTTTCGCACGTGTGAAGACGGGGCAGGTTGGCACTTGATCCCCTATATAATAAGTCCTCGTTCAGAGTTTTTCTCTCAGGCATATAAGAACTGGCATATTATGTGAGGGATCAATTTAGGGCCAGACTGACCGCCGCTGGCAAGGGGTTCCAAATTTCACACTGTCCACACACCCACCAGGCCGCTTAACTTCCTCCCCCAGATAATGGAAGAATATGGACCTATAGGTTTTAGTCGTAATGTAAAGTTAGCGACCATAGTCGAGGGTGACCAGAAGGCTCCCTTTTCGATAGCTACTACACCAAGGTGTAGGGGAGGGCGCTACTCCATTCCCAGGATTGCTCCACTTTACCCTTGAACCGTACCTTATAATGCTGAGTGTTAAGCAAGGTGGTATCAAGTACCATTTTTAAAGTCTTTGGTATGACTCGACCTGGGATTGAACCCAGGTCTCCCGGGCCATTGGCGAACACTCTAACCGCTGGGCCAATGTCCCGGTTTTATATTATATTGTAGTAGTCGGCAACTCCGGTTTCCCGTGTGATATTTTAAAGGAATTAATAGGACAATTCTAAGCATGATAACATAAGGCGAAATGAAACTGAAAAGGAAGCATGATGTAACAAATTCGTAGAAGAACTGCAAAGAACAAACTTAGACCACGTGGTAACATAAAAATATATGATTCCTTTACTACAGTTATATACACTTTCAAAGTGTCAAAACATATAATAATTGGACAGTCCACGAATATAAATGTCTTTTCTTGACTTTTGTTTTTCTTCAAATTGAGAGAGAGAGAGAGTGGTATACAAAATTTGGGTATAAAGGAGAAATGGCCCCAAAGTTACTTATCTTATTTTTCGATGGTGTTCCACTGGAGAATCTTTCTTCTTTCACGGGCTAATAGACTTTATTCTATTTTTTTACACTGGCTTGAAGAACCTGGGGTCCCTCGTGTCTCAGGTATTCTTTTGTCTTCAACCCGGAATACTGGCTATGGTTCGTCTGCCCGCTACGAACCCTGCTCAAAAACTAACTTTCTTACTATCTATTTCCGCTGACTGGGGGGGGAGCCCCACTTCTGTTTTGGGGTCCCAGCCAATCATTTGGCTTCTCTCTCCCTCCTCTTCCGGTGTCCGGCGACCTGAGGTTACTAAGTACCAACACCTGTTGATATCCCCTCTGTGACCTACATTCTTCCTTAACGGTCACTCTTTGACGGCTAGATACTGTCAATTCAAACACGAGGAGTAGTAACTTTATCTCCCTCCTCCCAGTGGGATATCACGTGACACTTATGTTAAAGAGCCCAGTCTTCCCCACAATTTACTTATAACTGGTGAGAAAATAACTAGATTCAGACCTTTTCCAAAGCTATTAGCATTATGGGAAATGTAAACAGCCTCATTCAGGCTTTGAACTCAGGTAATCGAGTCGACTTCATGCTCCGATAACCATTACGATACGAGCGTCTCCTATGCGTGCTAATAAAGATGTATTTATGACTCTATTAGAAATAGATACAAATTATTGTGTATTTATCTTCCTTTTTAATAAATCATTAATAAAAAAAATAGTATAAATTAATTGTAATATAAGATCTATAAGGAAGATATTAGTCTTCATCACACTTAATGGTCCCTGAAGATAGTTTTTACGTGATTATTTACTGTGTACACAAGTTTCCAATAATCTTATCAAAAGTGAATATATTTAGAATTAATCAAACAATTTTCCTTGATTTTCTATGAGCTGACAATGTTTTGGAAGTTCTTGATTTCCAACTTGATAAAATGACTTCAAATGTTTCAATACAATATTAATCGTTAGTATTTAATTTCAAACACTTGGAAAACGAAGCAAAAAATCTGAATGAGTATAAAATTAAAAAAAAATTATTTTTATGGCACGTCAACACATTTAGGGCTATTTCATGTCTAGAGGTACTGAATAGCGTTTATTGTACATTCATATTTACATTTTTTGTGTGGTTGTTCCTAAAGAGTTTTTTACACGCCATTCCATCGAATACGAATGATTCTTTATTTGACCCATAGATGGGGTCTTAACAGGTACAACCACTCCGAATCAGATGGATCTCGGGATAATGACAATAAGGGTTACTGTACACTCCTTAGATCTTCAAAACTGGAGTCTCACCATCAGATACTACTAAGTGTCATACTTTGGACACTCCCTTTTTGTGCGATATATGATCAGTTTAAGACGGTTCCAATGAACAAAGTAAAAAAAATAGTAACCAGTGTCATAAAGTTCAGCTTTCTCTTGCTTTTTTTGCCTCCTATCCAAGGACAAGAAAACAGCTGAGGGAGATGAACTGATACCACACATTGATTCGCGACAGAAGGCCATGGAAAGCGGATTTGTCAATGAAATCATTAACATTGAAGAATTATTTAAATTTTTGACCTCATAAGGAATGCTGCATTGATCAAAAGATAATATAATGAATCAAGTTTGGTTAATTACTCGAGGTAGAATTTTCCATTCCAACTCTATTTTTGGTCAATAACACAACGTATGGATAAACATTGTCACATACTAGTATGACCTTTCGGCTTCTCCGTCTTTTAGGCTCTTTTCTTCAAGTTCAACATCTAAATCTTGAAGGTAACGACGGTAACACTTCCCACAATTCATAATGGAATTTATATCATAATTAATTACAAATGAATAAGAAGTACTCTATAATTACAGTTATTAGTTATGTCCCTTGAAAAACATAAGGATTGGATTAAGCGCGTATGCAGACTAACACACTATTATAAAGTTGCAAAAGAAAATACTTTACTGCTCGTTTAGAAAAACAATTGCTAATTGCATTCTTTATAATTCACATGGACATCACCAATTTTCTTCCTCCCCTTAAGGGAAAAATGTGATGCAAGTTCGACTTTATTATGTGAGTAGGGATAAAAATGACCGAGCTGTGAACTTCCTGGGTCTGACAGTTTATGAAAAAGACATCTACTCTGGTTCAGTGGAAGAGACAAACAAACATCTCGAAAGCAAGGAAGAAAAATTAGTCGTTACGAGATAAATCCGAAAGATACAACGGTTATAATATTGTGACTGTTATATCAGTATATGGTTGCAAGGAAAGAACAAAAATACAGTTGTAAAAAAACAAAGAACACGAAGGCACGTAAAGATTTTAACGTTTGTATTGAAAACAAATAAGTAAAAAGTTCATATAACTGGGTTTGTATAAACGTGTTGATATGGAATTAAATAGTAGAAAAATGTCTTATGCTTAATAGTGGTAGGATTGTTAGACTTACGCGCACGCGGTCAATCAGAAGTTACGAGTGCGGAGAAAATAGGGGTGTTAGGTAATTTACGGCTTAGTCGCTTCCATCAAAACGGAGAAGAGGAAAGCCAATGTGGGTGATGCGTGGTTTCGAGTTTCGCTCTCTCTCTCTCTCTCTCTCTCTCTCTCTCTGAGTTGGAGTTCTAGTCTGCGAGTGTCGTCTGCCTTCTTTAGATCTGACTCCACTGTCGAGAAATTTGTCTTTTATAGCGTTTTTTTCTTCCGATCGGATCAAATTGAGTTTTCTTTGTTTTTTACCGCGAAGGTCACGGATTGGCCAAAAAATTACTTTTAATTATTTTTATTTTTTTGACATATTTCATCGACATTTCACTATGCACTAATCCTATGCGTAGAAGCCCCTTTTTCCATTTTGAAGAAAGTCTCAGCACCGATAACATCCGGTGAATACTCCTGTGGACGCTAGTTGGAATCATTATTTTTTGTGTACGATAAATTAGAAGAGATCTCTTTCGGTCATATAACGTTACTATGATAAGAACAAAAATAAAGACAATGAAAATAATAACTTGTATAAAGACACGGTGTCATTCTGACTTACATAAACACACTATTGCACAATAACTTCTAAACTCTAAACTCCTCGTCGGTCGGGGCTGTAGAATACGTCGACTGTATCTCTGCAGAGAGGTAGAACCCCTCTCTAACAAATGTCCTGATGCGAAACTAAACTACATCAGATAGTCAGGCTCCAGTCCTGGAACTCTGGGGAATGTGAAGTACCTCTTTATTGTCATTACTCCCAGGTCCGCTTTTACCGTGATTGGTTGTAACTGTTAGTGTCCCATCTATAGGTCAAACAGGAATGTTTAACCATTGAACTGTCTGTAAACAAATGATTGATGCTAAATTGAATCGTTTGTGTTACATAACAATACTTGAAAGCACTTAAGTGTGCGCAAACGAATGAATAATATTGAACAGAATTATTAGTGTTAAATAGGAATACTTGACACCATTTAACTGTGTGCACACAAATGAGTAATACTAAATAGAATTACTCGTGTTAGATTGGAATACTGGAAACCTGTTCGCCAACAAATGATTAATATAAATTTATTAATTGATTAAATGATTAATTATTAAATCAGAGTTAGATAGCAATACCAATTAAACGGTTTTGAGTATTGCTATTCAACAAATATGTCAGCTATGGATTGTTTAAAATGTTACCTAGAAACTCTTCGATTACAATTTATATTAAATATATATATATGTATAATCAAAATTTGGCATGAAATAACCGACAAGGTTTGATATGCCATAAAACCCGACCACCCCACCATCCATGGCATCATAACTTACACAAAAACACTAGTGGATAATAACGAATGAAGACACTAGTTGGTTTAGTTTCATATCAACCTTCGTGGGTTATTCAAAGCCAAAGTCATCTTTGAATAAAGATACTTGAGCATGATAACTTTCATAAAGATAATCATAAATAATAACTTGTAATAATACAAAGTTGTGCTTCTAATGATAAACATAGACTGCTAAAGAATTGTGCTTCTTCCACTAGTACACACCAACTACTTGTTGACAATGCCTGTGTATTGCAACATGTTAAATGATAAAAAAATCAAAAAGGTCTGCACACTTTTGCGGCTCTTGTCATTAAAAGAAAAGAAAAATATTAATAGGATATTAAACCAAGGCATTGGCGTTTTAAATGTATTCAAAAATTGAAAAAATCCATTTTACCCAGAAGAAAATTTTACTTACAAATTGTCTCGTGCATTAAATATATTAACGCATTAACGCCATAATAACAAAACAATAAAAAAAAAGTTAAAAGATTTTTTAAAAAATCTATGATAATGTTTTTTGTTTTTAATCATTAATGTATTAGATCTTGAAAATGATTGCATGAATAGCCGAAAGCGTTTTGTTAGAAATTTATTCACATTTCTTGTATACACAACTACGCGCTACATTCATTCGATAGAAAACAAGAACAATAAACAAAAAAAATTTTTTTAAAACTTAAAAAAAATCCTTTCCTTTTAATAAACTTGTATTTTGGTGGATCAGTAAGTTCATATCTTTTTTTTTTTTTAGATTATTTGGCTATGGATATTAAGACACCTAAGTATATAACATACATCCAGACATGCAATATTGTAATTTACAAAGCTCTTTGCTTCGATGTGGCACAAGGCCGAATGAATGGGGCGCCCAATGAGACTCGAACTCACTCGTGTAGGTTTGCTAGTCTAGTTTGCTAACCGTTACACAACCAGAGGTGCCCAGACATGCAATATACAAAACACCGATAGTAATAACCACTTAAATGGACTCTATCATAGAAGAGTTCAAGACAGACTTTGATGTCTCTATCTACAACTAAATGTTACATCGAAGCATTTGTATTTTCGAATATCATGCAGTCTTATAATTTAATTCATATATACGTGAGGGAATTGTATGGCACAGTTATTAGTTGAATTTTGATCTGAGAGTTTCATTGTATAATGTTCAATCAATGCGATCAATTGAAAAGTGCTGGGTTATGCGCATTGACAATGAAAGGCGATTTTACAAAATAAATATCAGATGTGTATATAATTTGATAACACCTTTTCACCTTTAAAATATGGACATACTGATCCACCGTTCCATTATATACATATATATATATATATATATATATATATATATATAGAGAGAGAGAGAGAGAGAGAGAGAGAGAGAGAGAGAATAAAACACAGACACACGTGCACGCGCATACATACACATTGACACGCAGTCATACCCTATATTATATATACATACTTTCAGAGATTTAAAGTGTGTGTATACCTATCTCTCTCTCACACTTTCTTTCTTTCTCTCTGTCTCTCTCTGTGTGAGGTTAAGTATTTATTTTTCTGTCAATTCTGGAGCGAAAAATGAACCCTTATAATTTTACAAATAGCAATAAACCTTTTTTCATCTCTCTCTCTCTCTCACACACACACTCGATAATACATAAATGCTCTACTTCCTTCCACACATCAATTACATATGTTGTTCAAATAGGAGAAATTTAAGATTTGATTGTATCCTTCTCACACACGCGTATGCATGCACACACCACTAGGGAGAGAGAGATAGAGAGAGAGTAAAAAATCTGCACTCCTTTATAATGTTGAATACAGATAAGTGTGTGTGTGTGTGTACACAAAAGAGCCCAATGTCGCCTTATAAAGAAAGTGTCGGGTCGTAAAAGAGGCAAAGCGGGAAGGGCACGCCACCTTGTGTGTATGTGTGTGTGTGTGTGTGTGTGTGTGTTGTTATTGGTAGTATCCCGGCAGTGCGGACGAAGCGAGAAGATATCTGGTGTCGCTTGTCGAGCAAAATGCCAACCGTTGTACTATGAAGTCTTTCGTTGTTGATGGTCCAGCAAACTGTTGTCGCTAATATGTCTCGGGATTTTTTTACTCATTCAGCTGCTTTTTTGCTTGTTTTTTTTCTGTCCCGTGTTAGCTTCTTCTGCTCACACGCCCGTATGCACTTGCATGCACCTATACATCAACGTATGCACAGGAGTGAGTATGCATAACTGTGCAGCTACGTGTGAGCATTTGAATGCACCTATGCAACCTCGTGTATGCATTTGCATGCACCAATGTAGTGACGTATGCATATGTGTAGATATGCATAGGTGTGTAGCTACATGTGCATATGAGTATGCATGCAAAATGCATAGGTGCTCGTATGCATACACGGACAGATACGCCCACATACATACATACATACATACATCCGTATACATGCATTTGTGTATACGTACACACACATGTGTATATACGCACGCATGCATATGTATATTTGTGTATACGCTAATATACCAGTATGTATATACGTCTATATCTTTATATGCATATACGCTAATATACATATATACTTATGCAACTATACATGAACACACAGACAAATGCACACATACAGATACTTAAGAGCTCATACGCATACACCAGCACACACTTAATACCATACTTACATATATGCATATACTTACATATATGCATATACTTACATATATGCATATATGCTTCCACACATTTGGCTTTAACTGTTCTTTTTTTTTTCTTTTTTCAAACCAAAACCTCTTCATTCAAGTTTTCCTTTTCTCTTCTCTTGCTTTAATCTTATAATAATAATAATAATAATAATAATAATAATAATAATAATAATAATAATAATAATAATAATTGCTGCGGATGTACTTTGTCGCTATCTCCTTCGTTTTTTTCTCTGGCTTTCTTTTTCTCTACTCTCTCAGTCTCTCTGTCTGTCTCTCATTTGCTTTCTCTCATTCTTTCTCTTTTTTCTTAACTGTAATTTGAGAGAAAATTAATTTAGATTTTGGTGACTGCAGCACATTTTATTAACTAGACCCTAAAATCTTCACATTCTTGAAATATTTCTTGAAAAAATCGATCAAGAAAGAAATTAAGGTTCATTTTTGTGGGGATACATTTAAAAGAATTTTAATTATTTCTTTAAATAGTTCATTATCAAGCATAATTGTTTGAATCTTTTCACTTGATTTGCATTTCAAAATTCTTAGAGGATAAATCCTTTTTATTTGCCACTCAAAGTTTGTAAAAAAGTAAAGGAACTAAACCTTTCCATTGTTTCGAGTGGATTTTGAACAAACAAAATGAAGAGTTCAATTTATGCGACCTGTGGCGTAATGGTGAAAGTGCTATACTGCGGCCTCAATGTGAGAGGGTTCGATCTCCACTCGCTCTATTACATTCACTTTCGGACTAATGCTCTTGTAGAAAGATATGAACGCTCTTAAACTCCCTGCTAGAGGATAAATAGTATCACTGCTGTTCTTCCACAAGGATTACTTCGGTATTAAATAATCCCCGACGGTTACGTAATTAAAACAAAGAAAAGTTCAATTTGTTTACATTTTCAGAGAACCAATTGTACTAACTTAACCAACATACACACCCAGAGTATAAAACAAAGAGAGGAAAGTTACCACTACAGTCAACTGTCTATTCGAAAACCCTCTTTTTTCTCACTTGTGAATGAGCTTTTAAAGGAATTCTGTTTAAATATTTGCTTTTCATATGTGTAGAAATATACAAATACATAGATTAAAGAGATGTTTGGTTTGATAAACGCAATTTTACCTGTCATTGTAAATGATGGTAGATATCAGTAATCATCGCATGTGATCAACATCTTTTCACACCATTGGTAAAAAAAAGAGAATTGATTTTTGGTTGAAAGTATCTGACGGCAAATCCTAGTTTTTGCTAGGAAGACAGTAATCGTCGCTGTTTCAAATTAAGTTCAAAGAGAACGACATAGTTATTGAATATATATATATATATATATATATATATATATATATATATATATATATATATATATATATATAACCATAACTCAACAAAAAAGACACATCATAGCAATACACTTTAAACGTACAAACAAAATAAAACAATTCCCAGTTCAATTTTCACTTGAATGATAATTTGTTGGGTGTGTAATGCACTGAATGTCATTTCTTAACCCTCTGAATTCTCGATATAAATATAGAATAAGATCCTGTATTTCTTCCGAAATAGGTAATGGACCACCGTTACAACGAAAGCTCAATCGCTTCATGAGTGATCCAGAATAATCTTATTTTCACATGCTTAAAAACAAAACAAAAAAACAACTACAAAAATAAATAAATAAATAAATAAAAACAACTACAAAAAAAAAACAAAAATAACAAAAATCCCCGTCTATGTAGAAAGCCCAATCGGTTCATGAAGGGTCAAGTATAATTTTATTTTCACATGCTTAAAAATAAAACACAAAACAACTACAAGAAAACAAAAACAACAAAAATCCCCCCTATCAGCTATGTAGCTAACAAAACATTCATAAGACTGTGATTCTGAAATCAGGCATGGTTTCGGGGCCAAAGTATAATTGCCACTTATCCAGAGCTCTACAGCAGTATCCTACAATATTACAAGGCTTTGTTTCTTTTTCGTCACATTATGGGAATGCCAGATGAAGATGCAGCCTCCTTCAATAATACTTTATTATATTCATAACTTTTCAGCAAAGAAACGTTAATTCAGTGATATAAAATTTGACAAGGGAGAATGTAATTTCCGTGAAATTCACATGCGAAGTTGGTGTTCAAGACCTCAATGATGAATCGTTAATTCAATGATGTTGATTTGAATTATATGTCTAGATGATAATTTCAAATCTATCGGAAAATTGAGACAATTTTGCATATAGTCCAAGTTCAAATGACTTTTTTTTAAACGAGTTGTACTGATAAATAAACGAATGCTGTGGACTGTGGAGAATTCCTGATCCTGGATCCATTTAATCGATTTCAAATCAATTTCATTGAGATAGCTCTGCGTTGTTGATCTGAGGTGATAATATTATCTTTACCCCACATAGTGGTTACATATCATCCCATTTCCATCTTTACTCTTCTATTCCTTTTGTGCCAGTTTGATACATTCGCTTTTTATGTATTTCATCAATCAACAAATAAACTACACTTATTATTTTGCATATAATTAATTTTGGCTTTGATATAATTAGTCCTTACGACATTATTTTGTGCTGCTATTATTAGAGATTCACTTTCTCTCTTGATGTTTCCTTTTTTTTTTTTTTTTTTTGGACGTGTCCACATCATGTGCAGTCCCCACAGTTTCTTGCTTAGAGTATTCAAATAGTTCTTTTTCTCCCCATTTTTGTTTTCTAGATTTTTATCATTATTTTCCTGTTTATCCAGTAAATAATAATAATAATGATAATTTATATTATTATTATTATTATTATTATTATTATTATTATTATTATTATTATTATTACTGCTACTCCTACTCATACTACTCCTCCTCCTACTACTACTACTACTACCTTTGCAAAAATTCTGAAGTTTTTAAGTTTTAATTTTACACTTTTTTCCTTGTCTTATTATTCGCATTTCCTTTCTGGATGGGGCTGGTAATAAATCTAGTCATATACCATAATTAAAGAATTCTCTAATTTTATAATGAGGTGATCCACTGTGAATTGTGCAATAGATTAAAATTTGATCCTGCTGGTATATGCATAAATCATAATGGGACGCACATAAATCAGAATGGGACGCACCAAATTCTAAGGACTTTGATATACAAAGGGACACCAAATCTTGACCTGAAGACCAGACAGTTTTAATTAACAAGAAGAAAAGAACTTTTCATTTCGTGGATTTTGTAGTCGCAGCAAACTATAAAGTGAAAATACAAGATAGTGAAAATATAGACAAATACTTGGATCTTGCTAGAGAGCTAAAAAACTGTGGAACATGAAAATGACAGTGATACTAATTGTAGTTGAAACCCTTGGAACGGTCTATAAAGGCCTGGGAAAGATACTCGCCAGGCCCTTTCTCTCGTTGTCACTATTCTGCGTATTCTAAGTGACGTCACTCGAAATATTTCCAATCAAATTCTTATTTGATTTTTCTTTCTTTTCTTTTCACTTTTTTTCTTTTTCATTCATCTTCATCCGACCCCTTCTTATCCATCCACCGATATGCAAAAATTAAATCAGAAAAGCTATTGGCCTCAATGAAATACCTCCTGAAGTATGGAAAACATAGAAACCTGACAACATATTTACTTGATTATGCATTGCAGTTTCAACGAGACACAATAGAAAAATGAACGAAAGGTGCATCTCCCCTTCGTCAAGAAAGGCCACCTTGACATAACAAAAAACTACAGATGCATAACTCTTACAGCCATAACTGCTAAGGTTTATAATGACCTGCTTCTCAATCGTGTTCGAACTGAAGTCGGGAAAATTCTTAAGAAAAATCAGAACGACTTTCAGAGAAATCGATCTACAACTTCTCAGATTCTGACTATTCGTCCACTCATCGATAGAATACGTGTAAAAATCTTGAGACAACACTTTTGTCAGTAGATTTCTCCAAGTCATTTTATTCCATACACAAAGGAAAGATGAAACAAATATCACTAGCATATCGTCTTCCTAAAGAAACTGTTACCACTATAATGATGCTCAATAAAAACATGAAAGAAATGGTTTGCTTACCCAAAGGTGACACTGATTTCTTTGACACTGTTACTGGAGTCTTGCAATGAGATACATTCGCACCATTCCAATTTATAATTAGCCTAGATTACATAGTACAAATATGAATAGATCTAATGAAAGAGAATGGATTCACTCTAAAAGAGGCAGACGATATCCCGCAGGAGCTATTGCTATGCAGATAATCTAACACTTCTCGCAAATACACCTGTCCAAGACGAGTGTCTCCTGCATTGCCTGAAACAGGCAGCAAGAAACATTGACCTCTACGTGAACTCTGATAAAATAGAGTCCATATTTTTTAATCAAGATGATGCCATTTCCACGTGGGAATTCTCTGAAATTAGTAGATCAGTTCACATACATTGATTGCAATATCTCATCTACAGAAAGTTATGTCAACCTGCGCATAGGCAAAACCTGAACTGTTATTTACAGGCTATCGATCATACAGAAGTCTGATAAAGTAAAACGAGAATCCTTCCAAGCTGTAACCGTATCAGTACTACTGTATGTTTGCACCACAAGCATTTTAACGAAACGCTTGTAGAAACAGCGAGATGGGAACTAAACAGGGAAGCTTCGTGCTGTTCTGAACAAATATTGCAAGCAGCACTACAAAACAGCAGCTATACGGCCACTTACTTCCCACCTCACAAACCATCCAAATAAGACGAACAAGAAATACTGGGCACTTCTCAAGAAGCAGCAACAAACTCATGTGACGTTCTCCTATGGACTCCTGCACATGGACATATCAGTGTTGGCCGACCAGTAAGAACGACTCTAATTGGATACTAGATGCCGTGTAAAGGACCAGCCAAGAGTGATGGCCGATAGTGATGGATATCGAGAGAGAATCGAAGGAATCGATGCAATTAACACGACTGGATGATAATGATGATTCGGCAGTTTGTGGAAAATTTTATTTATTTTAGTGGGTTAGATAACCTTCTGGTTATGATTCTTCTCGAAAGAGTCTTTTTTGAGGTTTTGAATTTTACTAATAGTTTGGTAGGCTTTTTTTCTGTCTTCCAGAACTAAGTTTTAACCGGTGATTACCTCTTTATGATGAAGTTTGTGATCTTCTAGACATTTTTTCTTCGGTCAACATTACTTTTTATTTCAGAGAGGATGCAATAGGTAAATTGTCGCCATTTTTAATTATTAATTTCGCGCATGCCGTTTTTTACAAAATTTGTCTACTATGCAGCAAACTAGAGTCAGTTGGGTACTGTCTATGAGGAACGCAGTATCGTGACGCAATTCACTCCTCCATAAATTTGAAAACAGTATGCTTTACTGTTGGCATTCACGACGGAGGCTCTAATACAAATATATCAGAGTGTTTGTGTGTCAATCTGAGGACAGTGCAGAAGATTCGAAAAGTTCTATGGATGAGTTCAGTGGTGATTGTGAAGGTGCGGTAGCTCAGAAGCCTCACTGATCGTTCTGATAAGAAAAGAACTTCAGAATTTGTAGGTGAGACCCAGGCCATGATTGACAATGATCACAGCAAGTCAATCAAGTCTATAGACATAGACATGGAAGAGTATGAATTTCTTATCAGGCAAGTAGGTATTTCTCAAACAAGATTAGAAATGGTCAATTTTTATCATAGGCCGTGAAGGACCAGAGGAAAGGCCACGCTTCAAACCTTTTGTACAAAAGCATTGCATCCAACTGAACACGCTTTGGTTTTTCTCAAATGAGAAACATTTCTGCCGGGATTACATTTTGAACTCATAGAACCGTCAGTTTGTTCTGTCCTCATAAAATGTACTGATAGTGATGAAAGCAAACCCTCTGTCCACATCATGGTGTTTGCAGTGGTCACTAGCGATCTTACCACATGGCTTCAGACTGAAGGATTAACATTAGCAGAGATAAAATTTAGAGTCATATTCCGGGAAACTCAGTCTCGCCACTACTATTTGTTAGAGCAATGATACCACTCAATCATATACCAAGAAAAAGCAAAAGTGGATACAAATTCACAAAATCACGAGAAAATATAAACCACTCCTATATAAGGATGATATAAAGATACTTACCAAAAATCAAAAAGAACAAAAAGCTTTTATATAAACTATTAGAATTTACAGTTAAGATATAGAAATGCAATATGGATTTGAAAAATGTGCCCAGCTTAGAAAGAACAACAGAAGAGATAGAAGTGACCAATTAGGAAAGCATTAGTTTCGTTTCATTTCTTTGTTTTCAAAGGCATATCAACATTCATGGGTTATTTAATGCCAAAGCCATCTTTGTAGAACAGCAGAGATACTATTTAACCAATAGCTGGGGGCATAAAGAGTAGAACACCTGGAGAGAAAGAAAATGACAAATAATTGGGAATATAAGAAGCGAACACCATCAAGCAAACAGATGAAAGCAAGAGTAACACAGAACAAGAAAACAAACTTTGCTGTAGAAATCTCTTCAGAGGAATAAATAACTGGGCAATTCTCCATGTAAGATACTCTGGACCCTTCCTAAAATGGATAAGATAAGACACACAGATACGTATGGGGCGATGAGCAAATTGTAGTCTAGATTACGCAAAAATGAAAATAATACTGACATCTCACTTCATCAGATATATTTACCAAAATCACGCGAAAATGTATTGAGATACTATAGATTTAATCCTTAAGTAATAAGAAAATTTGCATTTTGAGATTTCTGGAGTACTACAAAGCGGTAGTGTTTTTAAACGATTTACAAACCTCTCATTAGTACAAGACGTAGGGAGTTTTTCTCCTCCTCCATGAAAAAGAGGTTTAGAAACTCACAGAGATGGTTGGCCTGAATTATTGACACATTAATAAACGTAGGAATCGAACTGTAAATGTGTGTTTGTCCATTTCTTTCATCACTGGGATCAAGTGACAGCTTTTTCGAGACTGCTATTTGCAAGGATCATACAACGTAACACTTTAATAATTATATCAAGTTTATTGGTTCTGATATTTCTATCAATGCGGATGGTGGATGATTGTCTTTCACAGGATTGTGACATTGTTATCGGTTACCGTGTTCGGTTGATCAGTTTGCATTTTGTAATTTTGACTTATCTACCAGTGTATGTATTATTATTACCATCATTATCATCAGATTTTCAGCTTTATTTTTGGTTTCTTACCATCCTTCACCGAGTCTTTACTCAAGATTTAGAGTAAGGGAAGGTAGTGATTATATGCATTTTATATCCCACTTATACTTTCGAGTGTTATTTTTCTATCACATGGATAGTACTCTTAGAAGGATATGAGCAGTTCCACAAAGTGCAATTTTTTGTATTTCTTATTGGCTAGTACTGCCAGGTACCTTGTTAATGTGTTTATCTGTCCCTTTCTTGATCATACCCAGAGTTTCCATTATTACTGACATGGTGGTAGTTTTAAGGTGTCACATTTTTTCAATTTCAATTTCCAGGTCTTTGTATTTACTTATTTCCTTATATTCTTTGACTGTTATGTTGTTATCTGTTGGCACTAACATATCAATTAGAAGACATGTTTTTCTTTTATAATCCTTAACCACTATATCTGGTCTTTATTTTTCTATCAGTTTGGATAGCAGTATCTCAGACGATATTAGCTTCACTGGGTTCTGTTATTGGTTCTGGCTGATGGGTATATAATTTTTCAGATTTCAGTATTCATTAATCTTTGCATATTTTCCAAAGAATATAATATCCTCTCTTACTTTATTTTAGTGCTATGTATAATATAAATATTCTATCGGTGTTAGGATTGGATAACTGGGCACTAACTGGTCAACTGATTCAGTTGTTCATACAGAATACATATTGGGTTTTGATCACCTGTTTTTATAATGTTTGCCAAGAAGTTTATAGCTGGTAGGCTCTAGTCATGTGCTGCTATTATTAACCCCTCTGTTCCCATCTTCAATCCAGTACTTTTCATCGACTGATTAATTTCATATATATATCAGCATTTACAATTCTTTGTGCGTATTGTCTATGTAGGGATTTTGTTTCCGGACTTTTTCAAATTGATTTTGTCCTTGTGTTTTTGCGTCTTTCATTATGTTTTTTGCTACCTCTATTGCTTTATCTTTTATGTCTGTGAAGTCGCATTGTTTAGTAAATTTATCGCTTTCTTTACTAATTTCATATTTTCCCTTTTGCTTCTCATGAATTTTTACTCAACTGTTGTAGTGTCTAAGTATCTATTTAATCTTATAATGGTTGTTTTATAAGTCAATTCTTATTTGATTAAGCCTCTTCAACCATTTTCTCTCTTTATGCTGAGACGTTCTCTTGGGTGATGCATTCTGTTGCAGGTTAATCGTTTCCTTACTTTAGTATCCATTTTTTTTTTAAAATATTTCGGCTAACGTCTACTTTGTTATTTTTAAATACTATATATCACAACTGGTATTGCTAGGGTTTTAATTCTAATAACTTAATTTTTTGCATTCACTTCTATTCTTAATATGGCTTCAATTCTCTTATAGAATTCCTACCTTATTTTTCATTTATTTATAGTGTTAATGAGAAAATTTGCTTCATTAATTCCTAAATATTTATCGGCTTTATTGCGTCCTAACTCTGTAATTTCTGTGTTTTTAGACTTTACTGGCCTGCCTTTACGAAATAGGACTTTCGCACATTTGTCTATATCAAATGGCATCTCTATTCCGTCACTAAATCTTTTTACAGTGCTTTGTAGACTTTCTGAATTGTCATCATTTTTTACATATAACTTTAAATCGTTCGATTGTTCTGTGGTGGGGATTTACTTAAGATTTATTATTAATATAATCATTTAAGAATTTTTCCTACCAGAGGTGGCTTATGGTTTTCCACTGGAGTTTGAGTGACAGCAAGTCTCCTCAAGTCTCCAGGACTCTTCTTAGTATTCTGACCGATCTTAGCAATGCTATATTTGGATGGCCTCCACTCGTTCTCTTATTTCCAAGTCCTCCAGTATCAATCCTTTGGTGACTGTGTCGAGTACGCCAATTACAATTGGTATCACTGTCACTTTCATGTTCTACAATTTTCTTTTTTGTTCTCTTGTAAGTTCTAGCTATTTATCTCTCTTTTAGCTTTCTTTCAGTTTTACTCTGTGGTCAGCTGGAACGGCAAAGTCCACTATTGGGCTGGTTCTCTTTTTTTTTTTTTTGGACTATCACTAGGTCTGGTCGTATGAGTTCCTGTCTTGTCGATTTTAAGAATGGTCTTGACTATCTTACAAAGGGACTGCCTAAGTGTTTATTTGATTTCTGGTGTAGAGGTTGGTTTCGAGAAGTTTTCTTGTTGTTATTGCAGTTGTTGTTGTTGTCGTCGTCGTCTTCTTCTTGTTCTTATTATTAGTAATTTTTTTTTACATTAGTTCAAACTGGCGGTTTTTCAACAGAGTCTCCCCGGATTTCAAAGACTCTTCTAAGTTTCCAAGCTAATATAAGTAGTCTTGTGGTCTTGATGGTTTTAATTCTTCCTCTTATCTCCTGTTCACTCAGTCTTTTTTGACAAGTTTTGGGGGTAGTTACAAGGCCTTTAACTACGATGGGTATCACCATCACCTATATGTTTCATATACAATTTAACTCTTCACTTTCGTAGATGGCTAGAACGATAAAATCAGCAAGTTGTCAAGTTCTTTTCTTGATCTTCTTTCCGGCATTAAGTGGACTGTTGTGAGTTTTTCACATCAGTAGTAACTGGTAATTTTCACGGAAATCCGACTGACAGTTTTCTCGAACTTTTCTCAGTATTTTAGCCAATCTCAAGAGTGCTGTGGTCTGGACGGTTTCAATATTTTCCAGGATCTATAGTCTCCACAGTCATTTCCAGATTCTTTAAGATATATTAAAGAAATTTTAGTGAATAAAATTTGCAATATAAAGAAAATTTAGAGAGAATAAAAATTTACACTAATAAAAAAATAAAAATTACACTAAAGCCAAGTTTAGTATTTAGCTGGGTAATGTTTTTAGGGGGCATTAGTGTGCTATATAAAAAGGGTAAGTTCCGCAGCTTTCTAGTTCGGATACTGATTCAAAAAGATAACACAGACGATAAAGTTTTTAAAAGGGAATTTTATACAAAAGAAACAAGAAAAAAGGGATAGAAAAGATAAAGTATAGCAAATTTCAGTGCAATTTTCGGGAAGTTATCTGAGAGAGTGTCGGGGCAACAAATTTCTTTGAATTCGAGTATTTTTCTTTCTTTTTAGTTTTGTCAAAATGTTTCAGTTTTCAATTAATTTTGAGTCTTCTGTAAAGATCTTTTCAGCTGAATTTTCGGTTGCATTTTCTTTCAGTTGTTTAACTTGGTAGAATTCCAGTAGTCGACTTTCATTTGATTTTGGTTTTGCTTCTTGGGGAGCTTCTTGTCTGTTTAAAATACTTATCTGCTATTCAAGAAGCAAATGACGAAACCCTTCTGCAGGCTAATTTTTCGTGCCTTTACAGTTGGTCCCCGAATTCACACTGAGGGTCCCAATAGTAGTTATCGACAAATACTGGGAGGTAGGTTTTTGGTGCCGTATTGTCAAAGATTACTTCTCCCTTTTCCACTCTGGCCAAATCAAGTGCCGTTCGTGGTTGGTTTGATTTTATCTTAGAAATAAATTCTTATAATGCTTCCAAGGACTTCGATTATATTATCATTTTATTCTTTGCGAAATTTTAAATTCTTTATATTTAACTTGCTCAGGCAATAAGATAAAATATTTTGTTAAATGACTATAATTATCCTTATATTTTATTTTTGAGAGGAAATAAGAATTTTTCCTTTGCAAACTTTTTCATACACTTTATTATGACTAATTTTGATCAATTTTATTTTTTTTTGCTGTTTCTGTTGTCTTAGAATTAATCGAAACGGCACTAAGCTACTTGTTTCTAGTTATCAAACTTGATAGTTGGTTGGTTGGTTGGTTGGTTGGGTTTATGGCATATCAACCTTAGTAGATTATTTAATGCCAAATCCATTGTTATACGAATAATCATAGTAATGCATGATATAAAAATACTTACCACTGCAATTTATTATGACAACGAATCAATATCAAGTTGTATCTTTAACAATTTATACATGTACATTGAATCTAATGTCTATAACCAGATTCTTTAATTCATTTGGATTTTTATGATTCTTGAATTTTAGATACACGTAAACAATGAATTCTGGTACATATGGGCGCGCGCACAAACACACACACATTTCTATCTTTATTTTCTTTCTTATTTTTGTCTAAATTTTGTAAGAATGAGAGTGTAGTTTCTGTGCCCTATCTCTAGAATCAAAGTGTCACTTCACTTTACCTCTATCTTGAATCAAAGGGTAGTATCAGTGCCAGACGAAATCTAGTAAAAGATATTACAAAAGAATGAAAACCAAAGTTATAAAATACGTACATATATTTTTACATTTGTTTTGTTCGTTTTCAAGGTAGTATTAAATGTAATACTCACTGAAATAATTGATTTCATCAGTATATTTTATATCTTAGAGTTTATATAATAACTGTTCTCCACCCTTTTTCTTTTTCTCTCTCATGGTCTGCCATTGATCTCATAATTTTGGTGGGAGAGAGACCTCTTTTTGTAAGAATATCAGCTACTTAGTGTTCTTGGGAAGTCCATGTGATTTCCTCTATTTCATTCTTAGCCAGCGTTTCTTTGAAGATGGCCGTCTCAGCTCTCAA
The DNA here is from genome assembly GCA_963585895.1 of Sepioteuthis lessoniana. Taxonomy (NCBI): domain Eukaryota; kingdom Metazoa; phylum Mollusca; class Cephalopoda; order Myopsida; family Loliginidae; genus Sepioteuthis; species Sepioteuthis lessoniana. Next base: position 50,265,419 of record OY757915.1, read on the forward strand.
CATTTTATCAAAAATGAGATTGGTTTAATGAGTGGCACTATGTACACCAGAGTTGTCTGTTTTGCAGATTATTGGGATCTTTGACAAATCATCTATGTGCAGAATTTCATAAAGTAATGTTTTGTAATATATACAAGCCTCGGTAAGATCCACTAAAGCTAGAATCTCCGCTGCTTGGGTACTTTTGACAACTCTTCTTATCCTCTTTTATTACCAATGAAGAGGGAATTATTTGCCGTTGCTTCCACCCCTAAGAACCACTATCCTCTAGATTAGCAAAAGATGCATCACTATATGCCATTATTTGCAGTTTCTGGTGATCACCAAAAGTTGATATATAAATCCGAGAAGTCTCCTTCTTGGCTTTTTTCATGTTCTTGTTGGCTTGTCGTATACATTCAAATCTTCCCTTCTTCATAAAAGATGAAAATTGACTCACATCAAAACTGAGATCAGGCCTGGTCTGGATGGCAATCCAATTTAATCTGCCATTTGCCTGTCTAACCATTGTTTCTTCATCAGAACTCAGTCGTCTATTTCTAACAACATAAGGAACAGGGATAAGCTGAAGTCCTTGATCATATTTGTCCTGGCTAATAACAATGTTATTTTTTCGCTGATTAACATCTAATCCAAGGAACCTGAAGTTAGCTGAATTCTCAGATTTTACAGCAAAAATGTCCTTTAGTTAATCAATGACGGATCTCCTGAAAAGCTCAAAGCCAACCCAACAGATGTCATCAAGATATGTGAAAATAATACCATGCATTTCCCCATTATGTGACCAAGTAAAAATAGCTTGATCATATCTGGATATCTCGGCTCCAAGTTTCAGCAGTGCATTTTTTACCGTAAGGTACAAGGACCTTCAGCCATCGGTTAAACCATAAACGCACTTGGTAAGCTTCCAAAGTTTACCTCTGCCATTGACAGCTTCAGGTGGTGGCAACAAATAAGCAGGTCTGTCCATTTTCCTACCTTGGAGAAAAGTAGTCTTTATGTCTAGAGGATTGCAAGACCAACCTTTTGAGGCTATCACAGCCTAAGCAATCCTAAATCCTTCCTTGGAGCATGTGGGCGAGTCAGATCTAACAGATCCTGCGTCTCTGTCTTGAAATTGTCTCGCAAAAAGCCTGGCCTTAACAGAATTATTGCCTTGTGCAGTTTTTTCTGTGCACACCCATCGCGAGCAGACTACTCTTCTTCATGTCAGGAATAACTTTATTCTTTAGCCAATTAGATAATTCCTCCTGTTTTGCCTGCTCAGCACAAGGATCAGATGTAGATGATATAAGAGTCTGCTTCTGAGACAGGTGTCCAAGAAGTAACAGCATTTTCAAAATCAAGACAAAAGGGTCTATTTCCCTGCTGAACGTCATATATGAAATATTTATCGGAACCAGTGGCTTTTCCAGCTCTACTGATTATTCTCAGATTATCCAGTTCAGTCTGGTCGGTCATTTGGTAATTCGCTACTTGCCCTGGTTTAGGTAGATTCATCTGTTTTACTGGTTTGATGACTTTTTCAGGTAATGCATCATTTGTCGGAGGACGAATATCTACTTAGTTACCAGACTCTTCTGGTATTAGATATTCTTCTTCAATGTCATTCTGAGTTGGACTCTCTGTAACATTTCCATGTACCACGTCTAGATTTCCAACAGTGTCTGAATCATTGTTATTTACTGGCTGTTCGATCTGATTGGAGTAGTGCATCAACCGACAGGGATGTACTCTTACATATGTTCCTCCATGTTTTACTAGGGCCTGCTTAGCCAACCATCCAATAACTGTTCCTAACCCCATCCATTTTTCAGATTCATTTTTCTTTAAATATACTGGATCATCGTTGGTATATTTCTGTGGAAATGCTGGTCATATTTGATGTCGCAGGTCTCTTATTTCTTCAGAAGACTCATTTTCAACAAATGATCTTCAATCAGCATGCATTGCATTTAGATTATTGGAAACTAGCTCTTACAGAGCGGGAGGTCTATTAGTAGGAATGTTTGGGTTCCTATTTAACACCAATTGATTTGGGCTGTATCTATTCACATTGTGCAAAGCCCACTCAAGAGCCACCTCAAAATTATACTTAACATCAGCCAATGTCTTAGTTACCATATCTCCTAGAACAGCATTATGACGTTCACATAAGCTATTACCCCGGGAAGACTGAGTAGCAGTTCTTACAACCACGTTTAGATTTTAAACCATGTCTCGAAATTCTTGGTTATCGAACTCTTCTATTGTCTGACAGAAAAAAAGTCTGGTGTTCCAAAATAAGAAACCCAATATCTAAAAATGCATTTAATAATAGAAGAGCTTTCTTTGTTAGGTATTTCAGCCGCAACACTATACCTAGTGCCATGATCGATCATATAGAGTACTTTATAACCTTGAATGTCTTAAAAATCCACCGCAACCTGCTCATTGAACTGTGTGGTTAATGAGAATCCGACAATGGGTCTTAGTTATGCTTTTGTGTAAGTTAAACAAATGTCACATTGATGGAAACTCCCCCAAGATTTTAAGGAATTTTCTGACTCTTATGCCAGCACTCCTTTCTAATGAAGCTAATTTGAAACCACTGGGGTGGCTGAATTGGCGGGGTAATTTTTCAGCTATTTTCAATTTTTCCTTTCTACTTTTTTTTATTTATACGGATAAGTAGTACTTCAGCACACTCCTTCTGTGATGGAGTCTTTGTTAGGAGTACACAATAGTGTCCTGAATCTGTGTGGTACCAAACAATTTTATAGTGTCCTTGGAAAAATTCACCACAGTATTGGCTTCCTTCATAGCTCCTTTGCTTAACAACATTGGGATGTTTGAATCAACCACATCGATTCCTATTTTTACATTTTTACCACCAAGCACACAAGGCAGTTCCACGTGAAAAAGATGGCGAAGCACCACCATTACCAAACCCGAATTTGCTGCATACTTTGGTTCTCTTAACTTTATCCCTGATCACTCCAGGTAGAGTATCCAGGTAACACTCGTACCATGTCCTACCACTGACTGTTCGTGAACAGCCGGAATCCAGCACAACAGCACCTGTCCATATTGGGTTGTTCGAGACACTTTTGGTTCATGACCTAACTAGCTCATGAGTACGACGTTAGCCTCATGTACAGCACTGTCTATCTCTTCTTCAGAGTGCTGGCAGTCTCTAACCCAAACATTGTGGATCGTTTAAACATTAAACGATCCACTTATAACACATTTAGAGGGCCTCCCATCATGTCCAGATGGGTTGACTCATTATGATTTGGAAACTTGATCCGTTTCGAGCTAGCCGCCAGGTGAGCGAGAACTCGGAGTTGTTCAAGAAACCCGAACCTGGCGCCCAATTCCACCGGGAACGAATCTCCTCCGCCGACCAGCCGAGCCGTTCCACCAGAGGATCCGAAGCAGAACCCACCACTAACCCTCTATATAGCTCCTTACGAGTCCATGAGAGGTCACTGGACCGAGGAAGATTTCGAAGGTCCTGCAGCACCTGTTAACGAATGGTGGTTCATCCCTTGGCCTACAAGCCCAGGTCAGGGACCAACGGGCTTCGGCCTTTCCAAAGAAGCTTGAAAAGCGATCGTATCAGTGCCGCCCAATGATCCTTAGGCAGAGGCAGTACGGACAAACGGTAAAGTATCAAGGGGAAGATGTTCACGGCGCACACTTCCGCCCTGCCCTTTAAGGACAACCACCTTCGAAGCCAGGCAACCACGTGCGCTTCTACCTTAGCCCGTACTTTCAACCAATTTCGCTCCAGCTGGAGGCCGGGCCCGAACCACACCCCAAGGATGCGGACGGGACCGTCACTCCAGCGGAAGGGCCCTGGCAGGGGAACGCTGCCCCTCCATGCACCCAACCGCAAGCCATCGCTCTTGTCAAAGTTGACCTTGGCACCTGCTACCTTTTCGTATCTCGCGACCGCTTCCTTCACAGTCAATATGTCCTGACGCCTGGATACAAAGACTGTGATATCATCGGCGAACGCAGAAATATTGGCTCGGACGCTGCCGGTTAGCAAGATTCCGCGCAGGGCCGGACGAGCCCCCCTCCCTAAGCCTTCGGAGCAGGGGCTTCAGAGCAAGGACATAGAGAAGAGGGGACAAGGGGCAGCCTTGCCGGACCGACCGCTCGATCGCAAAAGCCCCCGAACACCTCCCGTTCACCAGCACCACCGCCTGTGGGTTATGGTACAGAATGCTAATCCATTTGCGGAACTCCGGCTTGAATCCGGCGGTCTCCAAAACCGCCGCCAAGAACCGGTGGTCCACCCTATCGAAGGCCTTGGACTGATCTAAATTGATCAGCGCGGCTTTAGCGTCATCTTTTATCCCCTCTAGGATCTGGCGCACTAAATGCAAGTTGTTTAGTATCGATCTTCCCTTCACAACGTAGTTCTGCTCAGGGCCGATCAGATCACTAATGACAAGCAGCAAACGGTTCGCCAAGACCCGGGCCAGAATCTTTAATGTTAAGCAGAGTTATGGGCCATCTAGTTCCCCCCGAACATGCCTGCCTTCTTTCTTCAGCAATGTGATCACACCCTTGGTAATGCTACCAGGGATGGCTTCCTGGGCAAACCAATTATTGAACAAATTCGTCAGAATAGGGACAAATATGTGCGACAACCTCAAGTACACTTCGTAGGGTAAACTTGTTAAGGCCGACCTGCTTCAATCGCCCACTAGAACTGTCCGCTTCGAGGCATCCAGGAACGAACCCAACCGCCGAAAGAGGCGTCTCTCCGCCGCGATATTGGGCGCATAAACCATAGCTATCTAAAACTCAAAAGTTTTCACGGCAACATCAGCCACCAGCAGCCGGCCCTCGTCACCTGCAAAGACAATATTAACAATCGCATCAAGGCTGCGTCCAACTAGCAGAGAGACCCCAGCGCTGAGGCGGCTGCCGAATGCTAAATAAACGACAAAGTCATCCTCCAGCACCCGACAGTCCGTCTCGCAAGTGAAGTGAGTCTCCTGCACCGCAGCGACATCAACGCAGAGGTTCGAGAGTTCAGCAAGCAAGTGCACACACTTGCTTGCGTCCCTCAGTCCCCTCGGATTTAAACTGGCAACGTTTAAAGTCATTCTGGCCCACTTACTTAATCAGTGCTGACGATGAGCCGGAAATCCTCGGGGGTGAGGATGCCAACGGCCTGTCTTAAAGAGCCGGTGCCGAGCTCAGTGTTTGCTCGGCCATCCCTGGACACTCTGCCAACATCCAATGGGAACCGCACCTTTAATGACCTGTAAAAAGAGGGTTGAACCAAAATGGGGACCCTCCCTGAGCTGAATGGTAAGCATCGTCTTAGTGAGGAGTGCTCTAACTCCGCCAACTTTACACCCACGTCGGTCTGACGAACCGTATCCAAGAACTGCCATACGCCCTTGGTACGGTCGCCAGCCGCACGGATGAAAGTGTTCACCATGGCTGCACTCCTGCAATTAAGTGGGTTACAAATTCTTTTTTTGTGGACTTTTTCCAAGTTTAGTAACTTCCGGAGCTAGTAGTCTGCCACCGACTCCAGCCCGATAGTACAAAAAGCCTTCCTGTATTGTTCATCGGTCACATCCTGGTTCTCCTGTTTTGCTGCCTTGGCCTGGCGTCGAGCTGGCTTAGGTCTGACTTCTGGGGCTACTGGTGCTGGTGCTGCTGGTTCTGGCTCCGCCTGGATCAGCTCCGCGAACATCTCTGGAGAGGAAAACAAACTTAGGGATGGAGAGACAAACTTCTAAGAAAACTCTGGGGGAATTGTCTCTCAAAAAAATGTGATCTTCCCATGTGCTGGATCTGGTGAGGCCGGGTTTTTGGTAACTGAGGGAACTCAGGATGAGGTTGAGGTTGAAGTTGAGATTGTTCCAATTGTGGGGTTTGTGGTGGTTGAGAAGGTTGTGGAGGTTGTGGGGGTTGTGGGGGTTGTAAATTTTGTGGGATTTGCAGGGGTTCAGGGGGTGCATGTTGTGGAGTTCGGTATTGAGGGGGAGGTGGTGGAGGAAATGGTGGTGGAGGAAATGGTGGTGGAGGAAATGGGATTGGTATCTGTGGTAGGGATTTTTGAGGGGGAGGCTGTTGAGGGGGAGGCTGAAAGGCATGGGAGGGGCCTTCCAAGGGGTCGTCAGTGCAGGGCGGCCCTGTGCACATCTTTTTCGCGTTTCCCTCTCCGCTGTTTCTCCTCCTCTTTAAATTAGTTACTGTCTCCATGGGAGAATCCAATGCTTCTGTGGTAGTGGGCACTGTTTTGACTTTAGGTTTCTTTTTTGATGGGGCCTTGGTCACTGAGAGTATTGGGTGCTCAATAATGTTGGGCGGTATAGGCGCCGTCACTGATGTGGGTATGTATTGGGGCGATTTGTCTGATTCCGTGCTTTTAGCAGGAGAAGCAGTCGCAGTCGCATTTATAGTCGCAGTTGTAGACTTGTCCTCCGCTTTCTTGGGGGATTTCCTTTTTTTTTCTGATCACTTCGGTCCAGCCTTCCTCCGCTTTTTTAGGCTGGACCTGACCCGACTCCTTGGCTGTTGTACTGCTAGTTTTGCTGCTGATGGTAGCTGTGCTGATTGTTGCTGTTGTAGTAGTTGTGGAAGCCGTGGAAGCCGCAGCATTTGGAGGGTCCTTCTTGGGGCAAAATTTTGATATGTGCTCCAGCTGCTTGTAGCTCCAGCAGCGTGGACGTTGTCCCTACACTACCACCATCATCTGCCTCTCCCTGCTGATGATAACTTTTGGGATGCCTTGGAATCCCTCCCTAGTCAAACATAGCTGGAACACGTGGTCTCCGCAGGCCGTCCCGGCGGCTGACCTTAGGAGGTTGGTTTCCTCTACTCGTCCTTATTTACTGAGGAACGCGGGCAGCATCTCTCCGATGATAGTAGCCGGGACATTGCTTACTGTTACGCGGACCCGTAGGGTCCCCATGTATTCCGGCTGCAGTCGGAAAAACTTGGTCGTAATCGTCGTTAGAGCTGCTTTTGCTGCCTGTTCCTTGGTGGGTAGCAGGACGTCCCAAGTCGCAAAACTCCGTCTGCAAAATTACTGACTGGGGACGCCTGCTTTCCGAAGGAGGTCTTCGAATACCTCCTTTTTCAGCCCAACCAGTCGTCTTGTCTTGAGGTCTGAAACCACCAGCGATAAGATTCTTGGCTTCAACTTCTCGATGATCTCCGGGATGGGCAAGATTTCGTTGTCCTAAAAGTACTGGACATACTTGCCCACCCGGTCTTTTTCATGGTCTTCAGGTTTCTTTATCTGGACTTTCCAAGGTGCTGGGCTTGGTGGTTTTTCCCCTTGTCCCGGCTGGATTGGGCTGTCTGTTTCTGAGTGGATTGGCAAAGAAGACCAATCTGAGCCAATGAGGCTAGTCGTTGGTGTCTCCGGTTCCCCTTGTTCCTCCGAATGCTTCGGGGGGGGGTCTTTTGTTGTTTTCTCCGCTCCTAGTGAAGATGGTTCATTAGGGCGAGATGGACTGGAAGGATGTGAAAGGTGTGCTGGTTGAGAAGATGGTTGAGAAGAACCCTCCATGATTGCAAAATAGCAATCAGGAGGGTCATACAATCAATAAGAATGATCAAAGGCAACAACAACAGTAAGTAATAACAAGAATATTAACAAGGCCAGAACAAGATAGCAAAAAAAAAAAGTAGTCCAAATGTAGTAACAAAGTAATCCAAAGGATAACAAGACAGACTGTCAGCGAAAGATCTACTCCTTATAATTCCATAATTTTACTTGTATGCGCTTTTATATAAATTTACTTGTTTTCTTTGTTATAAATATCTACTTATTTTCTATTTTATAAAAATTTGTTTTCTCTATTTTAAACATTTTCTTTTTTCACATTTATAAAAATTTACGTCTTTTCTCCGTTATAAACATTTACATGTTTTCTCTGTTGTAACATTTACTTGTTTTCTCTTTGAAAAACATTGATTTGTTTTCTCTTTTATAATTTTTTTTTGTTTTTTGTTTATGAATATTTTCTTATTTTGTCTGTTATGAACTTTTACTTGTTTTCCTTTTTATAAATTTTTACGCGTTTTCGCTGTTAGAAACATTAACTTATTTTCGGTTTTATAAATATTAACCATTTTTTTTTATTTTATAAACATTGGCTTTTTTCTGTTATAAATATATACTTGTTTTTCTGTTAAAAACATTTACTTATTTTCAATTTTAAAAACATTTGTTTTCTTTGGCATAAACATTTACATGTTTCCTCCGTTTAGAATATTTACTTTTTTCCTCTTTTATAAACATTTACCTATTTTCTGTGATATAAACATTTATTTGTTTTATCATTTATAAAGTATCTATAAATATCTACTCATTTTCTCTTTTACTTATTTTTTCTATTATAAACATTTGTTTTTTTACTGATCTTTTTTCTTTAATAAACATTTCTCTTTTACTTATCTTTTCTATTATAAACATTTACTTGTTTGCTTTTTTATAAACAGTTATTTGTTTTCTCTGTTAAAAACATTAACTTATTTTCTCTTTAATAGACATTTACTTGTCTTCTCTATTTTAAAAAATTAGTTGTTTTCTTTTTTATAAACTTTTACTTATTTTCTATTTTATGAGCATTTACTTGTGTTCTCGGCTATTAACATTTACTTGTTTTCTCTATTATAAATCTTTACTTGTTTTCTTATAAATCTTTACTTGTTTTCTCTGTTATTGATATCTACTTATTCTCTATTTTATAAACATTTGTTTTCTCTGTTATAAACATTTACTTTTTTCATTTTTTTACAAACATTTACTTATTTTCTCCGTCATAAACTTTTACTTGTTTTCTCTTTTATAAAAATGTTATTGTTTTCTCTTTTATAAATATTTACTTACTTTTTTTATAAACTTTTACTTGTTTTCCTTTTCATAAACATTTACGTGTTTTCTCTATTATAAACATTTATTTATTTTTGGTTTTATAAATATTAAACTATTTTCTATTTTTAAGCATTGACTTGTTTTCTCTGTTATAAATGTTTACTTGTTGACCCTATTATAAATATTTACTTATTTTCTGTTTTATAAACATTTACTTTTTTTCTCTTATAAATATTTACTTGTTTTCTCTATTATGAGCATTTTCTTATTTTCTCTTTTATAAACATTTACCTGTTTTTTCTGTTTTATAAACATTTACTTGTTTTCTCTTTTAAGCATTTACTTATTTTCTCTTTTATAAACATAGATTTGTTTTCTATGTTATGAACATTTACTTTTCTTTTTATAAACATTTACTTATTTTCTATTTTACAAACTTTTACTTATTTTCTCTGTCCTAAACATTTACTCATTTTTTTTTAATTTTTTGATCGCTAACTTGTTTTCCAGGTTTTAATGATTTACTTGTTTTCCCTGTTATAAACATTTACTTGTTTTTTCTTTTTATTAACATTTATTTATTTTCTATTTTATAAACAATTATATGTTTTCTCTTTTAAAAAACATTTACTTATTTTCTCTTTATGATTGTGAATCTCATACTATTATAATAAAGTTGCAAATTGGACTGAAACTCTTTCACGCTTAGAAAAATCTCGCTACAATGCCGTGTTACAGCAATATACAAAAAATATTTCATAATATTATTGTTTAAAGTATTCAATTTCTCGTTTAATTTCTTTTTTTTTATAGCTGTTAAAAAAGGTAGAAATCTATCAAGAGATGAGCCGACCTTAAGAAAAAACAAGTAAATTGCTGACCAGTTCATGAGCACAAAACACTGAGTAGATTTTATGACAGAAGTTCAAAAAGCCAAATGTCAGAAGCCACGAGTTTATGCCAGCTGTTTGGGAGTTGACTCCCATTCTGGATTTTACGCTTAAAAGACTAAGCACAATATCTGTCAGTCCAAATTCTTTAATCTACATAATCTCTTAGGCATTCCACACTGCAGCTAGACTGATATTAAAATCCAGCTTTATCGAAAAATGAAATTCGTACAACACTCACGAGTTAACTGACAATGCTTCTTCCTGTAATTTTTATTTACAAGTGTCTAAAATAGAAGTAAAATAAAACAAAAACAACAAGGTCTAATCGCAATCAACACGATCAGCAATACGGAGTCATAAAAATGAGATAAAACACTAAACACAAGAGACGCATTCAAACAATAAAACTAGAGACTATCTTGAAACAAATTCTAAAATTGTAACCAAAGAAAGCACACGACAGGCTAATCATATATTCGGAAGATATATATTAAATGAAAATAATATGAAACGTAAAATCTTAAGAAAACTCTACTCAAGCAGCTAAAATGGAACTTTGCGGGTGTTGGAGGAAAATAAAACTGCAACACCCAAAAGAATGGTACCAATTTTGATCAGGACACACAGTATGTGCACAGTCTGAGCACTGTTGATGCACCTTTTTTTATCGAACCTGTGCATATATTGATCTGTACATGTGATCACTTTCTCTAATCAAGCTAGATTTCCCGCACGTTTAAACTTGAGTCAATTGAAACGCATATCCAAGATATTGCAATTATTCCGTCAGTGCATATATTGTGGAATGCATATATAACACTTTAGGTAAAGATAAAACATAAGTAATATAATAAAATACCTAAAATCAGAGTAAATTAGTTTAAAGTATATTGAAAGAAATATAATATAACGTTGAAACATTGGAAGTAATTTAAAATATAAATGCAAGACATCGTAATAGTGTTTTTGTTATTTCACTTGTTAACAAAAGGCAAGTGTCTTACGAAAATCAGTTTTCAGACATTACTTAGGTAGACTTATTGGAAAGAAGAAAGAGAAAGAAAGAAAGTTATTGAATAGAATCAAAGATACCATATAAAAACATGGCTACATCACATTGTCCTTGACCGCTACGTGACGTAGCACTGCGAAGTAAGTGAATGGTCTTTAATCGGAACACAATCTCTAGTCGCCAGTGTTGAAGATTTCTTCTTGCGTCTCTTTACCACAAAGCTCGCCTACGTAACAAGCCTGTTTCTTGTAATCCTTGCCTGCATCCATTTCCTAGTGCATTGCGCCATCTTGTTGATTGATATAAAACGATCTCCCCCAGTTGACTCACAGCGTTTTGGGGCTTCGACGAACAGGTGATAATCATGTAATTTATTCCTTGGATTTTTCGGAATGTCATCGGTCAGCGGTTAGATGGATGTGTCCTAATACGTTAATAGAAGTTTTTTTTTTCTTTGTGAATGTCTAACGTCTTATGGGTGTTTATACTGCATTTATACTTAATGTGTGTACGTAATGCGTGAACAAATACGTCTTTGAGAAAGAAGCGTACATGAGCATGTACTGATTTGCTTTGGTTTCTTTGTTTAATGGCAGATCTACTTTCGTCGGTTATTCAACGCAAAGCTATCTTTGCAGAATAACACGAGGGATACTATATAACCCATAACTGGGGGGGGGGGATAAGGAGTTTGATATCTTTCCCAAGGGTGTTAGTTCAAAATGGAATGCAATGGCATGACTGAAGTTCGAACTCGTTTACTACGATGTTGCAGTCCAGAACTTTAGTCACTACGCCATTGGGAGACCCTCGAGCATGTATTCACGTACACATATCTATGATTGCTTGTGTGTGTATTCATAAAACGTTCGCTGATTGTATTGAGTGTTCTTTTAAGTTTTCTGTTTTCTTGAATATCTTCAATTCAAATGTGTACATAGATATATCAAGAAGTTGGAAACATAATGATGAAAATGGCTTTTATTTTTACGCGAAAAATGCCGTATTTGACGGCATATAAGGCGCACTTTTTTTTTACAAAAATATTTTTTCAAATTTCCCTGCGTCTTACATGCCACGTGTAGGTTTAAAATTCGTGATAATCGGCCGAAATTAGCTATCTGGCAATTCCTATTAGCTTAGACTTTAGAATAACTTTCATATACCTATTGTCATTATTTAAAAGGCTATTATGCAGATTAAAAGTGTTATCATTGATAATATTCATAATATTAATTTCATCATGTTTAATATTAGTACTTAGTTTTTTCTTAATTTGCCCTGCTGAAATTGGGGCGCGTCTTATACACCCGTCATCTTATATGCCGTCAAATACAGTATTTATTTTTCGATATAATCCTTTTTTTCAATGCCTGGTCAGGTAACTGGGTTTGGACGTGAGGGTGCAACATATTTAACATGTCTTGGGCATAAATAACCTGGCATAGCCTATCCCTATCCTACAAAGCTTAAATTCAGAGTTTTTCTTCTCCAGGACTGGTTGTCATACCAAGGTTAAAGAATTCAGTCTACCCTACTATTTACCTGTAGCTGGAGAGAGAATAATTGGATTCGTACTTTTCTCAAGGTTAGTAGCGCTATGTGAAATGCTAGCAGCTTCGTTCAGGATTTGAACTCTCGTTACCAAGTTGATTGGAGGCTAAGTCTGTAAATTTTAATGACCTTTGTTAAAACCATTATTTTCTTAGACACTCGAAAATTACTAACCTTTTCTTTGGTTCTCAGATTTCAAAAGAATGAAATGAAATGTAAACAAATACATTACATTATGTCCCTTAAAACTGCTGTTTTCATAGACTCCCGAAATAGATGTCATTTTTTTTAAATTCTGAGATTCTAGACCCACTAACAACACACAAAAAGTGTTATTGTATATTACTGTGTTAACTCGAGTAATGAACAACGCCTAATTTTTTGCCAGAAAAAGGTGTTCTTATCGGCAAGGTAAGCTTCGACTTTTCAAAAATGTATCTTGTATAATGAACGACTCCTTATTTTTGAGGGGAAAAAGTGGTCTTAAAAAGTCGTTCATTACACGAGTATATACACATACGTCTGGTTTTTTCATTGATTAAAAATAAATGATGCATAAATGAATTTGCATGAATATTTTAGCTGAACTTTTCGTCATTTTGATTATTTCCTTTCTATCCGTTTCTCCTTTTCACTTCACCACTGTCCACTTGTGTTAAGATTTGACTCTTTTTTTTTCTAAATCATTCAACCTATACGTTAATCTAAACTTTCATTCTTATCAAGAAATTATCCTCGATACATGCAAATGTATTTTCCAGTCTTTCTATCAAAAACATTTATAGTCCGTTTCTCGTTCAAGATCTCTCTCACACATACACACGCACACTCTAATACGCAAATGCAATAAAGAGAAATAGCTTCTTTTTCTTTCTTTTAAACTTTATACTTTCTTATCCTTCACATTTTGTCGATAGAAAATCAACAATATGATAATTTTGTCTTTTTTGCTTACTTTTATAGCTCGTCTAAAATAAGTGTAAAAGTCCAAGTAGCCAAACGGTTTACTGTGCGAAAAATGGAATCGGCGAACCGAACTCAGTGTGGAATTGTTTGTATTTGCAATATATTATTATCACTAGGAAAGGCATGAATCAATTCCCTCCCTCCATTCAGCTATCGATGAATTCTTGGTCAAATGGAACTCTTTATTACATCTTAAGAATTCGATAATAGGTCAATAACTACCCCTTTCTAATTGTACCATGTAACCCAGTAAAATTTGTCACAGGTTATCTGGAAAGGACATTAGCACCTCTAATGAAGAATTACTAGGCAGAGCATCCTGATGATCGAATAGGCTATGAGAAATATTTATCTGTAATGGATGAATACATTTGAGGGTGAGTATAAATCTAATCAATAAGCATTGTTGCTTCTCTATTTCTGAAGCCCTGTCAGTGGGTTTCAGAACACTCTGACCCCACTACAAAAAAAAAAAAAAAAAAAAAAAAGAATGTCCTGTGTATGACATTAAATGATGATGAGGCTCCAGTTAAATCATTTATATTCAACAGGAACACAAGAAAAAAAAATCTTGAGAAACAAACTATACAAAAAAAATGAACGTACAATGAACGCGATTCTCTTACTTGTAGGCATAAGATAACCCAAGACGTTAAAATCAATCCTTCCATCAATCATTGCCCATTTATGATAATTATAGTTTTAAGCACCTTCTTATGTGTTTTAGCTACGTGCACTTGCATACACAATTATTCATATAAAGAAATTATAATTTTACCCGAAAACGCACTATCACACACACACACACACACACACATACATACATATATGTATATATATAAATGACCATGTCTTACAATTTTTCAGACAAGCGCACGTAAAAACAAACGCCATTAAAATTGGATATGTATATATGTTTGATTATGCTAACACGTAGCTGTCTTAAATAAATGGCGTAAATGTGTCACGTGGTTAGGCTTTCTTTCAGAACATTCGTGACAAAGGCACTTTTTCGTGTTGATATCTTTATACTTTTGAACCGCCAATATTTGCTGCCAGTTCTAAAGTCTTACATTTTTATAATTCCACGAGAAAACCAAACATTGATTAAATGTCAGATTTTTTTCTTTTAGAAAGGTTGTTGTAATTACCTATTCTAATGGACAATGTTCTTACAATTGAGTCAAACGAGAAAACTCTGTTTATACTTGTAACTATTTTCAAACTTTAACATATGTTGTTCTCTGTGCAACCTTATTACATCACTCCGTCGCTTGCTCTTGGCTACACGATTTTAAAATCAATAATGTATCGAAGGTAAACCAAAAAAGCAGCATAAAAGTGTTTGACTATAGCGTTCTTCTCTGCAATCTGACAATCATCGCTCCAGCAGCTCTGTCCTTGAACTGTTTTATGATTGCTCAAATGTCAGAGAAGACTGCTCGCGAAAAATAGAATCGCTTTCTCTCTCTCTCTCTCTCTCTCTCTCTCTCTCTCTCTCTCTCTCTCTCTCTCTCTCTCTCTCTCACACACACACACACCAATGGCATGTTGTTCTCTTGGTCATTGGCACAGGTTGTTTTTAGTTGGTCATTCGATGGCTGTCGATAGCTGCAGCGCCATAAAACCGTCTTATCGACTAATGGCCGATCGGTCAGGTCATTTTGACTCAGCGACACATTATTGAGTCTTTTAAGGAAGATAAACTTATCGCTTGCGCTATGTTGTTGCATTCATTGTACTATTAATCAATCAAAAGAATGGCACGAAAAATCATAGCGATAACATCTTTTCAAGGAGTATTGTAATAAAATTCACCAAGTCTTAGAAATCAGGAATCGCACACTTGAAATAACTAATAATTACTGTTAATGATTAATGCTACTGTATACGTGCATATGTGAAGCAAAGGGACAGTATAATCATTTGACATCTCATTAATTTCTTGTTTGATATTATCACTTGTTGCATTGTTACCACCATCCTAATTAATGTAACATCACAATTATCAATGTTCATGTAATAAACGAAATTCTATCCATCGTCGCTGCCGTAGCCGTCTCCGTTGCTGCCGCCTCCTCCTCCACGTCTTCAGATTCATCATCATTATCATCATCACAAACGTACCCTGCTCCCATTGACGCCTTGAAAATGCGAATATCCAAATCTCTGCCTTTCCGGGAATAGTTCAACTTATTAGCATTATAATTGCGATACCAACGAAACACCACATAAACATATAATTGCCAGCATTATAGTATATATATATATATATATATATATATATATACTAAACAATCCCTAAACTCGTAAAGTTCCCGTTGTAACTGCTGTCTATGATTATTGTGATACTTCTATTTAGGAAAGTGTGAAAGATTCGTATTTGAATTTCATAGTTATCTTTGGAATATTGAGAATTTGAATAAGTAAAAATGACGTTTAGCACTAATGAAGCCGTACAAAAATAACATTCATTCGCAAGTTGGACAAGAAATTACTTTATTGTCCAAGTCAATAAATCACTCTGCTAAAAATCTTAATGCAATGTGCCGTTTTTTGCTCGTTACTATTACATACATATACGAATATAATAAAAATTATATATATATATATATATATCATCATCATCATATCGTGTCGCCGGCACGGATATCCCTGACCCTCTCTCGCCACTCCTCCTTATCGTTCATCGCTTCTGGTTTATCTTCACGGCTACATCCAGTATCCTCACAGAGCTGCTGTATGTATGTTCGAGCTGGTCGTCCTGCTTTTGCTCGGCCATATGAAGGGGTCCATAGGAGTACATCACTTATGAGATCGTCCCTGCTTCTCCAGCAGTGTCCTGCATGTTTGGTTCGTCTACCTTTGATAGTTTTCGTGATGGAAGGTAGGTGGCCGTATAGTTGGTGCTTTGTGGGCTGTTGCCTCCAGGACTTATTCAATATTGCTCGCAGCATTCTTGTGTAATTGCCGTCTAGCTTTTTCTCCAGCCATTTTGTTAGCGTCCAAGTAGTACATCCATATAGCAGTATCGATACGACCGCTGCCTGGAAGAAACTGCGTTTCATTTTATCGGTCAGGTCTGACTTCCATATGACCGATAGCCTATTGATAGCTGTCCATGCCTTCATTAGCTGCGTGTCGATGTCTTTTTCGGTTGATTAGACACTGCTTCCCAGGTAGGGGAACTTGTCTACTAGCTTCAGAGAGCTTCCGTCTAGTGTGGAAATGTCACCTGTTTGATTAAAGCACATGTATTCCATTTTGTGTGCATTGACACGGAGGCCAATGCCTGCGGCAGCTCGTTCAAAACTATACAGTAGTGTTTCGGCTTGGTCGGGTGTATTTGCCAGAATCGCTATGTCATCGGCGTAGTCGGCGTCGGTAATTGTTTTTGCAGGGTACCTTCTACTTCTTTTCTTTGTAAGCTCGAAGCCGTTTTCTTTGATTTTATCAATCGATGTCCTAAGCATTTAGTCTAGACAGATGATAAAGAGGTATGGGGCTAGCGTGTCCCTTTGCAATACTCCTGCTACAATGTCGACGTATTCTGTGTCTCCATCCGGTGAGCGTACTTTCACTTGGTGTTTCTATAGAGAATTATTATTGCTGCGACGGTCTTTTTTGGTAGGCCGTATGCTAGTAGGATTTGTTCCATCTTCCCCCTGTGAATGGAATCAAAGGCCTTGGTAAAGTCGACAAATAGTATTGTCGCCTGTAGGTTTTTTGCCCGTACGCCTTCAAGGATTATATATATATATATATATATGTGGGGGTGTGTGTGTTCAAATTGACTCATTAAAAATAATCTCTTAAACTAATTAATTAAAAGTAAATAAAAAATAATTTCATATCTTCTGCTTATTACAGTTTTTCTCATGTATCCATAACTGTTCATGTGTTTTATATAGCAGCAAGAGCCAATATTAACATTCAAATAATTCTGTATATTTTATTCGTATCCATGTAGATATAGACGAATTCATGAGAATGCATATATATATATATATATATATATATATATATTTGAACGCATATAACCAGCTCAATGTTGCAATTCTTTTTGGAAAGGCGAATAACAATTTTCTAATGGTTAATAGCAACTTCCATGAGGCGATTTAAAATGTGAAACGCACCATATGTGTTCATAATTTTGTATATGAGAAACTGATCTAAGCATCCTCTGAATTTCTTTCTGCTCCGTCAAGAAAATATCACAGTCTGCGAAGTGATCATATCTTATAGGTTAATAATAGACGGTAGTTTTCTGAAAAGAAAAATGCAGTTCCAACTGAGGACAATTACAGCATATAATGCGAATCATTGATAAGCTTATTTAGAGTATTTGTGTAATTCGCTGAATTATTTCAGCCTGAGAGATTTTCTTGGCAAAGTGATTTCTAATTTTTTTTTCTTGAAGACATTTTATGGATTTTAGGGCTGACGATTTTGACGTGGACCTTCATTTGAAAATTCAGCATTTAGAAATATATTTATCTATATTTGCAATTACGTCTCGGTTTTGTTTGGACCTCACCCATAATTATCGCAGCGGAGTTCATTTCTTTCGGTGGCGTCCATTTGCCGTTTCAGTGTGATTCTAATAACTATTCCCTTTACATTGCAGGTGTCCTTATGGTTGATGCCTTTTTTCTGCCTCCTTGGTCCTCAGTTTCACTGCACCTTATCTCTAATCCTTTTAAGATTATACTTTCTGTCATCCATTGTTTGGTCATGGTTTTGAGTGACCAGTGTTCGTTCAATTTTCTCAGTATCTCTGGTATAGTTGTTATTGTTGATCTTTGCTAAACTTTGCTTTTTCCGGTACACAAGACTTAGGTTGCTGACAGTACCTGTTGTTACTCAATGCTTATTCATGTAAGTACTGAGCAAGTTCATCGTTGCTTAACTTCGGTGATGTTAAGAACCAGTGTCTTTTCAGAATGTTAGATGCCTATTCTGAATCTTCAGTATGTATTCTCACTAGTTTTTATGAACGATGGTTATAAAATCAAATTAAAAATGAATTATTAAAACATGATGGCAATTTCACAGTATTAGATAGTTGTAATGTTTCTCACTTCAAATGTGAGTGCGCGTATGTGTGCCCTCGCATGCACGCGTGTATATGCTGTATTTGATCTTGGGACACATTTGGCTTTGCAAATTCGATCTTCAACCGAGAAAGTAAGATATCAAAATGAATCTATTAGGTAACTTTCTAATTCAAATTTTCTTTAACATCTGATTGTTAACAAATCACTAAACAGCATTGAGAAAATCCATCTGAGAATAATGCGTGCCACATTTAATAGCAACCCTTGTACAACAAACATCTCATGTTACAGACCTACTAATGTCAGCGATGAAACGGACGTCATCACCTTCTGTAATGAGTTATCTTCTCTTGTCCGATACATTACCAAACATCTTTCTGATCATAAGTGGAGACATAAATTCTCAAATAGCCAATGACGAAAACAATAGATACTGTTTTCAAAACTCTCCAAACAGAAATGGTGTATATCTAGTCGAGTTTGCTCTTGAGAACAGGCTTATATGCCTTAACACTAAATTTCAGAAAAGGAATGAGGAAATTATGGACCAACACGTATCCAAATGACTCAAAAGCACAGCTAGATTATATATTTATTAACAAGAAGGGGATAAACAATGCTATTAATAGTGATACATACTCCTCTTTTTTCTACGCAGAAATGATTAGCAAAGAGGTAAAACTTTACGATATGACTGGTCCTCACTTGCTACAAGTGATATATGCAACCAATATTCGGTAACTATAAGAACCAGGTTTGATGCTATTCTGGAGACATCTGAAAGACATATTTCATATTACGAATATGAAAAGTTTGTTACTGCACACTTAGAAGTAGCAGCTGAGTGGATACCAATGAAACCTTTGGTCAAACATAGAGTTCCCTGGGAGTCAAAAGCAGTTAGGGAAAAAAGATAACTTGGAAAAGGCATCCTTAATTTAAAGAAGAAATCCAACGCCAATGTACGATATAATGGAATGAGTCATCTTCCCCGTACTCTAACAATAGTAGTAGTACTAACCATTATTTAAGCACATACAGATCACTCTGTGCAGGACGAAGTGAAGGACTCTCAGCGTAGGACTTCAGCGCAGAACTCATGTGATCGACCATTGCTTGCGAGGATAGTAATATTACTACTAATCTACTTGTTATATTTGTACAGCCGTACGAATAAACCTTTCTGTTATACCAACCTAATGTGTTGTCTATTCTTCACCACTCGGAATTGCCTGTTATTGTATATCATTTACGATATAACAGTACAAAAATACAATAAAGCTAGGAAAGAACTAACTAAAACATTCCAAAAAGAACAACTAAAATACATTCAAGGTAAAATCAATAAAATAAGAAATTCAATTGAAAATAAACAATTTCAATTAGTAGAGTAGACAGTAAATGAAGATGATAGGAGGAAAAGCTCCTCACAATCAAAACTAATGCGTGCTAATGAAAAAGAAGACTTCAGGAGACAAGACATTTCCAGAATCTGCTTGGAAAATTTTCTAAGATTACAGATAAGGCAAGAAAAGAAACTACAAATGGCCAACTAGACATCAAATATAGCCACTTTACGGATGATGATCTTGACGCAATTATAAAAAAAAATCAAAATCAGAAAAGCTGCCGGCCTCAACGAAATACCTCCTGAAGAATAGAAAACAAACAAATCTGACGACATACTTCTTTTATTATGCAACGCCGTGAATAAAGAAAAACCAATAGAGAAATTAAAAAAAGGCAGCATCTTCTTCTTTCAGAAGAAAAGCAACTTCGGAATCACTTAGAACAATAAATCTTACTGCCGTCGTTCTGATTTTTCCTGAGAATTTTCTCAACTTCTCTGATTTTGACTATTCGTCGAATCATCGAAGGAGTTTGTGCAAAAATCTTGAGGCAACATTTTTGTTTGTAGGTTTCTTCAAGGCATTTCTTTTCATACGCAGAAGGATAAAGCAAACACTTCTAGTAAACTGTTAACGCTATAAAGATGCTCTATAAAAATATGAAGACAATGGCTCGCTTATCCAATGGTGACGTGGATTTCTTTGACATTGTCACTGGTGTCTTGCAAATAAATACATTCGCACCATTTCTATTTATAGCCTGCCAAGATTACATAGAACGAATGTGAATAGATTGAATGAAATAAAATCACTTTACTCTAAAGATGCAAGAAGCGGGCGATATTCCGCCGAAATTATTTCGAATGCAGACTACGCTGATAATCTAGCGCTTCTCGAAAATGCACCTATTCAAGCCAAATGTCCATATGTCTTGGTAGCAATATCTCATCAACTGAAAGTGATGTCAACATAAGGTAAAGCGTGGACTGCTATTGAAAAGTTAATGATCACATGGAAATTTATTCTCTCTGGTGAAATAAAATTGCAATTCTTCCAAGCTGTAGCCATGTCAGTACTATTGTATGATTGCACCACTTTGAATTAAACGAAATGCCTGAAGAAAAAGCTAGAGGGAAACTACACAAGAATGCTAAGTGCTGTTCAGCACAAACCCTGGAACCAGCATCCTGCAAAACACTATTTTATGGCTACTTACATTCCATCCCACAAACCAATCAACATGACGTTCTGAGTATTGTTTCAGAAGAAAGGACAAACTCATAAGTGACGTTCTCCTATGAACCCACTAGAGTTGACCGACCAGCAAAATTTTACATTCATCCGTTCAGAGTGGACACTGGATGCTGTCTGGAGGACTTAACAAGAGCTATCGACGATAGGGACGATAGGGATGAATGGTGAGAGAGCGAATCAATGGAATAATGGAATACCTGTTCCCGACACACCTTGATGATGATGATATATATAAGTAATTAGATGTGTATGTTTGCCTGAAATGCATACATCTAGCGATTTGCAAATACTCAACATACTCAGGTTTTCATGAGGATGATCCATATGTGCATTACAATTTTTATATTTACCGGCTCAAATTATATGAAATGCTAGAGAAGAAGAAGAAGAAGAAGAAGAAGAAGAAGAAGAAGAAGAAGACATTAAAATAATGTCGATGAATGCAGTTGTTCACGTCTGCTTTCTTCCATTATAGTCGAATTGTGAAACTGACATGAAAGATTGAACTGTAGCTTATTTAAAGTAATGTAAGCCAAATGAGTTTTTCCCCCAAATTAACTGGAAAACTAAAAGATTCTGATGATTTTGTCCTATCACTCAATCTATATGAGAAATAGTATCGTCGTGGTAATATACACATCATATTAACTCCTTTCAGTTAATATTTAATTGGGAATTTTTTGCTGAAAATGCGTTTTCATGTCATTTATATCATTACAAAGAAAACTATATAAATCAATTAATTAATGCACGAAATGACCAAATGGTTTAAAGTGGAATTATCAAATTTGGTATGTATATTTATTGGACCCAGAGAAAGGGTTTTAATATATTTTTGTTCCTCGTGAGGAAAGAGGAATTTTTATAAAGAGGGGGTCTCGAGCTAAGCCATGTTGCTGAAAGTCTTATTAATCGGACAAAATTTCAATTTCCAAACTTCAAAAGAGAAGATAAACGAATTAGTTATCTAACTGAAAAAAATCATTCCCATTCAATTCAATGTAAATTAATTAGGTTTATTTGTGAATCTTTAAGCAGCTGAGGTAAAATAGTTACATTACATTATTGATTAGTAAAGATGAGAGAGCTTCGCGTGTTCCCATAAAAGAATGACATGGAAATTACTGGCCAGAGATCAATACATGTTCTTCTTTACAGACCAGTTGAAATTATTAAATTAATTACAAACTTACTTTCACTCAATGTTTATGTCTTGTAAAAGTATATTTCACTCCGACGAAACAAGCTAAATTATTCTAGTAGTTTCATTATTAAGTCTTTCTTCTGTTTATTTCATATCTAAGAAGTTTATTATTCAGTCACTCTTGTGTCAATATTTCTGCGATGAGACGTTGTTATTAATATATTCCGAATATTTTTCTAAAATGACATACATTCGACTCTTATTTTTGTAAATTTCCTATTTCTATATTTTTTAAATCCCAGTATTGAGTAAATGCCTATTTCCAGAGATGAAGCACTTTAACATACTTTTGCCTTAGGCAGAACAATGTATTGCAGACAATTTTGCATTTTTACTAAATTTGGTGCAAATGGTTAATATGTGCACATTTTCAGCACTAAATAATAGATACAATTTAAACACTTAAATCGCTTACAAAATCCGTTTTATAGGTTGATATTAATCTTGTTTATAAAATGACGTGACACTCTGGATGGCAAGATAAGGGATGAGTGAAAAATGAAACGACTAAAGGTGAGCGATATTTCACCAGCGAACATCCTGTTTGTTTTCGAAGTTGGTTACGTTCAATCTGTTATGTGTTGATATGCGGTCCTTTCAATCATCAAATTTCAATAATATTTTCGGCATAAATTATAATTGAAAAGTTTATTTTGTAAGAGAATTGTGTAGCGATATTCTAAAGTCAATTTTATTCAATTTTTATTTTATTTTATTCCTTATAAAATATTTGGATACAAAAAGTTTTTTTTTTCATAAAGATAAATCCCTGGAAAAATTAAATTAGTTGAAATTTTATTCTAAATTTTAATCATATATATATATATATATATACACACCTTTAAGAAAAACAAAAAAACGGTCACATTAGGATTATAAATTTATTTCCATCCTGTTATGGGTATTGATATGAATCAATAACACCAAAAATAACAGGACTTCTTCAGATTTGATGGATAAAAAAATTAGATTTGAAGAAGTCCTGATATTTTTGGTGTGATTAATTCATATCAATACCCATAACAGGATGGAAATAAATTTATAATCCTAATGTGATCGGTTTTTTGTTTTTCTTAAAGGAATTATTGCTCTGTGATGTCAGTTACATTGAGCTCTTTACCAGGAAACTTTAAATGTTCATAGTTGAATTGTTATATAGTCATATAATAAATATGCTTATATACACATATACATGTTCATGCAGGATACATACTGACGCAATAATAACAGACGAGCGAAAACTTCTTTAGAAAAATAAGTACCTCTCACTTTATTGTAAGGGTTCGAAAAGGGTTACTCAGGGTTTTACTGTGAGAGGGAGTTGGAGACCGAACAGAACTGCAATATATTGACCCCCACTCTTATGGCCGTCAGCGTTGTGTCTTTCTCGTTTTCCAGGTCTGCTCAACCGGAGGCCCAGGGGCCCAGCTCTCTGCTGGATTATGGCTTTCTTTACTGCATCTTATCACCAACTGGTCTGGTCCCCAAACTCCATCGGGGTTTCCGAGGGCCCCTTCGGCTGGGTGTGGCTTTCCCTACCACATCTCATCTATAACTCCGTCCGATCTTTGTCTGACTTCTTGTCTTGACCGAGATATATAATAGTCCAACGACCACTCAATCGCCCACTCAATCTTTGGAATGGCATGTTTGATTGTCATCAAGCTGAAATAACTGTCATGCAGTTCAGATGTCACTCTCTTCCGGTGCATCAGTCTATGAGTGTATCATGGCTTTTACCTTGTCCCATTTCATCAGCCAAATCCGCCCATGCGATCTCTTTCGATTACTGGCCATTGGAATGTGTCACTTCCTTCCGGTGTATCACCTTGGAATGGCATGTTTGCCTGGGCCGAAGGTCAAAATACAACAGAATGATTTTTTGTCCTGACGGAATTATTCCCGACTCCAGTTTAACTGGACTGAATAATACATACGAGCATCGTTAAATAAGTTTCCAGACTTTTTTTGTATGGGCGCTTTTATTGGATAGTACACACATGAAAGTCTAGTCTCCTTCGAAGTAATCTCCTCCAGCTGCAATGCACTTGTTGTATCGTTCCAACAACTTCTGGAAGGCCCCATGGAAGTCCTCTTGTGTGAGCGTGTCAATGACCTTCGTCACAGCCTCTTTCGTCTCCTCGATTGTCTCATAACGACAGCCTCTGAGCTTAGGGAATAACCAAAAGTCACAGGGAGCAAGGTCTGAAGTATGGGGAGGGTGAAGAACTGTGTTGATACCCATCTTGGTCAAATAGTCTGTGACAAGGATGGAGTTGTGGACTGGTGTATTGTCTTGGTGGAAATGCCACTGACCCGATCTCTTCCTGAACTCCCTTAAAACCTCAACATAGTAACCCTAACCCTAACCGTTTGGCCAATCAACTCTGGTATATTGACTTCCTTACTCCTGCCACACCTCTTATCATCCCTCACAGACTCCCTGCCTTTCTTGAATCTCTTATGCCACTCAAAAACTGATGCTCGATTCATGCAAGATTCTCCAAAAGCAGTGTGAAGCATTCCATACGTTTCTGTGGCATTTTTTCGAAGTTTAAAACCGAATTTTATTGCATATCGTTCTTCTAAAGTGTCCTCACGTCCAGATTGCATTTTTGAAATTCACCAGCTGTGACAATCAGGCTTTAGTAGGGTGTATTCGAACTCCTGCTGTAGCTGTTCATTTGAACCTGAAATCATCTCATAAGTTGTATAGCAATAAGAATTTTCAAGAGTCTACGACAATTTTAAATGACTGTACTAAAAAGTCTGGAAACTTATTGAATGCACCACACACACACACACACACACACACATATATATATATATATATACATTGGAACTTGCATGATATAGAATTGCAATAAAATTGAAATATTTTTTTCGAGAGTGTGTGGTTGTTTTTTATTTTTAAAAGTATATTGTGTTCACTGGGTTTGAGAAAATATTTATTTTCAAAAACATTATTTATGAATGAATGTTTTAAATATATTAAAATTCTTTATGATTATAATCTTAGATAGCTTCTGTGGAGTAACCATTATCGTCCCAGGAAATGGACACAGCCACTCGAGTTCAAGTCCTAGACGAAGTCGTTTGCATTTCGCATAACTCTAATACCCATGGGAAAGGCATAAATTTACCTATTCTCCCTTCAGCTATGGGTAAACAGCAGAGCAGACTGGGTTCTTTAATCTTAGTATGGCGATTGGTTAAGGAGAGGGAAAACTCTGAATTCAAATCTGTTAAACCCCGCTTAAAAATTGTCCTTATATCGAATTCTTTCCGTGGCGGAGGAATTGGGTAAATATAGAAAAGAATAGCAAGTATGTAATATTAAAGCAATGCTAGTAAATAAAAGTGACAGATGAAAATAAAAACAAAAAACAGAGAATTACTGAAGAGTTTAAAGCCACTCACGTGATATGGCTTTTATGCAGCAGGAAGAAACAACTTCACATATCATTACAAGGGAGATTTGTTTCTGTGGTGTATTTTAGACGTTATCCTTTCTTCATAACCAGCTGTTTTACACCTAACTGCTTTTACGTAATCTCTTCCTGAACTCCCTTAAAACCTCAACACAGTCATCTCATAAGATGTATAGCAATAACATACTGAATTTTTAAGTGTCTACGGCAATTTTAAATGCCTGTACAAAAAAAAAAAAAAAAAAAAAAATGGAAACTTATTGAATGCACCACGTATATCTAATAAGCTTAAATTTTATTCTGTCCTGTCGGCCGGGCTTAGAATACACTGACTGTATCCCTCTGCACAGGAGTAAGACCCACCCCACTCCAAAAGAAGTGTCTTGTGTATGACACTAAACTGCATCTGATGTTGAAGCTCCAGTTTTGGAAATTTGAAGAGTGTAGAGTACTCTTTCATTGTTATTACTCTCGGGTCCACTCCGACTCAGAGTGGTATTACCCATTAGGGTCTCATTTAAGGGTCAAATAGATCTGTCTAAAAATTATTCCTATTCAATGGGACCGTGTATAAAATAAACTCTTACGAAAGAACTACATAAAAAATGTAAATATAAACAAACAATTACCACAATTCCCTAATCTATAGCTATAAAATAACCTTAAACGGGTTGACATGCCGTTAAAATCAATCATTCGATTAATCAATTCGATTTAATTCAGAAAAAAGGTTTTAGCTACGTACTGTAAGAAGTTGAATGCTGAACTTAAAACCTTTTTTGTGACAAATTATATAGATTTTATAAAACTATGTGTGTGTGTGTGTGTGTGTGTGTGTGTGTGTGTGTGTGTGTAAGAGATAACATATTTTTTATCTTGCTCTATATTTTTTGTTATACAAGTCCTCATACAGTTGATAAGCTCTTTCATCATTATCAAACGAATATCTTATTTTGTATACAATTTGAATGATTGCATCTCTTATTGAGTAAGTATAACGATTAAATGTTTTCATATATTTCAGCTCAATACTGCAAAAAATGGCACATAGAAGTGAGGTTTTTATCAGCACAAAATCGTTAAAATATTCTTAAAGAATTTACAATCCAGTTTGTAACTTTTTGATAGGACTGTGCAGGTTTTACATTACAATTTCTTGTGAGCGATAACCTCTAAATGTTAATTATGGAGAATATACCTTTTTTATTCACAATTATTTGTACCAAGCCAGTCGGCAGGGGCTCTAGAAAACGCCAACTACATCTTTGCAGAGAGGTAAGAACCCTACTTTTCATTGTCATTAATCCCAGGTCCACTCTGAACCGGAGTGGTAGTACCTGTTAGAGTCCCATCTATGGGTCAAGTAGAAAAAATATTTAATAATTTACTAATTTTGAAACCATTTACCGGTGTGCAAATAAATGATCTCTAGCTTGTTTAAAAATGTTATCAACAAACTAGTCTTTTACAAATTATATATATATATATATATATATATATATATATATATACTTATAAACTGGATTTGGCATTAAATAGTCTACAAGGGTTGATATGCCAAAAAACAAACTAACCAACCATCTAATCATCTAATTATAACGTGATTTGGAATCGACCTTAATGGCCCTCATATGCAACCTTTAAGTAAGTTGTGCTGATCATAGATAGTAACAACCTTAAAATGTTTTGTTTCTTATATTGACTTATCGGATTTCATAGTTCTTTTGTAATTACTAGATTAAAAGTTAAAATGATTGTTTTTTTCTAAGTGCGATTTAACCACATTCTCTTAATTGTAGTATGCAACACATGAAGTGAAGACACATAGGTGTACACATACAAAATCACTCGGGCTTCTGCATATTTGGGGCAAAAAGGAGGTGATGCTGTAGGATTGGATACCTCGCAATCAAGCTCACCCTGTTTTGTTTCTGATGTGCCCTGCCCGACGAAGAGAA
Organism: Sepioteuthis lessoniana; assembly: GCA_963585895.1. Taxonomy (NCBI): domain Eukaryota; kingdom Metazoa; phylum Mollusca; class Cephalopoda; order Myopsida; family Loliginidae; genus Sepioteuthis; species Sepioteuthis lessoniana. The sequence goes on from OY757915.1 coordinate 50,292,942, forward strand.
CGGGGCAAAAAGAAACCTCTAATATTCTCAACTACGGTAGAAATAAATCTAGTCATCTGACAATTTAGCTGTAAGCAAATGATTCAAATGATTTTGGGTGATTTGTTGGCAATTTCCTGAAAATATTTGATCTTCTATCATCGGAAACAGCTGTAACCATTTTTGATTTGTACTATTTCTGGAATATCCATACAACAAATCATTCATATCTACGTTCACATGATTGATTCGTTCATCGTTTTATGCAGCATTTGCTTTAGAATAAATAGTGTTTTCTAAAGTATGTATATCATTCATTTTCCTTCCAGGGTAGATTAGGGTTTTTTTTTTCACAAAATTTATGAATCGTAATTTGAATCGAACACAGCAGAGTATGAACTTGAGACTGAGTCAAATACTAATACGTACACTATAATTGCTTTATCATTTCGAATGTTTGTTTTGTGCTTGTCACGTTGGTTTAGTCATGTTTCTCTCCTTTAAAATGTCTTTATGGAATAACTTATTCCACACACACACACACACACACACACACAACACACACACACACACACACACACACACATGAATGATCAGGACAATGTTTTGTCATTTTTGCATAAATTTCAAAATTTTAGTTTTAATATTTATTCAGGTAATAATCACTTCGATGAAATGTCTTTCGTTTTTTTGTTTTTAATGCATAAATGTCTTCGTTGAAACATAACTGAAAAATGTTTTCTACTTAGAGGCACATATGTGTTCATTTTTGTCCCGTTATTCGGAAAAAAACCCACCGGGATCCTGGAGAATATTTAAAATGAAAAATTAGAACGAGAATAATATATACATACATATAAATGTAAAATTAAGATATATATTAGAACATATAATTTTTTTTCTCAGAAAGTTTTCGCTCTTCTTACTTTGAAAATATTTAATTTTACATCGATTGTAAGGCAAAGAATTGTTTTACAAATATATACACACAAAAATCAAAGAGATATCAAAGAACATAAATTTCTATATTTTTCTTCATACATTTTGTTTCGTAAATTTTGTGTGTATTATTTTTGTTTAAAAAAAATTGCGTTAATATTGAATTAAAATTTACTTCTTAGAAAGTAAGAGCAAAAACGTCCGAAATTTATATTCGTAATTTTTTTCAGGTTTTATGTGTATATATTTTGTAAAAAAAATCTTGCCTTACAATCGAAGTAAAATTTACTCTTTGAAAAGTTAGAGCAAAAGCTTTCTAAATTTATGTTCATAGATTTTTTCGAGTTTTGGGTAACTTGGACCAGTCGCTTGGTGCCTGTTGAATTAGCTTTTCAACCAGAGCCTTATACTAGTCTGGTTGTTTGTTGGATTCGCTCTCCATGCTGCAGTTGCATAAGCATTTTCTTTCATAAATAGACAATTTTCCTTGCTTCAAAGACCAACTCATTTTTCTTATATTTGGTCTCCATCATTGCCCTCATTCTTTTGTATATGTCACAAGATCTTAAGAAAGTCGGTGGTTTTCTGGAAAGCTTGGGCATTTAGTTTCATGAGGACAATCTTCCTCTTTATGGTCTGGGTCTTTTTCGCCACACATTCTACATTTATGACGTCCTCTGTAATTCTCCTTGTAGTAACCATATATTTCATATTTAAAGCTCTTCAAGTACTTGGGGATGTATTGTTCCACCCAATCGAAGGAATATCCGATTTTTATATTGGGTATTTTAGACTGAACCCCAGAATGTATATATTTTTCTGAATTTCCTCTCTTGCCTTTCTGATTGTTATTTGTTTATAGTCTGTGACCCCTTTTTTTCCAGGGCTGCTGTTATTTCTTTTGCTGTATCCAAGGACGACTCTCTATACTCCTAATAACTCCTCTTTAGGTGTACAATCTTTCATGTGGATAGGCCTTGCCTTTTGTCGTGAGTAAAGTCTTCATTTTGAGGATATTTTCACCATGTATCCAGCGAACCACCTCCACGAAGATATAGCCGTTTTTATTTTTCCTTTTTTACAGTCCAAGGCGTTGATCTGCTTAAAATAACCTTCTCTATTAGGAAGGGAGATAATTTGGCTTGGTAGGGGTCTTCTAAAGATTCAAGTACAATGAATCCAGGGAGGTCTGCAGTCTCATTCTCCGAATAGAACGCAAAATCATTTCGTTTTGATTTATGATTTGAAAAAGCTATTTGGAAATGTTTGTTTTTCGCTGGTCCTGTGGTCCATCACCCACCACAGAGTTCAACTTTTATTGGGAATTTATCAGGGAGGAAACCCATTCTCCTTGGTTAAGACGGGGTTACACTACCAGTATATTCGAGCAGGGAATAGGGTTTACAGCCCCTGCCAATTTCAGGCTTTCATTAGAAGATACTTATTGCCGTATAATTTTATCTAAATAAAGTATAGGGATATCGTAAGATATTTGCTGGGATAGTCTGTGTTAGGGGTATATAAACTTTACTCCGATACTATGTTTGACTCCAGAGACATTATCTGATGAAGGGTGAGTTGGCAGCTGAGTTGTTTTATTTTCAGTATATATATATATATATATATATATATATATGTGTGTGTGTGTGTGTGTGTGTGTGTGTGTGTGTGTGTGTGTGTGTGTGTGTGATATTTTGAATAGTTAGCCCATACACTTCCTGCTCCTTCCAGAAATACGGAAGCTTCCTGAGAAAATCCTTTTTCTTTCAACTCTTCGTTCTTTTTCCTTCTCCATTTTCAATTTTCAATCAACTTAACCTATTTCTCTCCTTTTTCTTTTGTTTCTTTCCCTCTCTCTCTCTTCCTCTTTCTATTTTGTCTTTTTCCCCCCTGACCTTCCTTCCTTTCCTTTATTCACTTTCTGTTATTCTTTTGTTTTCTTTTTGTCCACTCTCTAATGTGTCCAAACTATGACACTAAACTACATTCGGTTTTGAGGTTTCCGTTGACTCCAAGTTCTCCTTATCTTTAAAATGATTTTGAACTACATCAATTTATTGGCTCCTAAAACTTTGAAAATTTTAATTAAGTATGAAGTGTCTATCTGTTTAAAATGATAGTGAAGATACATTTTTGTACTGTGTATAATTTGAGACCGTTACAATTGAACTGACCAGCATAAAGTAACCAAACAAGGGTTGCCATAAGACCAACCAACCAACCGTTCTCAATTTCTTTTCTTTTCTTTTGTTTTTTAATTTACTCTTTATATTGTTTAATTTTATTTCTCTTTCTATTCTTCGCTTTCACTAATTCTCCCCAGATTGTCAGAACTCCTTTTCAAAAATTGATCGAGTATTATATTTGAAATTAATGGCATTAACAGACGTTAAAAAAAAGAAAGAAAAAATTAAACAATACAAGAAAGATAATTTTCAGTTGTTGATTGAATAGCCATTTTATTTAGTCGGACGATTCACTCATTTAAAGTCAGCAAGAGTACGCGCAAATTTAAGCGTACCCATCAGAGAAAGAGGGGGGGGGGGTCAAATAAATTTGTTAAAAAATTATTCGTAGTCAGTAGAACCGTGCAAAGGAAAAAAGGCTCTTAAGAAACATTTAGAAGGAGTCTCTGTTGTGTAGTGGCTAACGTGCTCTATTAGGACATCGTAGTAAGCGAGTTTGAACTCCAGTAGCGCTATTAGGTTCACTTTCGGGAACTTTCTTATCCCCCCACCAGCTATGGGTGAAATACTACCATAACGGGATTTGACATTAAATAACCCACGAAGATTGATATGCCATTAAAACAAAGTAGCCAAACCCAACTAAACAAAAGTGCAAATATGAACATCAAATGAACGTGATTCTCTAACCTCTAGGCATAAAATAATCCTAGACGGGTTGACATACCGTTAAAAACAATCAATTAATCAGTCAGCAATCATTTTATTCGTACGTTTATAAAATCTATTACACTTAAGTAGCGCAAACTTCAAATCCTAAATACCACACACACACACACACACACACACACACACACACACACACACACACACACACACACACACACACATATTTCAATAGAAGTGTATTCTTGCCAGCAAAATCGTATTGTGGTCAACTTAATTGGCTGGACTGCATCTTTGTTGAGGGGTAAATTATTTCTCCCTCCCATCTATTACTAGTGTCCTGGATATGACTCTAAACTGCATTTAAACAGTCCTGGAGATTTGGAACTGTGGAGTACCTCTTTATTGCCATGAGTCCCAGGTCCACTCTGACCCGGAGTAGTAGTATCTGTCGTAATAACAAAGACTATTTCTCTACGCGCAAGATTACAACCCCTTGGCGTAAGAATACATACACATACTCTGCTGATTTTATAATAAAATATGCCTTAACTAAAGCACGCATGCCTTATGCTGTTCTTAAGCCTACTAAGCCTAATAATGAATACTAACACCCACAACAACAATATATTACAGTATCTATTCGGGTCAAAGAGAACTGTTGGACCATTTAACGGTGTACAATGATCGATATCAAATTGAATTTTTTGTGTTACATAGCAATACTTGGAACCATTTAACTGTGTGCAAATAAAACTATTAGTGTGAAATATTTGGAACTGCTTAATTCGGTACATAATTTGAATTATTAGTATTACATAGCAACACTTGGAATCATTTGACTGTGCAAATGAATGAATAATGTTGAATTGAATTATTAGTATAAAACAGCTATACTTGAAACCATTCAACTATTTGCAAAAAAAAACTTAGTATGAACAATACTTGAAACCACTTCACTGTATGCAAACAAATGATTAATATTAAATTGAATGATTAATGTTTGATAGTGATACTAGCAACGTTTAACTATGTGCAAACAATGGCACTACTTAATTGTGTGGAAATAAATTAGTTTTAAGTTTATTTTAAAAAAAATTACCAACCAACTATTCCCTTACAAACCAAATTTGTATATCCATTTAACTGTGCAAATTACTGGTGTTAGATTATAGTGTTAGTGTTACATAGCAATTCTCGAAACCATTTTATAAGGCGCAAACAAATAATTGATTGGGAATAGAACTATTCGTGTTAGATAGGAATACTTAAAATCATTTAACTGTATGCAAACAAGTGAGCTAAGGCTAGTTTAAAAAATTGTCTACAAAATTGGCGTTTACAAATTATATACTTAACATATGTGTATAAAGAGGATTTGACATAATATAACCAACAATAGTTGATATGCCATAAAACCCAACCAACCAACCAACCAACCGTATAGTAGTTCTCATTAATGTTAGATAGTTCAAGATTCTAATTAAAGTGTTCCAAGAAAGGATTGAATTGAAAGTATCACAGACGAAAGCAAACCGAAATTCCCTTCCACTGCATTATCAGAAACTTATCAATTTAAAAAAAATGTTACATTGTCCACCATCTGGCATTTTACTTTCTGTTCTTATTTTCTGGTGATACTACTATTACAGATATAGTAATGTTTGTTGCAATTCTAGTTACGGCGATTGTCATTCTTTTACTCTATGCAAAAACGACTTCCATAACAACAGATAATGACTTTATTACAAGTCTTCTATGACAAGAAGATTGCAACATCAGGGTCGTAGCTCTTTTCCGAGAGAGACAACGGCTACTTTCAATCGGTGATATTCGACTTCCAGACCGAAAAAAAGTTATTATTGACACGCAAGAAAGATTTCGATTCGTACATTCTTTCTGAGGTCAGTCTCCTTGTATTTCTTCTGCTTCCATTTTTTTTTTTTTGCTATAAAGTAAGGATGTTTTTGATTCTGATACCACTGTGCTTTTGAGCAAACTGAAATTCGATATGATAAACAGGTATTCAGATAACTTTCAAACTCTATGACAGTATGTCCATTCAATGACTGTTAACACCTGATATATATATATATATATATATATATATATATATATATATATATATATATAACTACCATGGGTGTTTAACTGAAATGAAATGAAGTCGTCAATAATCTTTAAAATAATCTTTATGTGTAGGAACTGACATTTGGGCATCGTAATTTGGTCTTTCTTCAGACAGAACTGTGAAAACACACACACACACATACACACACACACACACACACACACACACACACACACACACTCTCTCTCTCTCTCTCTCTCAAAACTTTTTTACCTTTTATTTCTTATACAGGGACTTGCTGAATGATCTTTTGACTTTGGAAAATAAATATAAAACGTAATGTAAATCCTGTTCAAAATTTAATTTTACTAAAGGAAAGAACAATATCATCCATCTTATTTTCTTATTGTCGTCACTTTCTTTTGAACATTTTATTGTCAAAATGCATGCCTTTAAGAGCCATATACTCTTCAACGTTTGCCGAGTTCTGTAACGTTTGCCTCGACCCTGGCTTTGGTATTGCTGCGATTTTATGACGAATGAAATCTTTCAGTTCGTCAGTTGTCTGAAATAGCATGGCTGCTTCTGCTGCTCAAAGATACTCACCGTTACTAGTACCTGTGCAGCGTCCTTTTTTTAATTCAGTAGGTCATACAGACGTGTCCTGTATAAAAGCAGAAAAGATTTTGTCAAGTCCTGGAGACTCAATGCAAATATTACGCTCTCTCTCTCTCTCTCTCTCTCTCTCTCAAGAGCCACAATAATGTTAAAATGTTCCCTCTAATGAAAGCATTTTCTTAGTTGGCTATTCAAAAACATTAGTTTCGGGCCTTCACTCATTCCGAGAATGATAATTTCCCAAGAAAGATAACAAATGATAATTATAGAGCACTGGGCTCCCCGCGTCGTATAATAGTTAAACACATGTTATTTTTAAAAATGGATGCAACCGTCTTTTTAACAACTCTTAACCTATCTAACTCCTTTGTGACCCCAGAAACAGTAATCGTAGACAGTCCAGTCTATGAAGATATCTTTCAAAGAGATTTCCCCTGGGTGAGTGAGCTGAACATCCGTACACACTATTGAGAATTTTAGTTGTAAATAAGGATGGCTGGTACTCTCGATCATGTAAGCTCACCAATACTGTGTTCTTGGAATACAGTGTTATTGTCAATAAATAATTGTCTCCCTTGGAGAATGGGCGTGTCCGTGAAATGGCTTGTAGACAGTTACATGAGCGTCTCTGGGAGCCTTTCTTACTCTTTTTAGCCTCTCTTCTTTGAACAATAGAGGCGTTGTCTCCTATCCTGCCATTGAACAATAAAGCTAAATAGTTATGACTATTTTACACCCCATCATCATCAAGTAAGATTTTTCCATTTTTGTACGCCTTTTACATACTGCTTGTTCATAGAATACTATGTGCATATTTTTATCTGTTTGGAGATGTTTGTGTATTCTCTTCAATACTACTTGTATGTATATAATGTATGTATTAAATGTTTCTGTACGTGTAAATGAGCTTATCTTGACTTTCCTTCCGTTTATTCAATATTAGTATATCATAAGTATACTAATGCTAATATTAGTCCTTGGTGAGGGGGAACTAAATATTTTCCTTACTCCCAAACAAATTGATAGTATCTTTTTAGATAAATATGTGGGTTGTTATGAAAGGATGTTACACAAAATAAGTGTATAAGCGAATAAGGTTAGAAGAAATAATATGTAATCATATGTGAGTAAATGTGAATAGATAATTTCAAAATAAATCAATGTACAGCTGTAAATTCACCATATGTTTTAAGACGTTTTCTCAGATTGTTTCACTACTCTGTCGGTGAGGCTAAGTATACTTTGACTGTCTACCCTCCCTGCAAAGAGGTAAGATCCCCTTCGCAGAAAAAGGGAGTGTCCTGCGTATGACACTAAACTACATCCGATGGTGATGCTCCAGTTCTGGGAAGTATTGAATATCTCTTCATTGCTATAATTCCTGGGTTCACTCTGACCTGGAGTGGTTGTACTTGTTAGGATCCCATCTATGGGTCAAATAGATCTGTTTAAAAATTATTTGCACGTGCGCAATAAATAAATAAATAAACTCTTAAGAAACAATTATACAAAAAAAATATAAATATGAACATATAATGAATGTAATTCCCTAACCTCTTGACATAAGATAAACTTAGGCTGGTTGATATGTTGTTAAAATCAATTAATCCATTTTGACGCTTTCAGTTAATACTGTACATAAGATTTCCGAAATTGCATGAATATTCCTTGAAATAGGGCATACAGCAATTCACAAACCACCTACATCATTGAGATAAGCATTTTCTTTAGTAATTTTTCCATAAATTTTAGTTACACGGTTGAGTTCAGTCAGATGATTAAGAGTGTTTCCTCTTTATTTTACATATTGGCCTCTTTTCAGGATGAAAACCCAAGTTTACATATTTAGTCTTTCCATACTTCTTTATGTCTTTTATGTTAAAAAACATAAAGTCTCTCTGTCTCTCTGTCTCTCCACACACACACACACACACACACACACACACACACACACACACACACACACACACACACACACACACACACATGTACACTAAAATCTGATATGTCTTATGTCATAATGACAAATAAGATAAAATCCACTGAAACATACAAAATAAAAACTAATGTATTAATGCTCTCGCTGTTTCCTTCCATACATATAGTCACGTTCTTCTGAAATCAGTTTCGGCAATAAGAATGGAGTCAAATTGATGGTTATGGCTTCAAATAGAGATGAAAACATTTTAGAAAAAGAAAACATAACACACAAAAAAAAACAACTGAGAAAGTTGTAAAGGTGAAAGGAAAGAGTGGTTTACATTTATATGTATACTGGCTTATGTCGATGAGTGATCTCGAGTCGTATGTTGTACATACACAAGATACTAAAAGTACTTAAAGTCATTTCTAACAGTATTGCATGAGAGACAGTAATAATATAAGATGTAAAAAATTATAAATCAGCTTTAAAAGTAGGGGAGAAAATAAAACGTCGATGCGTTTTGAATAACTAACGTTGAGGTTTATCGTCTGCACCTATTTTGTGATAAATGACATTTTTATGTTATTTTTTGTTTTTATTCAAAATGTCGCTCGATTTATATGACCCAGTCAGCTGGGGCTGCAGAATACACTGACTGCATCTCTGCTGAGGAATAAGACTTCTCCAACGAGTGTTCTGGTAATGACACTAACCAGTCTGATAGTGAGGTTCCATAATGCTGGAGCTTTGGGGAACACAGAAAACCCCTTCATTGCCATCGTTCCCAGGTCCACTCTGGCCCGGAGTGGTAGCATCTGATAGGATTCTCTCTATGGGTCAAATAGAACTGTTTGACATTTAAACTGTGTATCTATGCTAAACTGGGTTGTTTGGGATCGAACTGTTTTTACATTTGACTGTGTGTAAACATAAAACTGTGTACTTATTCTAAACGGAATTGTTTGAAATAGAACTGTTTGGTCATTAACTGTGTGTAAACAAATGACTGATGTTTGATCAAATTGTTAGTGATTCTTTGCAATACTTGAAACTATTTAATTTTGTTGACATGCTAAACTGAATTGTTTGAAATAGAACTGTTTGATCATTTAACTGTGTGTAAACAAGAAACTGTATTTAAACAAATGGTTGACAGTGCGTAAACAAGAAACTGTGAACTTATGATAAATTGAATTTTTTGAAGTAAAACTGTTTCATCATTTAACTGTGTATAGAAATAAGTGCAACTGAGAAAAAATGAGCTCAGGTTTAAAAATATTAATCATATATTTAATATATATGTATAAACTGGATTTGGCATTGAATTATTTCTAATGGTTGATATACCATAAAACCAAACCAAACCAAACCAAAACCAAACCAATCTCGTTTTTTTCTATTTACGTTTCGTCTTTATTCATTCTATTATTCGATTCCTTTAAAAGTCATTATATAACATAGAAGTTAAATTAGTGATACATATTACTAATTGCCACTCAAAAAGAGACGACAAATTAGTTTTTTACAAGGAAAAATTACAGCCTTATTGGTGGGGCTTAGAATACTCTACCAAATACCTCTGCAGAGGAGCAAGAGCACTCAAAAGGTATTCTAGGTAGGACACTTAACTGCATCTGATGGTGAGGCTCTAGTTCTAGAGATCTGGGGAATGTAGAGTACCCTTTCATTGTCATTACTCCTAAGTTCACTCAAAATCGAAGAGATAGTACCTGTTAGGGTCCCATCAATGGGTCAAAAAGATTTGTTTGAAAAATATTCGTATTCGATAGGATCGTGTACCAAAAAAGAAATCAGTAAACAAATAAGAATTTTTAAAATATACTGAAGAAACAGTTACTCAAAAAATATAAATATGAAGAACAATGAACGTGATTCTCTAAACTCTAGACATGAAATATTCCTGGAAGGGTTGACATGACGTTAGAATTATTCAATAATTTTAGAAAAAAATAGGATTTGATCGCATTATTACTGGATGCGCATAAGAGTACACTCTTACATTTACCTCATGACGTGAATATCATCATCACAAAACAAATGCTGATTGTTAAATATTTCGTTGCTAATAAAATATGATCAATTATCATTTTTTAAAATCGCTTATCAGTAATGTAACACTATGTCAACTGCAGAAATATTATATTAAGAATATCTGTACAATAAAAAATATAGTTCTTGATATTAATTTTTACTAGTTTATCTTTTCATTTTCATTTTGGTTGCTTTTATCACGACACGCCAGTTCTGGAGATTTGGGAAGCGTGGAGTACTTCTTCATTGTCATTACTCCTAGATCCACCCAGACCCGGAGTGACAGTATCCGTTAGAGTTCGATCTATTGGTGAAATAGATCTATCTAAAAATATTTCCTATTTGATAGGGCTATGTACAAAAAAAAAAATTCATAGAAACTACACAAATATAAATATCAACCTACAATGAACGCGATTCCCTCACCCTTTGGCATGTAATAGCCCCAGACTGGTTGACATGACGTTAAAATCAATCAATTGAGCTGTCAATCTATGGCAAAAAACATTACCGATTGAAAATACTCATCAAAATGATAATTTTTGACAAAGCTTTATCTAAAAATAAAAATAAACGTATCCTACGTTGTTTTTATGTACATTTTGAAAAGGATCATGAATGTCTATATTCATACAAAAGCAAATCAAACAACAATTTTGAAGCAACGTTTGATTTTGCTAACACGTGTCTTTTCTCTAGCGAATGGAAAACATTTGGAAATGACACATTAAGTGGGTTTTTCCAACTACAGTCAACAGAAACGTTTGAAATTTACGTGGAATCAAAACGAAAACAATGAAAACTAAAACAAGAATAAAAACTTAAAAATCCAAAGAAAATTTATAAATTCAAACACTGTAAGGTGAAAAGGACTAAATCTCCTCTCAGTAACAGAGTGAACCAGTTTCACTTCCAATATCATGAGCGGTAGCAGAAACGGTGAGATATCTTTTCTTCGTGATTCTATTCCCCCAGCTTATCCATTCCTTTCAAATTTACTTTGCTCTACTAGTTTAGTGAATGTCCATCTGTTGCCGGCAAGAGGAATGATATTGTTGTTGGACAGAAGAAAAGCGAATGATTTCGTCATACACAGGAAATGTGGATCGATGTGGCGATGACACGTCTACTGTTGTCAACGATCTCTAGCCTCGTTTTTTTTATTTTTATAATCGCTAATTTATTTGTGGACAATTCCTACTTTATAGATTTACATCAACAATTTTTTTATCATCTAACTGTTTATTATGAACACATTTAGGTATAGGAATAAACACACTCCACTGAAATCAAAAATACATTTGTGTCGAAGCGTATGTGCATGAAGGTGTGCATATGCCTTTTACGTTTGTAAAATGTGTGAAGAAATCAATGTAATAAATTGCTCCCATATATATATATATATATATAGTTGGTTGGTTGGCTGGTTGAGTGGTTGTATTTTATGGCATATCAACCTTTTTAGATTATTTAACGCCAAATCCATTTTTATAGTAATAGTCAGTTCTATTTCGAACAATTCAGTTTAGCATGAGTACACTGTTTAATTGTCAAAAACATTTCTATTTCAGGCTATTCAGTTTAGTCAAACAATTCTAATTCAAACAATTCAGTTTGATGTTAGTATAGATTTTCTCCACACTCAGTTTAATTTCAAAACAGTTCTATATTAAACAATTCAGTTTAGCATAAGTATAGTTTCTATCTTAAAACAGTTCTATTTCAAGCAGTTCAGTTTAGCATAAGTACAGTTTAATTGTCAAAAATATTTCTATTTCAAGCTATTCAGTTTAGTCAAACCATTCTAATTCAAACTATTCAGTTTAGTATATGTGTGGATTTTGTTTACACACAGTTAAATGTCAAAACAGTTCTATATTAAACAATTCAGTTTAGTGTAAGTACAGTTCCATTTCAAACAATTCAGTTTAGTATAAATACGCAGTTTAAATGTAAGTACACAGTTTAATTGTCAAAAACATTTCTATTTCAAGCCACTTTGCCTAGTCCAACAGTTCCAATATAAACAATCCAGTTTAGCATAAATATGCAATTCAATTCTATTAAACCATAGGTGCGACCATTCTGGACCAAAGTGGACCTGGGAGCAATGGCCATGAATGGGGTGTTCCACATTCCCCAAAGCCCAACCATCACTGGAACCTCACCATCAGATTGTTTAGTGTCATATCCAGGACATTTGTGGGGAGGGGGTCTTACCCTACTGCAAAGGTGCAGTCGGTGTATTCTACAGCCCCAGCCGACTGGGCAAATATATATATATTATCTTCCTTTAAAAATGAACTTTATTTATTGAATAACCGTCATATTCATATATTTATTGAATGACTGTCATATATATATATATATATATATATATATATATATATATACGACGATCATTTAGTAAATATATATATAAATTCGACCGTTATTCAATGAATGAAGGTAATTTTTTAAAGTAAAATCTTCAGAATTGCATTGTTTTGAATTGGTTTATATAATGAATTATCTAAATCATATTCAAAATGGTGGTAAATAGCCATTCATTTTTATATGTCCCTTTTCCCACTAGTTGGGTCCTCGTTGATCTTCGTTCACAGAACCCTTTTTAGTGGGTGCAACGAATGATGTGCCTTGAAAACATGGCTCTAGATTATTCCAGTTCAGTCTTCGGCTCTTCGGTGATTTAATGTGCTGTTTTTTTTTGGGGGGGGTAGTTTGCACAACAGTTTTTCCTTTTACCGCGCCGTCCAGTGAGATTTTTAACAATTAAATGCAAAACAAAATTCTTGGCAACGTTGTGCACTGTTGAAACAAGGATATCTAAGTCTTTAGAGAGGGTCTTCTGTTTTATGCCAATAGAACTTCTCATGTTCTTGAAGTTTCTTGTCTTCGCCATTGTGTACAAGAAACAAGGAAATACACGTGACATTTAGCATTACTGACATCATTCATTTGTTAATTCAAGTTATGTTATGACCAAGTAAGCAACAGCAACTACTTATAAACAACCTGGGGCCAGTGTGCCGTATCTAAACAAAGCTTTGTAAATAACAATTCAAATTATGTTGGGACTGACAATTTAACACAAGCCATTCTAATATATCGAAACCGAATAGAATGTAATGATTTTTCCAAACTGATTTGAAGGGTGCCAGTAACAATATCAGTGTAAGTTTTCAGGTTTCATTGTTTTCTCTTCCAATTCTTTTAATTTTTTTCGTCATTTTATGTTCTGTATCAAACATGATCAAAACTATTTTGCTTGATTCTTTTTCTAATATATATATATATATATATATATATATATATATACATATATATTATCTAATTTTTATACCTATTCTATTTTTTCTGACGGTGTGAAAAAATCCAGATGATACAATTTGCCAATAAAAAAATATTACACAAATTCATAACTGGGAAAAAAATTACGTAAAAAAAGAAAAACTAAAAATATTCGTACAGTTTGAAAATAATCAACCAATAACGCATGCCTTGTGAAAAGAAAAAGTACCAACAGAATTACTTAGATTAAAACGTAAGATTGCTCAATACACTAAGTAGAGCGAAATACGAATACTTACGTAATCAGAAAAAATCTGCCAAGGAAATACTTAATGTTTGTTGGCATAAAAAAGTTTAGTTACTTGGTAGGTAAAGTATGATATATTTCCTTTTTTTATTGTTGTTACGCTGATTTTATTCTTTCTAGCCGGCTTTTAATCAATAAAATTTTGTTTGGTTTAACCCTTATTTAGTCAGAATTATCCTGATGATCCGACTTGTTGAAACCTAAGTAGATTTTTTCTAACTGTGAGTATATATATATATATATATATATATATATATATATACATATATATATATATCATTAAGTAGATAGCACGGAGTTCTTAGATTTTACCTCTCTCCATCCGTCCCAATCATCCATCGCTCCTGTCAGGTCCTCTAGACTGTATAAAGTGTCTGTCCACACAGAGCTGATATATGAATATCTTTGTGGGTGGGTCAACACTAGTGTATCCATGTGTGGTAGTCCGTTGGAGAACGTTGCTTATAAGTTAGTCCTTTCTTCTCCAGTAGCTCCCTGGTTGTCTTGTTTTTAAGTGTCCATAAAACTGGTGTTTCTCCGTGTTTCACCTTTTCTCCGTCGATATGTTGTTATATATAGATATTAACTCATGGAATGTCAATATACAATATATCAATGCCAGCAGGGATTAATAAAATGATTATTTAAGATAATATCAATTGTCGTTGTAGAGATTGAAACAACGGAAATTAAGAGAATTCCGTCCCGACAATAAGGTCGTTATGCGAATCAGTCACTAAACAAGGACTTTCTCATCAGATTATAAAATGTTATGTATTTACTCTATCACAACGTCATATTTCATGTCAGTGTAATTGATATTAAAAGCTTCCCCTGCACCCTATATATATATATATATATATAAGACTATCACTATAATGGGATGTCATGTGAAACTAAATATAAAAATAATTTATGTGGCACTTTTCATACTTCTATGTACAGCGATATTATTGTGCTTTACTCTCTCTCTCTCTTTCTCATCTCGTTCCCTTCTTTTTACTTTTCCCTTGGCATGCATGAGATAGAGCAATAAGTGAGGTGGTCGATAAGTGAAGACCAATTGAATAATAAATGTAACAAATAAAATCAGGTTTTTATTCGGAAATCCGGAACACGAAGCCATGTAGAAAATTCACTTTAAACTATTACTACTAAAACGAGAGTAAAACTATGAGAGGCAAAAAAGAAAGGCATCCATAATCTACAGATGCAATATGAGCCGACAACCTTTCTTTTAAGTCTATCTTTAGATAATAACAGCATACACTAATCAGTAGTGCAGCTTTTATATTTTTACTGTTACGTCGAATTCTAATCTACCCTTAAGAGATCGATATCTCGGTCATTGTCCTCTGTAGAAGGCTGTTACGTAGAATGTGTATCGCCGAGAGCAGTCAGGCACTTGACACTCCACAAAATAAATTGCAGTCAAGACTCCTATTTCGGGTGTATGATAAACAAATAATGTGGAAGTTAATTCGGGGCTAAACTGACCTCAGACGTTGGTAAGGGTGTGCCAATTCACTTTCACATACACCACCAAGTCCTTTGTCTTCCTACCCACTGAGATCACGGAAGAACGAACTTCTAGGTTAGATAATATTAACTGTAGACAGATTTCCAAAATTCTCTGGTAATGTTTTAAGGAGGCAGTAAGACGTTTGGCGAGAATTAATGAAAGCGGTACGAGGCTGCGACAGGATACATGCAAAAGAAGTCAAATTGACAGAGGAAATAACATAACCAAAAGATTTCAACACAAGGGTGCATTTAAAATATTATAAAATTTTAATATGTGACGACCGAATAAATAATGATGAGATTTAAGAAACAGTTTTTTTTCTTTTCTCTTTTCTTTTTAAAATATAACAAAACGTTAAGCCAACAGGAAAACATCAAACAAAAATGTTTCTCTCTCCTTTTTCTTCTTTCTCTTTTTTCTTTCTTTCATTTTCTCTTGCTTGAGTAAAAGTGTCTAATCGTCGGACTGAAGCATGTAGTAGTGTTCATTCAATAAATTTAATCCTTGGTGAAATAGAACCTTTACAGTCTCTCTTTTTTTTTTTTTTTTTGAATACATATAACTTTCCAATATTTAAGAATTGTAGAAGGAAAACGGTTTGAGTTGTACTTATCTTATGTTTTCAATTTTTCAGAATTCCTTCTCTCCTTTTTGGGGGTGAGTGACCTTTCCGGAGCTGGATGACCTCAGCGATCTGCTTCTAACGCTGGCTTTATCTAAAATTAAAATTCTTCTTCAAATTTCTCTAACGTGTGATGGTCTTTTTGGTGCGACGAGCCTGTGGACCAATCATTCGACTTTTCCTCTTCCACCACCTCGTCGGGTCACACCATTTGATTGACCTAGACTTCTTTCGTTCAACAGACTACAGGGCACAGAGTGCAGATAGCTTGCCCCCTTTTTTCCCTTACCATTTTAACGGTCAGTCTTAATGCCTGTTGATTCACTCTCTCTCTCTCTCTTAAAGTATACCACGTCACAGTACCCTTAAACCTGACCATTTTATAAAAACAGAAATGTTCTGGAGAATTGGCAATCTGATCGGAAAATAGAGGCTTTCGAAAATCTTTGAACATTTATCTGGATAGCCTGAAAATATTTCCAGCTCTTGTGATAAGTTTCATATATTTTTCTTACCTTCAAATGTGATCATTTATTGATAAGAAATAATGTTATGTTTTCTTAAAAATTAAACAGAATAAAGTTCGTCTGATTTATATAGAAATAACACACCATTAAATGATATGGAAAGCATTAGTATTTTATTTATCTTCATTCTGTTTAGCAAACATTGTATAATCTATTTCAATTTTTAAGATATCCAAGAAAAAAAGTAAACAAATAACTTCTGCAGTAATGATCTCATCAAATCTATTAGACCTTTATTAAGTAAGAGACGTTACTTTTGTGACTGTGCGATAAAATAAATCCAATAAATTTGTTAAAATGTTAAAATACAGAATTTTTCTACCTGAAAGCAACAGTTTTCTCACTGTTTCATATATATGAAGCTTCATTTTAAATGTTATTAATACCAGGGTGAGTCAAAAGTTTTGCAATATTTTAGTACGTGACCGAAGCAATTCAAACCATGCGTCGTAGGTACCCACTGTGGTTCATAGTATAGTGGTATGGTGCGCTAACACGTTGTGCATTGCCTCACTCCGTGTGTGATTTGAAAGCTATACGTGCACCGTAGTCTAATTTGGGACCTTATGCTTTACGAATTCATACTGGGTCATAATGCTACGGAAGCAACCAAAAACATTTGTTCTGCGAAAGGTAAGACGCAATTGATCATAGTACAGTAACTAGGTGGTTCAAGAAATTTCGTTCGGATTGCAAAAACTTCGACGATCAGGCAAGGTCAGGTAATTCTCAAAACGTGGACTCTGAGGCTGTGCTCCCAGCCATAGAAGCAAATCCGGCGAGTAGCACTTGGAGAGTATTAGGTGAGCTCGGCATCTTACCGTTCAGGATGGTTTGTCACCTTAACGACCTCGGAAAAAGCAAACAGATCTGTGTTTGTTACAAATTTTCGTCTTTATATAATGAACTATATCTAACTTGAGAAATCAGCAAAAAGTACAATGCGTCATGCTTGATGTTTAATTTGTTTATCGTTTGCTTGGATTTGCCATTTTACTAGTGATATTATCCCTGGTATTTCGCCCATATTATCATGTATAAACAGTAAATGAATTTTCTGTTGTAAAGATTGTAATAAATTTGTTTGTTTCCATGGGGAATGGTTATCAAACTTTACTTGTTGACGGTTAATTGAAGAATATTTGGCGTTGACGTAGAAGCTATGCTGTTTAATGTCACCACGAATCGGAAACACCAGCGAGCACGTTTCCATAATTCTGTTTCCGAATAACTATCAACTTAATCAGATATCAGTGCCATAGCTATGAGAGAGAGAGAGAGAGAGAGAGAGAGAGAGAGAGAGAGAGAGAGAGAGAGAGAGAGAGAGATTTATCCTGTAGCCTAGTTTGGTCGTGGTGGGGACGCTATTCATGTACTGTGTTTAGAGCAAGAATAGTCTTGCAGATTCCATCCCTCTCCAGATATGGTTTGAATTTAGAGTCTTCCTTCTCTTAGACCGGTTGCCATATCAAGGTTAAAGACCCCAGTCTGCCCAAGTATTTACTCATAGCTTTCCCAAGGGTATTAGCGGTATATGA
Organism: Sepioteuthis lessoniana; assembly: GCA_963585895.1. Taxonomy (NCBI): domain Eukaryota; kingdom Metazoa; phylum Mollusca; class Cephalopoda; order Myopsida; family Loliginidae; genus Sepioteuthis; species Sepioteuthis lessoniana. The sequence continues at coordinate 50,311,187 of OY757915.1, forward strand.
AATGTAAACAGCCTCATTCAGGTTTCAACTCGGATTGCTAAGTTCACTTCCAACGAAGATAACCGTTACGCCACGAAGATAACCGTTACGCCATGGTTATAAACTAAAAAATTAGATTAAATCTGAAAATTTAGTTTTAGAAGAAATTTGTTAAATAAAAAAGTTCCTTGTAATGACAGCAGTTGTAGTTTCTCTTCTTTAGCCATGTCCAGGTCATTTTATGTGAAATCTCCCTTATTTGCGGCTTGAAGTATCCATACAGTTGTTTTTCTTACCCATTTTGTTTTCTAGATTTTGTTGTTTTACTGTTTGTCTTTAGGTTGACAGTTACTAAATGCAAGAATTAATCTTTCTTTGCTCTTTTTTATATATTCATTATTATTTCATTCTTTATAAGTTTTTCACACCAGCGTAAGTTCGTGGTCTTTTACAGAAGTCTGCGCGACAGCAAGTTTCCTCAGGTCTCCAGGTCTCTTCTCAGTATTCTTGCTATTCTGTATGGTTTCTATCCTTCCTCTGATCACTAATTACACCAGACTCTTTTTTAACCTTTAGAAACCGTTCCTAGCGTACCAACAACAATTGGTATCACCATCACCTTCATGGTCCACAGCCTTTTCAATCCTCCAGCAAGATCCTAGTATTTTTTGTTTCTTTTATTTTCCCTTTTGTCAGCCGAAACAGTAAAATCCATTTGATGAAAAGTTCTTTTCTTCTGGTTAATTGATCCTATTTACCAACCCCTCCGCTCGGGTAGGATATGACACGTGGTCGATTTTTAAGCGGAGTTTATCAGGTTTGAACTCAGAGTTTTCCTTCTCCTAGACTAGTTGCCTCACCAAGGCTGAAGAACCTAGTCCGTCCTACTATTTACCCATAGCTGGAGGGAGAATAATTGGATTCTTACCTTTCCCAAGGGTATTAGTGCTATGTGAAATGAAATCAGTCTCGTCCAGGATTTGAACTCGTGTCGCCATGTTCATTTCCTACGACGATAACCATCACACCACGGGCACCTCTTCTGGTTAATTGATACTAGGTCTGTGGCCTTCTGGCCGGAATTGATTGATACAAGGTCTGTGACCTTCTAACCGGGATCAATTGATACTAGGTCTGTGACCTTCAAGCCAGGATCGATTGATACTAGGTCTATGGCCTTCTGACCGGGATTGATTGATACTAGGTCTGTGACCTTCTGACCAGGATTGATTGATACTAGGTCTGTGGCCTTCTGGCCGGAATTGATTGATAGTAGGTCTGTGGCCTTCTGACCGGGATTGATCGATACTAGGTATGTGGCCTTCTGACCGGGATTGATTGATACTAGGTCTGTGGCCTTCTGACCGGGATTGATAGAAGGTCTGTGGCCTTCTGACCGGGATTGATCGATACTAGGTCTGTGACCTTCTGGCCGGGATTGATCGATACTCGGTTTGTGGCCTTCTGGCCATGATCGATCGATACTAGGTCTGTGACCTTCTGGCCGGGATTGATCGATACTAGGTCTGTGGCCTTCTGACCGGGATTGATCGATACTAGGTCTGTGACCTTCTGGCCGGGATTGATCGATACTAGGCCTGTGGCCTTCTGACCGGGATTGATTGATACTAGGTCTGCGACCTTCTGGCCGGGATTGATCGATACTAGGTCTGTGGCCTTCTGGCCGGGATTGATCGATACTAGGTCTGTGGCCTTCTGACCGGGATTGATTGATACTAGGTCTGTGGCCTTCTAGCCGGGATTGATTGATCCGTTTTTATCTCAAAATCCCAGAGAATTTTATGCGTCTCATTTTCTAGGATGGATTCTGTTTTGTGCGTATATCATTTGGTAGTATGGTGCAATTTCAGTCTCTTGTCCAATTTCCGGAAGATCATCTTTCCCACCCAGTCATGACCAGTCTCATTCTTTTATTGATAGTTTGCTGCATTCTCTTATTTCACTTGTAAAGTGTTTATTTAGGCGAATAATCCGTTTAAAGTTTTTAAGCAAACGCACTTCACTTCTTCCATGAAGTTCAGATTTTCCGAAGACTTTTTTTTCACGATTCAATTTTTACTGCCAAATTTATTTACACAAAATTGAAATAAAATTCCATTGTTGGTCAATGGTGACAAACTTTATATTTTTATTTGATACTGTTATTCATGAGAATGATTCATTGATAAAATCTAATTCTTTAATGAGTAATTTGTGTTTTTATTTTGAATATTAAACTATTTCAGGTTAGTTTAAATTTACCATTAAACACAAAATTGAAGCAAATGTAACATTTTTGTATTACAAATGACTGAAAAAACATTAAAAAATGTTTTCACATAAATCTAATCATATATAATTATAATTAGATTATGAATATTTTATTCAAATGTTTATTTTTGATATTGTAAAAATGTTGCGAGCTTGAATAAGATTAATCAGCTATTTCTCCAGCTTCTTCTTAAGTATTTATTTACTCAAATTGAAACTAATTTTTGATACTAGAAGACCGAGATTAACGTGCACTGCGATGGATTGTTCCACCACAAGACATTGTCTCAAAAATAGCCAAAGGCCTCTCTCTTTATTAGTTCCCTTGTTGGACACTTCAGGCACCGGGCAAAAACTCCCTTTATATTGAGGTGGAGGAACAGTACTCTGGGAAAGGGCGAGGAAATAGTTGATCCTATGTTAACAACTGCCAAATTTTAGATACTAAAGGAACTCGATAATTGATTAAATATCATTCAATATTTTGCAAACCATTATCAATCTATCCCAAAACCAATTTACATAAAAATCAATTTAAAAAGTGGATTCTTAGGTTTTAGGCAATCGTCCAAAATGTCCGTTTTTAAATCATTCGTATGGAGTGAGGTAAAAGTTGGGATTAAGAGTATAATTAATTTGGCTTGAAAAGTTACTCCTAAATTGAAACAGGACAAGAAATAATTGTGCTTAAGGAACTTAATCTACCATTTCAGATATTAGTAAGTTTCCAGAAATTGTCCCGGAAGAGGTGTATCTTTGCTTTCAAAACGAATTACAGAAGCCAGTAAGACAAAATTATGTGTCAGATGAATAAAATATCAGTTTATTGGCTTCCAATAGATAGATAGATAGATAGATAGAGAGAGAGAGAGAGAGAGAGAGAGAGAGAAAATCAATTGCAAATGTAAGTCTGAATGTTGCAAACAATTCAGTTATTTGTCAACTACATTGATACCATTTTGATATCATAGAAGTTCACGAAAAAATGCACCCCAAAATCCAACATCTGCATAGCCGAGTGTGCCAAAAAGTCAAATACGAGCATCTGCTGCTGTTCAAAGGGAAAATAAGCAAAAACCTCCAGTACTGTTCGAAATCAAATTGATAATTAAATGACTTCTTTTTTAGAATTAGGTAAGATTAATTTGAAAAAAAGTCTAATCAACAACATAAAATACTTTGCATGTCCAGTTGTAGTGTTGTTGAATGAAAATATTCTAACTGTTCAGTCACCAAAAGCTATTGATGGTATCCCTCTGTGTTTATAATTTAGATAAGTTTGCGGTTTAAAACCTTTCATCGTGGAGTTAAGTGTCATATTAGCAGCTTGTCCAAAAAAGCCATATAAATACAGTTGATACTTAGTCAACATTGGAAGAAATTATTCGATATTTAAATCCTATGGCTTTTGATCACAAGAAGAAAATCTTGTCTCAGCATTTTTCAGCTATGAGCCACAAAATTTTTGGAAAGAAAAAAAGCTCACATATAGTGAAACAAGCTTTTGAATACTATGCAACATCACGGTTATTGTTTAATTGTGTAAGACAGAAATTTCAATTACCATCATTAGTCACATTAATAAGGATGACATCTAAAGTTTCAAAACTTAATGAAGAATATTTTTGCAATCTGTAATACTTTTTATGCCAGTCAAAAAAGAGGAATTTTTTTAATGTTAAGACCCTTCAAATTGAGGATACATTGACCCTCTGCAAGCTGAAATTAGATCTCCACGTGACAGCCGACTTGATTTGATAATTGAGTTTGGTCAAATGGCTCTTAATATGGCTGACAGTCAAGGTAATCATATGAAACAATGATCCAAACTCACTGTTTCTGCCATATACAATACTTGGAATGGAATTGTCAACACCTTTCAGCTACAAGCCATGAATATGTGCTATTTAGGCAATTTTCAACTGATCCACTTGAAAAAGAATTTAATAATTTTCGTCAAGGATCAGTCGGCACCTATTTATAAATATTCAGCAGTGTATTTGAAAGCTTCATATTATGTAGACACCTTTAGTTTTGAATGAAAATGTAAATATTAATCCTTTTGATGTTAAACCAGGTTAACAGTGTACATCTTGTGGTTATAAACTTTATCAGGAAGGTTCAGAAATATTTGAAAATCTGGAACCTTTTGAACCATCTCTTTCTGATGAAATAAAAATCGCTCTCGTATACATAGCTGGATATATTACAAGAAATAATAACTAACCCAGTGAATATAAACCTATTTTATTATGAAAAGAAAGGAAAATGTACCAATTCAATTGACCGTGAAAACTAAAGATTCTTTCTAACACACTTGCCAATGGTTATTTTTTGTTTCACCCTTTTCAATACAATGAAGGAAAACATGTGTTATAAATCATTTAGTAACATTTTTATGCTAATTTCTGAGTTTCATTTTTACGACATGGAGAGAAAAATCATGCGCATATTTTTGCAAATATAGTTTTTAAAAACTACGCATCCAGATCAGACAAAGAACCAGTTTTAAAGATTTTGAAACTTTCCTAGAAAGATTTTTTTATCTGTTTACATTTCTAAGATGATTGTTATATACACATTTCGACTGATGTCCTCCAGCCTTCTTCAGATACTTCTTGTTGAACCTGGTAATTTTAATGAAAATTTAAACCGCTCTCTTTATTCAATCCCTGGGCAAGAGCGAATAAAAGATACGATGTAACCTGTAAAAAGTGTGAATGTTTCAGTTACAACATTATGTGGATCATGTCCACAAGAAAAATACATATTTTTATTTATTTAACTTTTAGTTCATTAGATTATTTTTTTATGTATGGGTCAAAATGATATTCTAAGTATTTTCGAAAATAGTTAACTTACCGTATTTGACAGCATATAAGGCAATTTTTTTACGAAAAATATCTTTTAAAATTCCCCAGTAAGTTTAAAATTTGCGATAGTCGGCCGAAATTAGCTACTTGGCAACTCCTGTCAGCTTAGATTTTAGAGTAACTTTCATATACCTATTGTCATTATATTATGCAGATTAAAAGTGTTATCATAGATAATATTCATTATATTAATTTCATCACATTTAATATTAGTACTTTGTTTTCTTGATTTGCCCAGCTAAAATTGTGGTGCGTCTTATACACCCGTGCGTCTTATATGCTGTTAAATACGGTGATTTTCTTCCAAAATTTCTGAAAATCAACCATTTTTCAATAGACCTCTAGGTCTGGCTCTCAGTTGCGCCATGAGCAATATATGAGTTTGGAGTATAATACGTCATGCTCCAACCTCAAAACCATTCATCAGCGCTTCACTAACATGACAAGTCATTACTGCCAACGCATCAGCAGAGGATCGAAATCCTTAGTCCAATTCGCTTAAAAGAGCAGCTTTGTTAAGACGTTTCATAACATAATCAGAGATCTCGTTAATAATGCTATGAATGTTAATTGGTTTCTTTCACTTGCATTCATATAGGCCAGTCAAGGAAAGGAGATACCCCAAGAGCTCGGAAAGCACTTATATTGTATGTATTTACCCCCGGCCATGAGTAGGATGAGACACATAATGAGACAAATAATGTTACCAATTCGTTTACAAATTATATACATTTAATATATACGTAAACAAGATTTGACATTAAATAACCTACAAGGGTTGATATGCCATAAAACACAGCCAAGCCACCAACCAACCTAATTTCACAACAGCTAACAAACTTCTTCCAAGCTATAGCCATATCAATTCTATTATATGGTTACGCAACTTGGACTTCAACGAAACGCCTTAATGATGATAATGAATACAACTTGTACTGTCAACAACTTTGCCATTGTCAATAGATCGCGAATTACGTTTAATTAAGAATTAATTCTTTTTTCCTTCGAATTTTTGGCTCTGCAACCGTCGCTTGACAACTGTGGAACTCGTCCTAATGACATTGTTGAAGTTGTAAAGTCTAACTTTTTAAAAGATTCCTAGATTTTTGCTCTGAAATAAAATCATCTTCTGGCTATTAAATCTCAAATGTTCATTAGAAAGTCAAGTAGACATTTTATTCTCATCTTATGATGATTAATTTCAGATTGTTTAGATAATTTTTTTTAGAAATCATTTATATCGGTAATTTCCAGTGAGAAGAAATAAAATTGAAATTCCTGTGGTGACAGCAAGGAGTTTAGAATAACGAAGAGCTTGGGAGTGAACTTTAAAATTCCACTGCAAAGCTAATCAGATTGATTAAGTGATTGATTTTACCGGCATGTCAATTCGTCTGGGATTATTTTAGACGTTAGGCAATAACGTTCATTGTATATTCATATTTATATCTTTTATGTTGTTGTTTCTTAAAAGTTGCACTCGGTCCTATCAAATACGAATAATCTTAAAACAGATCTATTTGGCCCATAGATGAAACTCTAACAGGTACGATCATTCTGGGTCAAAGTGGACCTGGGAGTAATGAAGGAGTACTCTATGCTCCAAATCTCCAAAACTGGAGCCTCACCATCAGATGCAGTTTAATGTTATACACAGGAGGCAAAGCTTATCGGAGTCATGATCACGAACTATGAAAAGTGACATTGAATTTAAAAACCATGACAATTTGCAGAAATCGCAACATAGAAAGTGTTTAAATGATGACAATAATTAACATTTTTAGGCAACAACTGTTGTTAGCAGTCGAGACAAAGTTTTCTTTCTTCCATAAACGCCTACCAAGTCATTCGTTTGGAGTAGAAACTTGATACTTCGCAAATCAAGAGATGAGCATTTTTCATGTGTACGCGATCTGCCCCCCCCCCAAAAAAATACAACTGAAGTGCTATATGTTTGTTTCTGAGAGGACGTCCGGTCTTCAATGTAGTAATCTATATTTCCGACGTTGGAGATAACAATGAGTTAATGTGTGTTGTTCGAGTTAAGAACTAGCAATCTAAGGTCTATGGCGTTTGTAATAATTTACATTCCGAATAGGCTAACAATGATACAAGTTCTCTCTGATCGACTCAGATCGAAGACTTGAAGGTTAGTCTTCATATACTTGTCGTATCTGAATAACAAAAACTCACCGCTACAATCATTAGAGAATGAGCCACACAATTCAGACATTTAAAACACAGAAAATGTGTTATGGTTTAACATTTCCTCGTGCCAAACAATATAAAATAATTCATGAGGAATTAACAATGAAATATTTATTATTTGAGCAAAGTTAATAGAAAGGATATAGGAATTACATGAAATTCTAAGAGTATATTTTGGAGAGCGAGTCATTTCTAGTAGTTGAAGTTGTATAAAAAAATTACGTCAAAGCATGGTAATGTGCTCGGAACAACACGAAGTTTGTTGGAGCAAAAGACCCCCCACACACACACACTGTCGGGACACGCACTTGTGCGAGCTTCTCGATGTCAAGGCTGGAACGAAGAGAGAGAGAGAGAGTTTCAACGTTTCCGCACGTTTTATAATGATACTTTGGTCACGCCACCTAGTGGCTATTATAAGTACCATTTAGAAAAGCAAGGAATGTAACCCCTACATCTGTTCTAATTCCAGGTTGGCCGTACGTATGTGTCAAGTTGTAGTAGTGTACGTCCTCTACTTAGACAGGCCATGTATTGCATATTATTCCAGAGCAAAGAATAGAATGGGCACTGATACAAAACTACTATGTGGATTCACTCGTCACTCAGTGAAGACGTAAGTGAAGGATTTTAAAACACTACTAGACTTCCGGTCAAACAATTTATTCGTAAATGATTGCCACGTGGCTCTGAAATCCAAATTTCTTGAATTTTTTCCAATAGTTTATATAATCACGCTAGATAAATTTCATAATTTGATAGACTCGTGTCCATTCTTTTGTTTACTCTTTCGATTGTGTAAATCGCACTGTGTAAATCGCAGTATTTGTACATGGGTCAGATTAGCGAGTAAAAAATGCAAAAATCTTACTGGTTACAACACAAGAATTTGATTTCATGAAACTTTCAAAGTAATGAAAATGATTTTCCTTGTTTAACCAAGATAAAGAAAATACGAAATTTATCTTAAATATTGTTCTTCATTTTATGATAATCCATCCTCTTCATACTACGATTTGCTTGAACAAATGTTAACGTTCTTATTGGTTTTTATTACGACATTTTAGCCGAAAAACGCATCGGCTGTAGAGTGATAAAACCCCAAAAAGGCTGAAAATATTAGACCGAAGAATTCATGTAAAAATTTTAGCATTTTTAAAAATTCCCTTTCATTTCTTGATGATGGGAGGGTGAAGGCGAGGAACGCCATATTCAAGCACATAAAAATGTAACCTTTAACTTAACTCGAACGTTGATCCATGGTAGCAAAAATACAGAATCTTTATTGCCCCCAAAATATGCTATAATGAATTGTGAAAAGAAGAAACTAACACTGGACTTTTTTTCAAAGTGCTTTCAAACAGTCGAATTATGAAATTGAAAATATTTTTTATTGTTGAGCCTACAGGATTTCTTCCGATCTTATCAGTTAGGAAAAGTGATTTAGGTCGAGTAGTGTATCCAGCCATATTGTGAATAAAACAACGAATCCTTACCACCATTTCACTAGACACTAAGATGATCGATAGTAAACAATGTGTATAGCTAAGTAGTTATAACGTCAGCAAAGTTCATTTGCGAATATCAGGAACATTAAAGTGAAAGTTTCTGCTCTCAACTTCGGATTAATGACTCTTGCTACAACGTTTTAATTCTACAGAATTTAAACCAAGCCATCCTTCAATTGTAGAGAATTATATTCTGCGAATCTGAAAGACCATTTTAGTGCCAGGAACAACAATTCTGTCGGTAAGAAGTAAAATGAATCATGAAAACGTAATTGATTATATTTTTGACACAGGTGCTGCCCTTCTTTCTTAGGGCAAAGTGACTGCTTTCTAATATATGTCACCTGAAGCACTTCAAAGTATGACCACATGTTTTTATAAGAACTATAAATTGGAAGGACACTCGCAATAAGCCTCAGAATGTTTAGAATCCAATCACATCAGAAAAAGCTTAATGGCTAAAAGGCTGCTATGAACAGGTCATATAAGTGTGTTCACATTTATGTCACTTGTAAGAAGATGATTTAAAGAAGAGAATGGTCTTTTTCGAAGTATCGACCAGAATCTGTATTGATATTTAAGAAGGGTTTGTCCGTTATTTGTTTTTTTTTAGATCGCAAAACATATTCATCTAAAGCTACTAAATTTGATATGCATATCTATTGGACATCTGAAGAGAGGGGATTGGCCTAAAAAAAATTTTTTATGGGGAATATGGGAGATCTAACAATTAAGAAGGGATTTCTAACAATAAGCAATAATTAGTTGATAGTCATGTTGCTGCAAGACGTAACAATTCGTACAGAATATAAAATGCTAAACAGAAAAAAACGAATGATATTTTTCTTACTATGACCATTCATATTTAATTCAACATTACTAATTAGATTTATAACTTGTTCTTTAAACTAGAAATGTAAAATAACTACATAGCATTATTGCGAGGCATCTCGGGTGATATAATGGTTAGCAAGCAAGACGAGCAAACCCTCACATATGACTTGGATTCTCATTAGGTGCCCCATTTATACGGCTCTGCGCCACATCTGAGCAAAAACGCTTAGTGGATTACTACACAGTATTATAGCTTAGTTAGAACTAACAATCCGAATAAAATATATTTAAATCAATTAACTGACACTCAAATCAAATGTATTTCTCTACAAAACTCCGTAAAATATTTAAACCTCTTATCCGGTGGAGACAAGTAATTCATACGTAAACAACTTAATCGATGAATTAAATAATTATAAGTTATACGATTTACAGACAAAATAAATGCTCTACACTGTGAATTTAAATGATGACTTGTTTTGTTGTTTATAGTCGCTAAAAATATGTACGAATTGCAATATTTCTATAAAGATGACTATCAATATATTTAAAAGGAAACATCTGTATAAATTGAGATTAAGCTTGTAAAATTTGTCCTGAATGTTTAAACAAATTAATATTTTATATTTAAATCGATAAATGCAAAAAGAGTTGTTAAGACATTCAGTAAAACTTCTTAATCTTTTATTTCGCCCTTTCAGTGGGACTTAGAATAAGCTGATTATCCTCTATAGCGTGGAAAGACCTCTCAAAAGTGGGGTGATGTCCTGAGTATGACACTAAACTGTATCTAATAGTGAGGCTCTATTTCTGGAGACCTGGGGAATGTGGATTGGCCCTTCATTGCTATTACTCCCAGGCTCACTCTGACACGAAGTGGTTGTACCTGTTTGGGCCCAATTTCAGGATCAAATAGATCTATTGAAAAATCATTCCCATTCGATAGGACCGTGTGCAAAAAACAAACAAATCTGAAGAAACAACTACAGAAAAAATGTGAATATGAAAAAAAGTAAAGTTGGCGACTGTTGTCGAGGGCGACATAAAGGCTCCCTTTTCATTAACTACTACTCCGATGTGTAGGGGAGGGCGCTACTTCTTTCTTTGGGTTACTCTACCTTACCCTTGATACCCACCTTATAATGTCGTGTTAAGCAAGGCGACATTGTTATGACTTGATCTGCGATTGAACTCCAGTCTCCCGGGCCAATGGCAAACACTCTACCCACTAGATAATATGACTGAAAAAGTCTTTAATGTTGTAATTTCGATCTTCGTTGGTCATTGTCGAAGATATGAGTACGACCACGCCATAGATTTTAAAATGCTTACTGCGATCAATGAATTTTTTGTATGATAGTAATTCCTAGTCACGTAATCCTGATCTGTAATTTCTTCACATTCAAACCAGTCATAACAGACTACGCGTTCAAACATGACGTCGACCACACGCGATGAACGCTTTCATTCAAAAAATTAATTGATCACAGAAAACATTTTATAATCTATGGCGTGGTCGTACCCACATCCCCGACAATAACCAACAAAGGTTGAAAGTGCATGTACTCGAGTTGCAACATCAGAGATTTCCGATAATAACTAAACAGTCTTCATTTACAGTTGTGACATCTCGCCAGTGAACATGCAAATGAAAAGTGTAATAAAAGAACTCCACTCTAAATCCTTGTCTGTTATCTTTGATAAAAATATGCCAATAAGAAAATCTGCTGCCTAAACACACACACACACACACACACACACATTCATATATATATATCATTCATATATATATGTAATCTAAGTAGAAGGAGAGATTTATTGAGAAACAAAGTCGACACTATAGCGTTTCGGTTCTAATGAACCATCATCAAGACTATGAGGGATTATATTAGTGATGCTATATATATATATATATATATATATATATATATATATATATATATATATATATATACGAAGATCGTACAAAAAATATAGTGAATTTTTATTAAAAAAGCAAAATAATTTTTTAGAATATTTTACGTAAATGTAAACTCTGCATTCTTTGGAATTGATTTATAGTAAAAATTATTTTAATTTAGCGAAAATATTTCTTTTGAAGCTATTCAAAAAGACGTCAAATTAAGCTTAAACGGAAGTCTGCCATCAAATTTTTGGTGACTGTGAGGTGCAAAACATGTGAAAATTAGAGATGAACATGTTATTTGTACGGGTTAGCACATTTTAGTCAAATGTTTACTAACAGGTTAAATTGTTTAAAGAAGATCGCAATGATATTTAAGATGAAATCAGAACAGGTATGACCACAATGGTGAGCATACCTGAAATGGTGGATTCAGTAAATGCACTTATTTGGGCTGACAGAAGAGTTACAATTGAGGGCATTTTTTAACAACTGGAAATTTCTGTGGTTACAGCACACAAAATAATGCATACTGACTTTGCCTTTTCTAAAGTCAGTTGTCGTTGGGTTTCACCAGGATAATGCAAGACCTCATACTGCAGCATGAACAGTGGAAACCATAAGCCGGTTTAGTTGGGAAAAGCTGCCACATTCTTCTTAGAGTCCAAATTTGCCTTTCTCAAAGAATTTATCCGAAGGACAAAATTTTCAAACGACAATGAAATGAATAAATGGCTAAAAACTCTATCCAAAGATTTCTATACTGAATGAATATAAACATTTATCTTTTAATAAGAAAAATGTACGAGGTGCCTTCAATAAGTTTCCAGACTTTTTGTACAGGCGTTTAAAATTGACGTAGACTCTTGAAAATCCAGTATGTTATTACTATACATCTTATGAGATGACTGACCAATTTTTATGATTTCAGCTGCAAATGAACAGCTACAGCAGGAATTCGAATACACCCTACTAAAGCCTGATTGTCACAGCTGCTGAATTTCAAAAATGCAATCTGGACGTGAGGACACTTTAGAAGAACGATATGCAATAAAATTCGGTTTTAAACTTGGAAAAAATGCCACAGAAACGTATGGAATGCTTCAGACTGCTTTTCGACCATCTTGCATGAATCGAGCGTCAGTTTTTGAGTGGCATAAGAGACTCAAGGAAGGCAGGGAGTCTGTGAGGGATGATGAGAGACGTGGGAGGAGTAAAGAAGTCAGAACACCAGAGTTGATTGGACAAATAAAGAATTTCATGAATAAGGACCGTCGTGTTTCTATAGAGACAATAAATCACAGTTTGATGTCAGTGTGGAAACTGTACACACAGTTATTCACGAGGAACTGAAGATGCGGAAGATTTGCGCGAAGTTTGTCCCAAGGGTGCTCAGAGAAGATCAGAAAGAAAGACGTTGTCATAACAGCAGGGAGATGGTCGGGCTGATCAATTCAGATCCAGCAGTTCTTGATGCTCTGGTGACCTGCGATGAAAGCTGGATCTACTGCTATGACCCAGAGACTAAGAGACAGAGTTCCCAGTGGAAGCATGCTGGCTCTACCATACCCAAGAAGGCCAGACAGAGCAAATCCACCCACAAACATTTGATGATTCCTTTTTTGACAACACTAACATGATCTACATGCACTGGGCTTCCACTGGATAGACAGTTAACAAGGAATATTATGTTGAGGTTTTAAAGAAAATTCAGGAAGAGATTCCGTCGGAAGAGGCCAGCACTCTTCAAATCGGGTCAGTGGCATTTCCACCAGGACAATGCACCAGTCCACAACTCCATCCTTGTCACAGACTATTTGAGCAAGATGGGCATCAAGACAGTTCCTCAGCCTCTCTATAGTCGAGACCTTGCTCCCAGTGACTTTTGGTTTTTTCCTAAGCTCAAGGAAAAACTTAGAGGCTGTCATTATGAGACAATTGAGGAGATGAAAGAGGCTGTGAGGCGTGTCATTGACACGCTCACACAAGAGGACTTCCATGGGGCCTTCCAGATGTTGTTGGAATGGTACAAGTGCACTGCAGCCAGAAGATATTACTTTGAAGGGGACTAGAGTTTCATGTGTGTACTACCAATAAGGGTGCCCATACGAAAAAAGTCTGGAAACTTATTGTGTGCTCTTGTATATTAAAGCATAAAAATTATATTGAAAGATAAACCAAATTTTTTCTCGGGTGAAATGTGAGTCCAATATATATATATATATATATATGTGTGTGTGTGTGTGTGTGTGTGTGTGTGTGTGTGTGTGTGTGTGTGTGAGAGAGAGAGAGAGAGAGAGAGAGAGTTCAATGATTTAGACTCGGAGATGCTAAGTAATAATTTTGAATTCTGATGGCGATGTTAACAAGCAGAATCTTAATCATAACTATATCATGGATAATTGATTGATTGATTTTAACAGCATATCAAACCATCTATGGGTATTTTATGCCTAGAGGTGATGGAGTCTCATTCATTATACGGTCATATTTACATTTTTTGTAGCTATTTGTTGCAAATCTTTGGTGGGGTTTTTTTTTGCACAAGGTCATATCGAATATGAATAATTTTTAAATAGATTAAACAGCTACTACCAATTCAAGTCAGAGATCGGGTATCTGTAGAAATAAATGTCTGATTAAGATTGTATATAACTGTATGGAATGGTAGATAAATGATGAATAACCTTTTTTCTCAAAGTCCAAGATTACTATCATTTCACGCTTGGATGTGGCATTAAAAGATTATAGTTGAATATATTCTTTTTCTGTTTTTCAACAATGACTGTTAATGAATCATTAAAAGAGCAATATTCATAAGAGTCACGCTAAATAAGAGGTCGAGTCCTTTCATTCACCAGTGCTGTGGTTAGTTCTTCGTTAATAGATTCCAAACAAAACTTCGCTTAAACATTTTTGAGGCAACCTCCTTCCCCCCCAAAAAAAAACGCATTTTCAAATTGTCAGATAGCATTTTAATTAGTTTCTCTTTTTTATTTTTGCTCAGTCGGCTAGAGCTGTAGAATACACTGACTGCATCTCTGCCCCCCACTCCAAACGAGTTACTTGGACATGACACTAAACAATCTGATGGTGAGGTTCCTGTAATACTGGAGCTTTTGGCAATGCGCAGTATCCCTTCATTACCATCACTCTCAGGCCCATTCTGGCCCAGAGTGGTAGCACCTGAAAAGGTCGTATCTATGGGTTAAATAGAACTAAACTGCGTACTTATCCTAAATTGAATTGTTTGAAATGGAACTGTTTTTGACATTGAAACTGAACTCACGTGAAACTGAATTGTTTGAAATAGATCTGTTTTGACATTTAACTGTGTGTAAACAAAATCTATGCTTATACTAAACTGAAGTGTTTGAATTAGAACTGTTTGACTGAACCGAATAGCTTGAAACAGAAATGTTTTTGATAATTGAACGTTGTACTCATGCTAAACTGAATTGTTTGAAATAGAACTGATAATTTGTATAAAAATCGATTTGGCATTAAATAATTTGATAATTGAACGTTGTACTCATGCTAAACTGAATTGTTTGAAATAGAACTGATAATTTGTATAAAAATCGATTTGGCATTAAATAACCTACAAAAGTTGATACGCCATAAAACCCTAACAACCAGCCAACATTTTTACTTATTCATAACTCGAACACTCCTTTTATTAAGCAATTTTTCTTATTTATATCATTTGACAGTTATTCTCGTTTGTTTTCTTTTTTTCTTATCGTTTTTTAAGTGGGGGAGGGTGAATATATGAACCACTGAAAAATAATTTTCAAAATAAATTTAGAATTCTTAAATTATAAGCGAAAATAAACGAACCAAGTTGTTAAAATGACGAAGTTATCACAAATATTTTCCCTGGAGATTAATAACCTCCAAAATATTTTCCATACAAAATCTAACTTTTTAATCATAAAAATGAATTCTCTATTAAAAGAAAAGAAACGGTATAGAAGCAATTTTTGTTTTTAAATATGCTTTTCTTGTAAGTAGTGTGCAATGTCAATGAGATGTATGGATGGTCCTTAAATTTGTCTCTTTATTTTGAGCAAAATACTCTCGGAAAAAAATATGAATATTGCCAACTACCTTTC
This sequence comes from Sepioteuthis lessoniana, assembly GCA_963585895.1. Taxonomy (NCBI): domain Eukaryota; kingdom Metazoa; phylum Mollusca; class Cephalopoda; order Myopsida; family Loliginidae; genus Sepioteuthis; species Sepioteuthis lessoniana. Next base: position 50,326,878 of record OY757915.1, read on the forward strand.
ATACATTTGATCTATTTTTTATACGATATGAAATCAGCTTTGAGTATCCTCTGTAACTTGTATAGGAAAACTTGACGAAGGAAACAATTGAGTTATAATATTATATGCCTTAACTTATTGATGAAGTTGACTATCCTTCGCATCGATTAATATCACTTCGACTGTTTACCAATATGAAAAATAAACTGCTCAAAAACTACAATAATTACAGACGCAGTTCATTATATAAAATACAACGAGATTATAAGAAAATTATAGCCTAGTATCTGATGTAAGAGAGTAACTGAAGGGTGTTTTTTTTTTAATTGTCTCTTGATTTATTATGTTTTTTTTTACTACATAAAAAACAGCTAAATATTTGTCATAAAACTAAATACTTAAATATGTGGAAATTAAACCATTCCATTTTGCCAGGATGTGTCCTCGTAGTATAATGGTTAAAGCGCTGGACTGCGGAATCGCAGTGCGTTAGTCCGAACGCCAGTTGCGCTATTACGTTCACTTTCGGTCAAATATCCTTGGGGAAACGTATGAATTCCCTTATCCTCCCAGTTATGGGTTAAATAGTCCTGCAACTGTTCTAGGAGGATGGATTTGGCATTAAATAACCCAAGAAGGTTGATATGCCATTAAACTGCCAAACCTATTTTGGCGCGTTTAACTAATGTGAAATTATTATTTCATTACACATTTTTGAGCTCATTGTTGTTACAGCTCCAACTTCAATTGTAATTTTGATAATAACTATCATAATTACTCACCTAAATACGGAGTCGAAATTTATATATAAAATTCATATTACAATAACCAGTAAATAAGGAAAAGTAATCTATAATTAGCATTTAATAATTATCTCCATTAAAAAATTATTCTGCTTTTTTTTTTTTTACTTGAACAAATTATTATTATCAAGATTCAAATTAGATTGAAAATTGCTTCATTCTCCAGATTAGAACATTTTAATGTTATTGCACAAACAAATATCCTCCAACACTGTGTCCATTTTGCAGTGTTACAGAAGCATACATACAAAAATCAGATTTTTATGATATAGATAATTAAACGAGATTGTCAACTTCTCCAAAACTGATCATACCAACTTTGAAGAATTTGGGTCTTTGGTTATCAAAATTTATTTTTTAATTGACCCACCTCTAAGTAGCCTCTCATTTCTTCTCAGCTTTGTTAATATGCGACTTTTTTTTTATCTTGACACGATGCAATAAGATTGGGACAAATCTTTTTACAGTTTCATAGGTTGTATTTCATGGATTGCAAGTTCGAGGAAACACTAGTAGATACATTCTCTCACGGGATTTTATTCCAAAGTAAAAAGGAATTTTCTTATTTATATCAATACTGTGTAAATTTCTTTTTTATCTCTATATTTTGTAGTGTGAAACTTTTTTGTCTTGATATTTTGTAGTGTGAAACTTTTAACTCGGTACAGTGTAAAGGTAGAAATGGCCTTCTCTGCACTTTTGTAAATTTATAAATCATTTTCACTAAAGTAAAAAATAACGTTATTTTTGCAATGACGTAGCAATCAAAATGATATAACAGTATTTGAATGAAAATATTTATTCCTCAGTTGCATAGCTTCCTGATACTAAGATAACAATTACCATCTATTCCATTAAATGTGGTTTACTCAACTGTTTATTTTGTCTTATTTTATTGCAGATGGGAGAAATACAGACGTGATTTGGTGATACTTTTAGCCTGTCAGAAGATTTTTGCTTCACTTGGATAATTGGTGCAAATTTTGTTTTCCTCTTAACAATCAGCCATCGATTTGTAAACTGATACAACATTGCAATAGGATTTGATGAACGATGATTGAGGGCTATAGATAAAGTTGAAATTTGCTGTGTCTTTAAAAATTATCATTGAAGAAAAACATCGACACATGAACATAATACAGGCACACTAAAATCTTCTAGGATACTGAGAAGAGTCCTGTAGACCAAAGGAGATTTACTGTATCTCAAACTTCAGCGAACGCAGGTATGAAAAACTCGCAAGGAATAATAATAATAATAATAATAATAATAATAATAATAATAATAATAATAATAATCGCAAGAGAAGATCAACCACCTAATGTACATGGATGACATTAAATTATTTGCTAAAAATGAAAAAGAACTAGAAACTCTCATACACGCCGTTAGAATATACAGTCAGGACATAGGAATGGAATTTGGCATAGAAAAATGTGCCGTGCTCGTCATGAAAAGTGGCAAACGACACATGACTGACGGAATCGAACTACCAAATCACGACAAAATTAGAACGCTCGAAGAAAATGAAACCTACAAATACTTGGGGATCTTAGAGGTTGACACCATCAAACAAGTGCAAATGAAAGACACGATCCGAAAAGAATATCTCAGGAGAACGAGAACACTACTCGAGACAAAACTCTCCTGCAGAAACCTCATCAAAGGAATAAATACTTGGGCTGTGCCCCAAGTCAGATATTCAGGACCCTTTCTCAAGTGGACCAGAGACGGACTTAAACAAATGGACCAAAGAACAAGAAAACTAATGACCATGCATAAGGCATTACACCCCAGAGACGACGTTGACAGACTATATGTATCTTGAAAAGAGAGGGGAATAGGACTTGCCAGCATCGAAGACACCGTTGATGCATCGATACAACGGCTCGAAGACTACATAGAAAAACACAAACGAGGACTGATTACAACCATCAGAAACGATACGGACAACACGATAGACGAAAGAATGACAACAACTAGGAAACAAAAATGGGAGGGGAAACAACTCCATGGCTGCTCTAAACGTCTAATAAACAACATCTCACACCTGAAAACCTGGACCTAGCTAAGAAAAGGAAACCTTAAGAGAGAAACGGAATCCCTCCAAATAGCAGCACAGGACAACGCCATAAGAACCAATCATATCAAAGCGAGAATAGATAAGACGCAACAAAACAGTAAATGTAGACTATGCGGTGACAGAGACGAAACGATCAATCACATAATAAGCGAATTTAGCAAACTAGCGCAGAAGGAGCATAAGGCGAGACACGACTGGGTCGGCAGGGTGATCCACTGGGAAATGTGCAGGAAATTTCAATTCGACCATACAAACAAATGGTATATGCACAACCCGGCACCTGTCCTAGAAAATGACTCGCATAAACTCCTATGGGACTTTAACATACAAACGGATCACCTAATCCCGGCCAGAAGACCAGACCTCATAATAATCAACAACAAAAAAGAAAATCTGCAAAATTGTAGACTTTGCTGTTCCGGTGGACCACAGAATGAACCTGAAGGAAAGTGAAAAGAAGGATAAGTGCCTCGACCTTGCTAGAGAATTGAAAAAGCTGTGGAACATGAAAGTAACGATCGTGCCAATTGTGATTGGTGCGTTAGGCACAATAACTAAAGGATTATTAAAAGGCTTGGCGGACTTGATAGTTGACGGACGGGTAGAGATTATCCAAACGACAGCATTGCTAAGAACGGTTAGAATCCTGAGACGAGTCCTGGAGACTTGAGGAGACTTGCTGTCACTCAAACTCCAGTGAAAAACCATCAGCTAACATTGATGTGAAAAATTCTAAAGGAGTAAATAATAATAATAATAATAATAATAATAAATCAAATTTAAAGACTTGTATTTTAAAATTTTTTCTTATAATAGTGGGGACTTTACAAAATATCTATTTCATATATGGCGCCATTTTTTATAAAATTTTCAGTTTGTTTGGTTAACAAAGAGGCACGCCCAGCGTAACGGTTATCGTCGCAATAGACTTGGGAGACGAGTTCAAAGTTGTTTGTATTTCCCTTCTCATTGAGCCCCTTTCTTCTCACTTTCCCAATTGTGGGTAAATAGTATGGTAGACAGGGTTCTATAGCCATGGTACAGCACACCAGTCAAAGAGAAAGAAAATTCTGAATTCCAACCAGTTGTGCACGGTTAAAAATTGAACTTGTGTCACGTTCTGCTCGTTGTGGAGGGGTTGAGTAAATACATACTAAGAAATACATTTAGCTTGATAGATATTGTACGATTGCATAGTTCCTGTCATAAAGGATGAAATTATACAGGTTCTGGCAGAATGATCTCTCAATTTTAAAATTGCCACCACACAGGCGCTAGAAGGGATGAGCGAGTGGGAGCTATGTCTTTGAGCAGTAGCAGCAGTAGCCATACCATTTTAGTTGCCATCATGACGTAGAATGGTGAACATCATGCATCTGTGATGGCTTTACTAATCCAAGTTCCGGCTCACGACATCGAATACGTTCACCGTGAAAAGGTCGCAGATTGAGGTGTCGACGATTGTCTGTAGCTTAATACCGAAAAATCTGCGTGTTAACAAATGAAAATGATACGTCGCAAGAGAGCATAACAGCATCACCTATAAAACCATTTATTTTTTATGGAACTTAGAGCTTGTAAAATTCTTATGAAACACAAATAAGATATTCCCAAGGTCAGAGGACCCTTCAGGTCAAAACGTTGTGGAGATCGAGTAATGGCCTACCTCAATGCTACGATATTTTTTATTTGAACGCTGCAAAGTGTACAAGGCGATTTCTTTTTAAAAGCTGAACCAGTCACTTGGAAATTTCCAACCCACAGCAATATTATTTTTCTGTCAGAAACGCTTCTGTGCCGACCTACTCCGAAATACAAATGCACAGTGTTCACGCCATAATAGCAACTGAAATTGTATTACTGCTGCTGCTCAAAGACGTGCCTTCCGCCCGCCAACTATTAATACCAGTGTAGAGGCAATTTTAACTCCGGTAGATTATTCAGCCGGTCCTGTATATATATTGGCGTTGCATGGTGGCGATCCTGGTGAAATGGTTACTATCGTCCGAGTTCAAATCCTGGACGAGGCTGTTTGCATTTCATATAGAGAAAGTGTGCATCTAACTATTCTCCACCCCACCTCCAGCTATGAGTAAATAGTAGGACAGTTTGGGCTCTTTAACCTCGGTATAGCAACCAGTCTAAGAGAAGGAAAACTCTGAATTTAAACCTGTTAAACTCTGCTAAATAAAATTGACCTTGGGTAACCTCCTACTCGTGCAGAGGGGTTGGGTAAATAGATATATTGGCATTCCCGTTTGACTGTAGCGGTAACAGTCATGTTGGAGAGTTGAGAACCTAAGAGTAGAAAGAAAGAAAGAAAGAAAGCACTGATATAATTAGTTGTAAATAAAAAGAGAGAAAGAATATGAAGTGATGGGAAGTAAAAAAGATGAAAAGCGAACAAGAAATAAATAAATAAAGAAAGAATAAGTAGTATAGTTGATTTAGTAAAAAAATCTCAAATATATTTGAATTCAAATGAGATGATTAAAAAAAGGAAACTCATTATGTACATATAATCATTTTTAAGTTCCTTAATTCTATAGAAATATTGTGTCACTATAACAACGAAATTTCTCATTGTTACCTTGTAGTGAGATCATATAGTATCCAATGTATTCTATATGCATGTAGACTGTTAAGTAGAGAATTATCAATTGACTATAATAGCAATAATTAGCAGTAGATAAGATCGATAGATAAAAGGTTATATATATATATATATATATATATATATATATATATATATATATATATATATATATATATAATGTTTCAGAAAAATTGTTATCCTTTCGTAATATAACTTGATCAGTTCTGGTTCAAATGATTCCAAATTTTAACACCGCAACATTCTATTTTTAATGTTTTTTCTTTTTCTTTTTTCTTTTCAGGTACAGAAATGTTATTCACTGGAAGAGAAAAAGGGTTTAAACATTAATATAGAATTTTTAGTTGCTGTTAAAATTTGAGATCATTTGAACGAGAATTGGTCAAGTTATTTGATTATTAAATGATATTAATTTTTCTGAAACACCCAGTATATCTAAAATGGTGTCAATTTTTTAAACATTGTCTTTCTCTCTGTCTGTCTCTGTCTGTCTGTCTGTCTGTCTCTCTCTCTCTCTCTCTATATATATATATATATATGTGTGTGTGTGTGTGTGTGTGTGTGTGTGTGTGTGTGTGTGTGGTAAGTAGGTTATTGAATTAAATAAGGGAGCCTGCAGCCGTCAAGAAAAACAATCGATTGATCAAGTTGTTCAGAGAATTTTTATGAATTGTTGCTGTGTCCTTAATCTTCATGACTGATCCTCATTCACTGATATAATCCGGCAAGATTAGCACGCTAAATTCATTACATGAATGACGATATCCTCGCAAGTCAAAGAGGGTAATTGAGAGGGATCAGCCACAGATTAGGTCATGAGGGTGGGATTTTTTTACAAAAATCTCTAATCAAAACCTTGCTTAGGCTTCTCTACTCACACCGAATAATACAGTTGGTTGACCTTTTTATTGGTCTGACTTAACGGCTCACCTTACCGGCACTTTTGAGCATAATTCTTGTTATTGTGTTAATGCAAAATCAAAAGTGGAAAAAGAAGGGATTTAGAGGTTATGTAAAATGATTATAAATGCTTATCAGTTTTTATTTTAAAAGATCCTATCTCAGATTACGTTAGAGGTTAGAATTGATATTTGATGCTGAGTCAATGATATCATTACATGTGTCTTATCTTTCTATGATAAAAAATACATTTTCCACACCATTCTTGAAGAAGAATGATAGAGATACTGTGAGATAAAGAAAAGAGAAAGAGAAGAAAGAGAAAGAGACAGAAAGAAAGAGAGAAAGAGAGAGAGAGAGAGAGAGAGAGAGAGAGAGAGAGAGAGAGTCTTTGAAAGAAAAATGGTCACGAATGTACAAACAGAATCAGTTCATTACAGCAGTTCTAAGGACATAGTAATACCCAAGTAATTCATAATTTTCGTTTCCAAGCCAAGCCAAGAAAAAATGGTTTTGAAATCCGTACTCGATTGATATAGTCGATATATGCCACCCCGTCCAAATTCCTTACTCCCCAACGATTCTCTCAATCATTTATCTGGACCTCGCTCCAATATGGGTAATATATACACTTCTTTCACCGTACATGGTCAGTTATATCAGATTTTCACACCTTTTGGTCATTGCATTTTTATGTTTGCATTCAGCCAACCCCAAGCCACAGATGGGGTGTGATACAAGGTCACTTTTTAAACGAAATAAAACTGGTTTGAATTCCTCTAAATTTTCTTTCCTCTAAACTGGCTGCCGTGCCAAAGCTAAAGAACCCAGTACTACTATTTACTCAAAGGAGGAGAAAGAACAAATGGATTCATGCCATTCCCAAGAGCAGTAGTAAGAAATGAAACAAAATCAGATTTATCCAGCTCCGATTCCATTTCCTCCAATGACAATTGTTACGCTAAGCGAACTATTGCTTTCTTATATTCATCAAGTTCGCCTTTATTATAAAATACTGTTGAATATTCTTTCTTTGCTTGCTGGAATGGACGTATTGTATCAATTTTTCGTGAGTTTAATCAAAATCCTATTGTATGATAGAAGGAATGCTACTAATCTGGCACTAAAACAGAAAATTATATATGTTAAAAAATAATCCTACGCTCTAATCACTGAGCTATACACGCAGGATCTGTACTTTAGTCATTCTCTTGTTTTAGATTTTTTTAAAGCGTGCAAATTTATAAATGAAGAATCAGATACAAAGTTATGATAAAATTTTGGATATCGTGACGCTTCGATTATGAAAGATTGTATGTTTTATTTTAGAAGAAATTTATATCACTGGAAAAAAGCATCTAGAAATAGTTGAAGCATTTATTTGTGTAGTATCAACGTTTGTCATACAAAGATCAAAAAATTGACTGAGACACAAAGATGTAAGCTAATGTCCACTATTTGTTCTTCATTTCATCAGGAAAGGCAACGATCATAATAATTTAATGACAAGACTCAGCAACTTAGCAGAAACAGTTTTATCAATGAATCTATTAATCTGTACAAATAAGAAAAACATTTTTAAAGAAATGAAAAAGAAGCTTTTTCCATACACGTATTAAAAATATATTTGAGGTGAAATTTCGAAAACAAACATAACGTTCAATAAACTTACAATAATTTTTTAGACAATGCAAAAGTCTGAGTGACAGCAAGTCTCCTCTGGTCTCTGGGTCTTTTCTCAGTATTCTGGCCGACCTCAACAATGCTGTAGTTTGGATGGTCTCTGCTCGTCCTCCGATTTCCAACTCTTCTATTCCTTTTACTAAGACTTTGGGGAACGTTACAAGTGCAGCAATTACAATTGTTATCACCGTCACCTTCATGTTCCATAGCTTTTTTTAGTTCTCTGGCAAGATCTAAGTAGTTATTTACTAAGCTTTTGCTTAAATGTGACACAAGGCCGTATGAATGGGGCACCGAATAAGAATCGAGCTCACTCGTGAAGGTTAACTAGTCTCGGTTGTTAACCATTACACCACACGAGGTGCCCTCTGACAAGATCTAAGTATTTGTCTCTTTTTTCGTTTTCTTTGATTTTTACTCTGTGGTTGGCCGTTCACAATTCGTAAGGTTTTCTTTTTTTGTTAATTATTACAAGGTCTGGTATTGCTGCTGGGATTTGGTGATCTGTTTGTATCTCAAAAAGAATTTTGTGTGTTTCACTCTCCAGGAATTATTATTATTATCATTATTATTTATTCATTTATTTATTTATTACTTCCTAATTATTCAACTCCTGGCAAGTTCTTCGCATCAATTTTAACAGGTGGGTTTGCACTGAAGTCTAAGTGACAGCACATCACTTCAAGTTTCCTGAATTCTTATCAGCTGATTTTCACAGTCTGGACAGTCTCGATTCTTCCTCTGATCTCCAGTTCATCTTAGTTTCTTTTCCATGCCTTTGGCAAATGTTCCAAAGGCACTAACAACAATTGGTATCACCGTTATCTTCATGTTCAACAGCCTTTTCTGATCTAAAGCAAGATCAAGATTATTATTAACAATCGATACAATTTAAAGAGTAAATAAAGATTTTCTATCATATGCGTGTATTAAAATGTACAACTGAAAAGAGGGGAGGAGAAGAAAAAAGAAAACGAAAAAAAAAAAAAGCTATTTAGAAATGAAAGCTATTTAGAAACACAACATCGAGGAGAGGATAGAAAAATTGGGGAAAGAAAATAATGATAAGATAAAAAGGAGTCAAAAATAGAAAATAGAGAAAATTGAAGTCAAAGACAGATCAACAAGCAGAAAAATGATGAATTTGAGATGAAAATAAATAGTAAAACAAAAAGGAAAAGAAGATAGGAACTGTGACGCGGCTTATAAAATATTTATCCCAAGACGGGAGTTTATTTTTCGCACGTGTGAAGACGGGGCAGCCTGGCACTTGATCCCTCGCAAGATAAGTTCCAGTTAAGATTCTCTTTTTGGGCATAGGGGAACTGGCAGATTATGTGGGGGTTAATTTGAGGCTAGACTGACCGCCACTGGCAAGGGGTTACCAAATTTCATGTTACACACACACCCATCAGGCCACTACCTCTTCCTACCCCTAGGATAATGGAAGATGTGGGCCTCTAGGTTTAGATATAATAATATTAGTTATCGTAGTCGACAATTCCAGTTTCCCGTATAATATCTTTAAAGGCGATTATGGGGATTTAGCGAGAATAACACGAGGCGAATGAAGCTGAAAAAGGAGCATGCAAAAGACAGCTTGATAGGCAGACAACACAATGAATAAATTTCAACGCGTGGGGACATTAAAGTATAACAAGGTTTTTAATACACGCGGACACACATATTTAACGTGACGGCTATATTATCAGCGGATAATACATAAATACAAATGTCTTTCTTCCTTATTCTTTTCTTTCTTCCTTCTTGAAATTGAGAGAGAGAGAGAGAGAGAGAGAGAGAGAGAGAGTATATAATTGCCGTACTTAGGAAGGGTGTAGGGAGAAACAGTGTTAATGTTTACTTAGCTTTTTGGCGGGTTCCTTCTGAGAGTATTTTCTCTTTTACGGGCTCGCGGATTTTTTTATAGCTCGGCTTGAATGCGTCTGTCATCTTGTCCAAGAGCTCTATGTCGCTTCTTCACCCGGAGTTTGGCATGAGACTCGCCTATCTGTTCATGGCGATCTCCGTCCTGATTTTTTTTATCCCAATTTCCGCTGACGAAACAGGGTTCTACTTCCGCTTTAGGATTCTGGCCAATCATTTAGCCTCTTTCTTTTTCCCTGTCAGGCGATTCCTTCGGTCTACTATATGTCCAGTATACCCCTTTCTTTATCCATCCGGTCACAGAGTGCAAACATCTGTTGGCTTTCATTCTGACCTGGATTTGTTACTTCGGCCGCGAGGAATTAACCTACATTCTTATTCCTCTTTTTAACGGTCAGTCTTTGGCGGCCTGTTAATTCAGACAGGGAGGGGCAGGGAAAATTCCTTATTTCTCTCCTCTCAGTGGTAGACCACGTGACAGAACTAATAAGACCAGAAATAGGAAATGTATAATTAAAAAGAGAGAGAAAAAGAAAGAAATGAGAAATATGGAGAAGAAAAACAGGAAAAAAGAGAGGGAAATGAAATAAGAAAAAGAAACATGTTGAGAAGATAACGAAGATTATGAAAAATTCAAAAAGAGGAAAAAACAAAAAGCAAAACAACGCAAGCACGCTTCTTATGTAATATCATGTAACATGATATAACATTATATAACTTCATGTAACATCATGTAAGACAAGAGATAAAACATTTGACCGATTTATAACCTTTTGGTTTTGCTTGGCATACAGGTTGCTTACAGTACCTGTAGTTACTAAATGGTCACTCTCTGAGTATACAACAGGCTCATCGTTGCTTAACTTCCCGGATCTAATAGGAACCGATACTCTCAACGTGACTAGCTTATAAGCCTGTGTCACTTGCGTTGTTGTCGCCTTTTTTTTTAGAAACAGTAAAAGTGTCGGCATATGACTGAAGTGCTAATCACTATACAGACTTATATCGCTCATAAACAGCCGATTGATTCGATCATAAGTTTTCATAGTTTAGAGAGAGATTCGTTGATTGAGTGATTGATTTTAACGGCATATCAAATCATCAAGGAATATTTTATGCCTAGAAGTTATGGAATCCTGTACGTTCATACGTGATGCCTTCAATAAGTTTCCAGACTTTTTTTGAACTGGCATTTAAAATTGTCGTAGACCCTTGAAAATTCACTATGTTATTGCTATACATCTTATGAGATGACTGACAATTTTCATGATTTCAGGTTAAAATGAATAGTTACAGCAGCAATTGGAATACACCCTACTAAAGTCTGATTGTCATTGCTGGTGAATTTCAAAAATGCAATCTGGACGTGAGGACACTTTAGGAGAACGATATGCAATAAAATTCTGTTTTAAACTTGGAAAAAAATGCCACAGAAACGTATGGAATGCTTCAGACTGCTTTTCGACTATCTTGCATGAATCGAGCATCGGTTTTTGAGTGGCATAAGAGATTCAAGGAATGCAGGGAGTCTGTGAGGGATGATGAGAGGTGTAGGAGGAGTAAGGAAGTCAATACACCAGAGTTGATTGGCCAAGCGGTTAGGGTTAGGGTTACTACGTTGAGGTTTTAAGGGAGTTCAGGAAGAGATTCCGTCGGAAGAGGCCAGCACTCTTCAAACCAGGTCAGTGGCATTTCCACCAGGACAATGCACCAGTCCACAACTCCATCCTTGTCACAGACTATTTGAGCAAGATGGGCATCAAGACAGTTCCTCAGCCTCTCTATAGTCGAGACCTTGCTCCCAGTGACTTTTGGTTTTTCCCTAAGCTCAAGGAAAAACTTAGAGGCTGTCGTTATGTTATAATTGAGGAGATGAAAGAGGCTGTGACGAAGGTCATTGACACGCTCACACAAGAGGACTTCCATGGAGCCTTGAAGAAGTTGTTGGAACGGTACAGCAAGTACATTGCAGCCGGAGGAGATTACTTGGAAGGGGACTAGAGTTTCATGAGTGCACTATCAATAAAAGTGCCCATACGAAAAAAGTCTGGAAACCTATTTAATGATCCTCGTATTTACATTTTTTGTGTAGTTATTTCTTGAGACTTTTTTTAATAGATGGTTCAATTGAACACAAATAGTTATTAAACAGATCTATTCGGCCCACAGATAGGACCATAACAGTTATTGCCAATCCGATTCTAAGTGGACTTGGGAGTAATGGCAATGAATATGTTCTCCAAACTCTCCAAATCTCCAGAACTCGAGCTTCATAATCAGATGCAGTTTAGTTGTATACTCACGGCACCTCTTTTGGAGAGGGTATCTTGCTCCACCAGCAGGAGATACAATCAGCATATTCTAAGCCCCCCTCGCCCCAACGATGGGTTGGAAAGAGAATCAACATCTATTTCTAAATCAAAATGGTTGTAATCTTCACAAACTAATACAATTAGTAGACTGAAATGAGAACTCACGTTGATCGTTGTCGTATCATTAAGAAATATTTATAGAAAATGATCTTTTAAGATGAGATATTTCATAAGATAAGATTATTTCAAACGAAAAAAGTGGGAATCGTATTGCAATAATGTTGGATAGTTAACGTTAAAAGAAAAATGAAAATACCTGAAACCTAAACCATAGAATAATTTATTCATTATCTTCCCGGTCACTCGTGCCCAAAAGCGTACGTATGCTGTTCACCTTCAAAGAGAGCCATCATACTATGCAGCACCTTACCATTGAACTTCAAGAGATCAGAGTCAATCCCTAATGCCTTAGACAACCTTAAATGGGAATGCCGAAGGAGCTAAGCGAATTTTGTCACCACTCTTGCGTGTATGAGTGAGGGGTCCTGCGTTAAATTTTTTACATCTTCACCGAGTGTATTTTATCCATAATGATGTATTTAATTCATGAGTTTATGTTACTTGACGTTTAATAGAAATTGCGACACCTTATCCCGCCATACGAGGACAAAAGGAAGCTACCATAGATATCTCTTGCTTTGTCTTAGATTTAAAAAAAATACACGTTGTCTATTGCAGCGACTAATTCTCTCTACTCCTTGACACAAACTAATTCATACGATATAAGATAATAGTTAAAATCTTTGTAGTCTGTCTTGTATTCTTATATTCAAAGTGTATTGCTTTGATCTTAAGTGTATCATTCCAATAAAATTCATTTTAAGTGTATTTCTCTTTAAAGACATGTATTCATCGTTCTGATACAATTTCATTTTCATTCATTCAGTCATTCTTCTTCTACCTCTCTATTTTTTGTGTTGCTCTTGTTTATATATATATATATATATATACGTCTAAAATCAATTTCATTGCTCTTATTAGTACAAGTGCCACCTATTCATTATAATAATATGCTACTTCCTAACTTACACGAATCCTGTCTAATCCCTGCCACGATGATTGACTGATAATCTACTTCATTTATTTTTGAGATTAGTGATGACTTTGATCCATAAGTTGAATTCACCATTGAAGCCTAAAAGATGAGTGAAATACATCCGAAAGTTCGAATTTGCCTTCTGAATGGTTGTTAGATGACAGATTAACAGGTAATTTGATATTACCTTGAGTGTAGGTTATTTTGTTATGTAATGATTGTAGTAACACCACATATCACTTGAAACGAGTCTATTATTTCTGTTTACAAGTTTTAGAGTTCGGACGATCCGCAGCATGGGTATAACGAACAAATTAACAATCTCTAAAAAAGAACACTCCCTATAAAATAGACTATTCTTATCGATATTTATTAAGTTTAATTTAGTTTAGTCGAGCTCAAGACTACAAGCATGGGGCACCCAGTGACGATCGAACTGACAAGCTTGTCAATCATCTCTGCAGTAACCTCCCACTCTTTTATTATAGATATTTTTTGCTTATAGACTGAGAACTGAGGACAGGTGACTGAACTGTTAAAAGTTCTATTACAATTACTTTAAATTAGCTTTTTGAATAATTTCAATGAATACTTTCCTTTATCTAGACGATCAAATACTCATAACATACGGGTTCGGCTAAGTAATTAATTATTCAATGAAAAAGTCATGTATCCACTTTTTCTCCAACTATGAGTATAGTAGCAGTAGAGATTGGGCTCTGAGGCTTAATAATGATTGGCAACAACTCTATGAGAAGAACAAATCCAAATTCAAACTGTTGAGATCCATTTTCACAATGACCAGAGTAATGCACAGTTTACTGATAAAGAAAGATATGGAGGGTTATGATCGTAACGTGCCGTTATTTATCCTACGCCCCACCAGCGTACGAATATGGCACAAGGCCGTTTTTAAGGTGGGTCCTATCGCAGGGCCGAAGCCCAACGCGGCAGGCAGTTCCCAAAATGCCTCGGACCCCGTCGGCATTCCCCTTTTCGGGGCGCCTCAGGCGCCGGGCGATAAACCCAACCCTTCTGAAGAGGGTTAAAGCCTGGGGGGACGGCCCCCTGAGGCCAGAGGTGATGTATCAAGTGGTGGAACACACCCGAACGGACTGTGCGGCACGCAATCACAGCCGGTCGAGAGCGCCCCACCACAGGACACAAAAGAGTAAAATTCTTGATAACCACGTAAAAAAGTTGTTGATAAATTGATTGGTTGATTTTAACGACCTGTCAACCCATCTAGGGTTACTGCATTCCTAGAGATTAGAGAATGGTGTTCATGTTACCTTTATATTTATATTATTGTTTAGTTTCTTAACTTTGTTTTTGTGTAGTTTGAAATACGAATAATTTCTAAAAGGGTTATTTAACCGATTTTGATAGGAACCTAACAGGTACTTCTTCTCCGGATTAGAGTGGACTTGGGAGTAATGGCGATGAAGGTATATGCTGCACTTCCCAGATCTCTAGAACTGGAGCCTCACCATCAAGAGATACAGTCAGTGAATTCTAAGCGCAGCCGACAGGGTGGAATAAAAGATGATCTGATTTATACTGATTTATAATTTAAAACTGACAGAGCGCCTCACCGTAGGTTGAGAGTTGGTGAGTTTAGTATTCACTGTGTACCCCATAGTTGTAGACTAGTACCAAAACGTGCTAAATAACGATAATATACATGTTTATCTACATTATGCGATAAAAATACACAATTTTTGTTCAGTTGTTAATTAAAGATTGACAGTACTGCTTTGATAATACATTTCCACTTAATCTTATCAGGATTTATCTTATATTTCAAACCAGTTCCCTAAATAGTTCTTCTTTATATTGTACTGTATGAGAATGTAATAAGTAAGCACATTGTTGTGTTTGAATCATGGCGAGGCGGTAGTTAGTTTCTACCTTGATTGCAGCCAAAAACTGAATGTTCATATTGTAACATATACAACACATCCATATAGTTAGTAATAAGAGATGTGGGTGTGTTAACTGAAATATATAAGATTTACTTGTAAATATAACACTTGCCTAGAAGCAGAAATGCCAATGCCATTGGAAATTTTGGGGGGAAATCTATGGTGCTAATATGGATGATATCTTGCCTTTTTAATATGTCTAAACTAAACTGATATGTATATATAATCAATCTCACCTTATTTTCTCTTAGCAAATAATTTCTTGGGAAATAATTTGAATAACGTTGATTTAAAGGATCAACGTTATTCAAATTATTTCCTTTTGTGAACTGGCAGGGTTTTGCCACTGTATCTATACTAAATTAAGAAATCCAAGTGCGCTCTATCTTCAATATGAGCTAAAGCAATCTTTTAGATAAACGTTTAATAATAATCATATGTGATGTAATGTCCTCCTACCTCCCACCATCACTCCTCTGATAGAAACGAGCGATGAGGAAGTTTGCGTTTTGAGTTTGAGTATATACATCTCTGCAGACGTATGCTTTAGGGTTAAAACATTTTAACATTTCGATATTTTCCATCGAAGATACAGAAAGCTACCTCTTTCCTATGAAAGGTGGTTTTGAAACTCCCTGAGATGGATGTTTTGAATTATCAAAACATTAATAAACGAAGGAACCAAATTGTAAATGCATGTTTCTTCATTTCTTTTAATTAGTGACAATCTTTTCATTTCAACAACCAATTTTTCGAGAGACCCACAGCATTATATATTGATAGATATTTGAAAGACATTTTTAGTTCTAGAAGATAAACATAGCAAAGTCACATAACTTACGCGTTATAAAAACTTTATATAGTTTCATTATTTTGAAATAACGCCCGAGTACGGACGAAAACGTCATCTAAGTTATATACACTTTAAATATTAAAAATGGAAAAACGAGTACTTTACAATCAGCTTATACTTCGAGTACCACAGTTAGAAAAGAGGGGCTTTAAATCATGGGGGTATGTGATTCCATATAAAGTATTTATCATAGGATTAATACGATCTCTCTTGATAGATACATAAATTTTCTCCTTTTTCCTCAGATGGGGGTGTTTTCAAATGTAGTTGAAAGAAATTCATATTTATGTTGAGAACAAAACATGAAGAAAAAAGGGGTGGGGATTTAATTATGACAATATAAACCATTTGTAGCAATATATAAATAATAGGAAAATTAGTTCAACTGATCGGACTTTATAACTTTCCATTACTATTTCCTTTTCATTTGAACTCATATCATAAAATAAAGGATGTTAATCAAATAACTCATTTTCAGATATATTAATTTCACTATTTCTTACAGAAAAGATAAAAGATATAAATGAAATTAATGCTAATTTCCAGCACTCTTCACAATTCATTACCTTAACTTTCTTTCTTTCTATCTTTTTTTCTTTTAAAGCCAGATTTAAAATGAATCTCATAGGTCTCTTAACTTCTTAACGCTAAGAAGTTGCTCTTTATAGAGGTATCATATTTCATTTATGTAAATTAACAGTTTCAGTGCTTGAAATTTACAGATATCAATCCTTTAATAATTCCGATTTGATGTCAGATTTCCTTCTTACGACACGTTATCTTTGGTGTTGTTGAATCTTATACATTTCACTAACATTTCTATTAATAATAAGTTATAGATCCACTGACCAGTTTATATACCTCGGTAGCAATATCTCATCTATTGCCAATGATTTCAACGCATGCATAGGTAAAGCATGGATAACTATTGACAGGTTTTCGACTACATAAAAATCAGATCTCTGATAAAATAAAACGAGAATTTTTCCAAGCTATAGCCGTGTAAGTACTACTGTATGGTTGTACCATTTGGACTCTAAGGAAATACTTTGAGAAAAAGCTTGATGATAACTATACAAGAGTGAGCGTACTGTTTTCCACAAATACTAGAAGCTGCACCGCATGAAATAGCATTTGTATGGCCATTAACCTCCCATCTTGCAAACTATCCCAGTAAGACGAACTAGACATGCTAGGCGCCACTAGAGAAGTAAGGACGAACTCATAAGTTATGTTATCCAATGGACTCCTACACATGGACACACCAGTGTTGCTCGACTAGCAAAGAATTACATAATCAGCTCTGTGCAGACACTAGGAGTCGTCCAGAGGACCCACCAAAAGTGATGTCAGATAGAAACGGATATCAGAGAGAGAGAGAGAGAGAGAGAGAGTGTGTGTGTGTGTGTGTGTGTGTGTGTGTGTGTGTGTGTGTGTCAAAGGAATCCATGCTGTCGGCACACCTTAATGATGATGACGATGATGATGTAGATCCACACACAGAGCCAAATATAAGCATTATGTAAACCTTATTGATTGGTCTTTCCCTCTTTTTCGATCTGTTGTGACTGGTACGACTAAAATTTACTTGCTTCAGCATTTATCATAATAATTCCTTATTTCATTTTGTAGATATTAGTGTCTCTCTTTTATCCGACCTTGAACCTAAACCTTTTCGTCTCAGACAGTAACTGTAACTAGGATCACAAAATTTACAAGAGAAAAGAAATCGAGGGCAAAACACATTCAAACTTCTCGCAAGAGCTCAGAAATCGTTGTTAAAACTATTGTATCATTTCAATGAAATAAAATGCTGTGACTTATTGCTATATTAATCCTTTTATCTGATCTCCATGATTTTCGGATTACTGAGCTAAGAAAATAATGTTCTGTCCAAAATATTGGGTTTGCAGAAAGACATTCTTATCTAGTGTATGTATACAATGTACAGATCTTTATGCATATATTTACTGATCATTCGTCAAGGAAATGCAGCAAAAGAACAGGAAAGATATAAAGTGGGAGAGCCAAGTCAAAAGGGATCTAGGAAAGATTTTGAAAAATCTTTTAAAATGACAAAAAGCCTACCTTTTGTACATACTTCAAATCAATAAGGATGGAGTAAAAAAAGAAGACAAATAGATCTTCATTGTAGAATTCAGGAAGAAATATTATAACTTACATAGATTACTTCTATATATATCTGTCTGTATTTCTCTCTGCTTCTGTTTCTGTCTATATATATATATATATATATAAAAATTAATCCCATTCTCAACCGTTCATATATAGATATACATATATAATATGTATATAAATATATGAACTGTCGAGAATGGGATTTTTTTTTCTTATCAATTTTGCCTGAAAACTAAGGGTTTTAAAAAGTCTATTAAAAGAGTGCTGTCATTATATAGAAAATGAAATAAGGAATTATGATGAATACAGAAGCAAGAAAATCTTAGTCCCGCAGTATTAAAATTGTTCTTTATAATTTCGTCCTCTTCGATTTCATCAAAACCTGAATGTTCCTAAATCTCATTATTTTCTTGTTCTCCCAACATTGAATGCTCAGTGTTGAAATAGTCGTAAGTAACGTAGTTTTAGCCAGAAACAGATTTAAAAAATCTTTTTCGAAAAGGGTCCGATTAGTAAAAACAAAAGAAAAGAAAACAAAACAAAACAAAGACCAACATACAAAAACACATTTCATAAATTCTTAATAAATTCTAAGTCAGCATAACCGACGCCAGACCCAGATTTAAAAGTTCCTCAGTTAACAGACTCCTTAGGTATAGGAATTAACCAATAAAATAAGAGAAAACGAAATTTAACTTCTGGAACAACTTAAATTTCTACAGATAAATATAAAAAGACAACCAAGTGTTTAAAGAGAGAGAGAGAGAGAGAGAGAGAGAGAGAGAGAGAGAGAGAGAGAGAGAGAGAGAGAGAGCACAGTCAAGAGAAAAGAACTTATCCGACTAATAGGTCTCAAGCATAAGAAACTAGTTCCACCAAAAGAAAGAAAGACAAAGTCTTCAATTGAGTAATTTCCTTTTCTTTACTCTGTAAGAACTTATACCCTCAAAGAACTGTTACGGAAAGTTGCTTCAGATAGAAAAATAATTGCGAACTAAGGATTCTCTCTCCATCATAACACATAACAAAAATAAAAATCACGGTTATTTGCTTCCAGTATTTCTGTGTTTCTGTTGTTTCTTTTTTTTTTCTTAAAATTGTTTTGTCCATTTCATTCTCGAGGCCAAGTTACTATTAACCACCTCACACAAGCAACAGTATCTCTGAATATAAGTTGTGTTGTTGGAGTCATAGTAAAAAGTTAGCCCCATTTAAACTCATAACATTTTTCTTTTACTGAGTTTCATATATTCAGTCCTCAAGTAGGCATCAAAATTTGATAACATACCATCATTAGTTTTAATAATAATAATAATAATAATAATGATGATGATAATTAATAAATTTGATCATGAAAGCTCTAGAAAGATGAAGAGTGGAACTTGCAGCTGGAGAACAAACACTATCAGTGAAAAAAAATCTAAAGAGACATCTTTCAGGGAGACATTTTGTCGCTACTGTTTGATGTAGCTATGAGTCCACTGAATTATATACTTGGGAAATGCAAAGGAGGCAACAAATTTACGAAGTCACAAGAAAAGATAAACCAGCTTATGCACATGGATGATATTAATATTTTTGCCAAGAACGAAAAAGAATTAGTATCCCTAATACTAACAATTTGAATGTTCAGCGAATTAGAAAAATGAAATTTGACATTGAAAAATGCGCCATGCTTAAAATTAAAAAAAGAAACAATTGAAGAAATAGAAGTACACAATCAGGGAAAAAAAATCAGAAAACCTGGTAAAATGGAAAACTACAAATATTTGAGAATATCAAGAGCAGACATAATCAAATAAATGGCGACGCAAAAATTATAAAGGAACACTTCAGAAGAGCAAGAAAATTCCTTGAAACCAAACTCTGCGATAGAAATCAACTCAAAGAAATAACTATCTGGGTAGTTCTCCCTTATAAGATAGTCTGGACCCTTCTTAAACTGGACAATAGAGCAAGGATATTGATGAGAATTCAAACACCCTTAAACCCGAGAAATGACATCAACAGATTCAATGGGACAAGAAAGGAAGGAAGAAGAGGAGTCATAAACATTGAGGATTGCGTGGATGGAGCAATACCAGGACTTGAAGAATTATTAAGCAAGAGCAAAGAGATGTCGATTGCAACAGGTTGTAACAGTAATAACTACAGGACAACAATCTTTTAGAAGTAGAAAACAAAAACAAGCCATATAGGTACTTTAAGTGACATAATATACATATCCGACAAAATCATAAATTTCATCACGAAAGCCATGGAAAAATGGGAAGCAGAATTGACTGCTGGAAGACAAACTCTTGCAGAGATGAAGATCCAAAGAAGCATCTTCCTGGGAGACTCTTTCTCGCCACTGCTATTTGTTATGGCAATGATGTCACTCACTCATATACTTAGGAGATGCATAGGGGGCTACAAATTTACAAAATCATATGACGAGGTAAACCACTTAATGTATATGGATGATATCAAAATATTTACCAAAAGTGAAAAAGAACTGGAAACTGTAATTCATACAATAAAAATATACAGCCAAGATATAGGAATGGAATATGTCATTGAAAAAATGTACCATGTTGATAATGAAAAATTAGAAAAGAGAAACAATGGACGGAACAGAATTACCAAATCAGGAAGGCATCAAAACACTTGGGGGAAAAGAAAATTAAAGGTACTTGTGAATATGGGAAGTTGACAATATCAAATAAGCAGAGATGAAAGAAAAAATAAGAAAAGAGTACCTTAGAAAAACTAGAAAACATCTTGAAAGTAATCTCTACGACAGAAATCTCATTAAAGGGATAAACACCAGAGTAGTCTCTTAGTAAGATACTCGGGACCATTCTTAAAATGGACAAGAGAAGAACACCAAAAGACAAAGAAATTGATGACGAGAGAAGAATACCAAAAGACAAAGAAATTGATGACGAGAGAAGAACAGCAAAAGACAAAAGAATTGATGACGAGAGAAGAACACCAAAAGACAAAAGAATTGATGACAATACATAGATAAACTATATGTGTCAAGAAAAGTCGGAGGAAGAGGCCTCGCCAGCATTGAGAATTGCGAAGATGCATTAATGCAAGGACTCTGGAAATACACTAAAAGAAGCAAAGAAAAATGAATTACAATAACCAGTAACAGCAATGGCAACATAAGGCCAAACAGAAAAACAAAATCGAAAAAACAGAAATGGGAAGAAAACAACTGTATGGCTACTATAAGCAACAAACTTGTGAGATTGCAGGCGAGAAGATCTGGACATGGCTAAGAAAGGGAATCCTAAAGAGAGAAACTGAATCTCTGTTAATAGCAGCGCAAAATAATTCCATAAGGACCAGTTATGTAAAAGCAAAAGTTGATAATATACAATAGCAAATGTAGGTTATATGGAAATAGAGCATAAATCTAACAGTTAATCACATAAATGAATGCAGCAGCCTAGCCCAAAACGAAATTAGTGCGAAATTAGGCACGACTAGGTAGAAAATGTGATCTACTAGGAATTGTGCAAGAGATTAAAACTTGACCATACTACTAAATGGTATATGCACCAACGAGAATCCGTCCAAGGGAATGTGACACCTAAAAATTTCTGGAATTTTGAGAAACAAATGGATCACCCAATCCTGGACAGAAGACCAGACCTAGCGGTAATTAAGAAGAGAAAAAGAGTTTAAACGAGCAGATTTTGCTTACTCGGTGGACCATAGAGTGAAAATAAAGAAGAAAAGTGAAGATAAAGAAGTACTTGGATTTTCCCAGAGAATTAAAAAAATACTATGGAACATGAGGGTGATGGTGATACCAATTCTATTCGGTGAACTTGAAACGGTCACCAAAGGCTTGGAGAAGAGACTGGAAGAACAGGAAATCAGAGAAAGAATCAAGACCATGTAGACCATAGCATTGTAAAGCTTGGCTAGAATACACAGAAAAGTCTGAGAGAACTGGGGAAACTTGCTGTCACTCAGACTCCAGTGAAAGACTACCTGCTAAGTCTGCTATGAAAAACTTACCAGAAGTAATATATATGTGTTGGTGATTGGGAGTGTCTAACGAGAATCAGTTAAATAAATCTAACAATTATTTTTTTTTTAAGTGCTTCATGCTCCGAAACCAAAACAGATCTTAAAATGTTAAAAAAAAAAAAAAAGGTCTTCTAATTAAATCAAATACCACCGCTAAAAGTTTCATGTTGTGTAAAACCAATCATCAGATATATGTATATGTATATATATATAAATTCTTGTACGTATTCCTGTATATTTTGTGGGTATGAGTGTGAATATTCAATGAGAGATATAATCCAAATTTGTTATATCAGGTTTAAAATCTGGAATCTGATTAAAGCTTTAAATAAATGTCCTATGAAACTTCCAAGTATTGATATTTATTTTATCAAGTTTTGTTGTTTTCAAACCCTTTATCAGACGGTCTCGTGCATTCAACCAATCAGCAGGGGACGACTACAACGTTGTTTTTATATGATCCTACTAGAAAAGAAGTCACTGATACCATCTCATTTAACCATGTTCATGCATCCATTAAAATCTACGTACTCACACTTCTCCCAAGTGTCAATAATACATCGTTGCAAATCCTATTATGATTAATACTTGTTTACATTCACAAAAAGACAAAAAAAAGTTGTATCATTCTATATGATGTTTTAAAATAAATCATACGTAATCCTTTCTTATTTTTCAGTCATTCATTCACTCATTCATTTCATTAATTCAATAATACGCTCGAATCCACGCCTCCTTTTCGCTGGAGAGCACGTGACCATGGCTGTTGGGTTTTATCAATTGACTTTTTTTTTCAAAGATTTACTTTTATGTTGGAATGAAGCCAATCTTTAAAAGGTTCATGGTCACGAGGTAGATTTGGCGGCAATAAAACAATGAACGACACAAATTGATAAGCCGTTGTAGATAATTTTTTTCTTTTTTTTTTCACAAATTAATCTGTGTCAGAGGAGATTGGTACCGTTGATCATTAGAGTTAATCAAACAGATTTTTAGCATCTTTTATATGCTACGAGGACATAAACTGGTGTTTCCTTGAGAGTAATTACATTAAGCATTGTTAACACATTTTATTTCGTGAATTTAGTGGATTGAATGATTGATTGATTTTAACGGCATGTCAATCTTTCTAGGGTTGTTTTATATCTCGAGGTTAGTCAATTGTGTTCATTGTATTTTCATGTTAGCATTTGTGTAGTTGTTTCTAAAGAGTTTTTTCTTTGCAGACATTCCTATCGAATACGAATAATTTTAAACAGACCAATTTGATCTGGAGATGGGAACCTGATAGGAACAACCACTCCGGGTCAGAGTCGACCTGGAAGTAATGTCAGTGAAGGCGTTCCTCACGCTCACCAAATCTCCAAAACTGGAGCCTCGCCATCAGATGCAGTTTAGTGTCTTATCCAGGACACTTTTTTTGAGTGTGAAGTAGTCTTAACCCTCTTCGGAGGGGTTACAGTCTGTGTATTCTAGAGCAAGCCGACAAGGCATATAAATTTAGTGGAAAAATTCAAAATTTTGTCAAAGAACAAGAAGAACAAACTTTAAAATTACACGAAGACTATCTTTTTTTATATGTTCTTAATAGCGATTTCTTTTTTTAGCTCTGAAATATCAAATCCTTTTTCGCAATCTGCCCACATATTTTAGAGTAATGAATAGAGGATTCATTTTATAGTTCATTGTAAATCATCATCATCATCATCATCATCATAATCATATTCATGTATCTTGCATGCTTAGATGATCATAGCTTTCCACATTGAATGATCCCTTTCTGCTTCTATGATATCTCAAGGCACTTAGGTTTGTTAGTTGATTTCACGTTGTCTAAATATTTTCTTCTCTCCCATTTCCTTTATAATTAATGGCTCTTTTTCATTGTAAGACATTCTATTCCTCTCTTTCTGATTACGTAGTCCAGAAATTTAAATCTTCTCATTTTTGATGTTTTCATTAATGATCTTTTTTGGTGTATACGCATTGGACTGCTCTTATCTATTACCTTGTTTTTATATGATATTTTTGTATTTTTCTAAGAAACTACATTTCTACTGTTTCTATTTTTCTATGGAGTTAAAGCATACAGCAAATTGACCATATTTAGCATTTTAATAGTCTAAGACTTTTTGTCAAAGAAATGTGTAAAAAATTGGTTTTCATTTTTTGTATTTTGTTTTAGCAACGACAATTCTTTTAACTTTTTTATTACTTCTAGCATCATTATATATGAATCTGTCAAATTAAAGCTTTTTTTTAATCACTTTGTTATTAATATACAAAAGACAATTATAATTGTACGACTATTTTGATATTACCATAAATTATTTTTGTTTTTCTGTTATTTGTTTTTTAATTGCTGTTATTGGTTAAGCTAAATTTTGTACTTATTTGTACAACTATCCAGAAAGATTTGGGCACCTCAGGTAGTGTAATGGTTAGCGCGCTAAACTAGCGAACCTACACGAGTAGGCATATTGGGTGCTCCATTCGTTCGGCCTTGTGCCAAATCTAAGCAACAAGCTTAGTAAATTACTACACGAGTGAGTTCAAGTCTCATTAAATACCCCATTTACACGGCCTTGTGCCATATCAAAGCAAAAAGCTTAGTAAATTACTACTATCTAGAAAGGTTTGTAGGTCTTCTACTGAACTTGCTATAAGAGCAGTTTATATATTTTCAATTTTCACCTTACCGAGATTTTCTATTTCCCTACTAATCATTTACTTAACTGAATATTTTTGGTGAAGCAACCCACTCCGTTTTAACGTTTTACTGCTATTTGATTCCTGTATATATTTTTAAAGAATTTGTTGAACTATTCTATTAATGTTTAGTTTAAAGAAGATCCGAAATAATTTTTTTAAATGCTTCAGGGAAATCGCAAAATCATAAAATGTATTGTTCTGATATTTATTTCCTGTTACTGAAAACATTCGTGATGGAGAAATTCCGGTGTCCATTGTTCTTCTGTTCTCAATAAACTCATTTTTATGGTAATTATTTGTGCATAACACAACTTTTTTCCCATTTTTTAGTCTAAAAGTTCGAGGTGCGCATTATAGGGAAGAACTAAATCTATGATCTAAACTTACCGTTAACACTTCCGTTTTATATCGCTAAAGCGAAATATCCACTGGAATGTGTGTTTATAATTTTTTTCCTTCTAGTGTGAGTTTATTGTTGCATTTTTGTGTGAACACGTCGGTGTGTTTTTACTCTAAAAATTGCGTAAATGTTTTACTTACAAACATAAGTAAACTGTATAAATTTTTATTTTTAGTCTATACAAACCGGATACAAAGTTGAACAAATGTTAAATTTAGCTGCTACAAATTCTAAAACTTTAATATACAAGTTAGTGGGGGGGTTGGGGGAGGATTTCATTGCCCAAATTTTGGGGTACGTGTTATATATGAGTGTGTGTTATATAGGAATATTTACGGTAAATGTAAAAGTTCCATTTCAATAAGAAAATTTCTGAAATGTTGTTCCCCAGTTTTTCATGTGATGAAGCAACAAACACATTGAAAATGATGCAGTCGGGAGTTTTCTAAAAAGGAAAGGAGAAATGTGCTGACTTTATATCTAGTCGTTGTCAAACAGTTTATCTACATACATAAGATGGGATAACACATTGTGCGCGCGCGCACACACACACACACACACACACACACACACACACACATATTTGCCCAGTCGGGAGCGGTTAAAACTCCCCCAACGAGTGTCCTGGATATGACACGAAACAATCTGATGATGAGGTTCCAGTAATACTTTGGGGAATGTACAGTACCTCTTCATTGCCATCGCTCCCAGGTGCACTCTGACTCGGAATGGTAGCACCTGATAGGGTCCTATCTATGGGTCAAATAGAACTGAACTGTACGCTTGTACTGAACTGAAATTGCTTGAAATAGAACTGTTTTTAACATTTAAACTGTACTTATGCTAAACTGAATTGATTGAAATAGAACAGTTTTTGACATTTAAATTGCGTACTTGTGCTAAACTGAATTGTTTGTAAACAAAAACTATACTAATACTAAACTAAATTGTTTGAAATTTGATTCGGCGAAAAGGGACGATACGCCGTAAAACAAAACAACCAACCAACCAGCACACACACACACACACACACACATATATGCATGCAAAGACATGAATGACAAAAAACACACATATACATATACTATGCAGAAGAAGGGGTAAAATTGAAAAAAGAGGGGAAGAACAAAGAAGATCATTAACAAGACAGCAAAAGATCATCACGAACAATCAACTCTAATGAAAAAGTGACAGACATTAAAACTGGAATCAACTAAAATTGACCAGAAAAATCTGTTGCGGAGGCCAGATAAATATACCGATCCCCGCAAACTTTTGAAATATAAGTGATTGACAACGAACTTGGCAAGAATGACAAAACAAGGGTTTTCTTCGAAAGGCCAAATTTTATTATGGCGAATCGTAAATCGGAGAAGCGTACGGCGAACAATCGCTGCGGCCGGATGGTAATCGTTGGAACATGATCAAGTCGCTGGAGCAGGTCTGGACAGCTGGTACAAGACTGGTATTCGTTGGATAGGTGGTCGCTGGTTCAGGACTGGTAGTTGCTGGCGTCTGCTGGTGCAGGAAAGTGGCCGCTGGTGTCTGCGGTGTAGGAAAGAGGACGCTTGTTCCGCTGGTGCAGGAAGGCGGTCGCTGATGCAGAACTGGTTGTTGCTGGTATCTGCTGGTGCAGGAAAGTGGCCGCTGGAGTCTGCTGGTGCAGGACGGGCAGCTGCTGGTGTTGTTGTATTTTGACCTTCGGCCCGGGCAAACATGCCATTCCAAGGTGATACTCCGGAAGGAAGTGACATATTCCAATGGCCAGTAATCAAAAGAGATCGCGTAGGCGGATCTGGCTGATGAAATGGGACAAGGTAAAAAGCCCATGATACACTCATAGACTCATGCACCGGAAGAGAGGGACCTGTGAACTGCATGACAGTTATTTCCGCTGGATGACAATCAAACATGCCATTCCAAAGATTGAGTGGGCGATTGAGTGGACGTTGAACTAAAAATGACTCGGTCAAGACGAGAAGTCAGGAGTTAGAGACGAGATGTGGTAGGGAAAGCCACACCAGGCCGAAGGGGCCCTCGGGGCCGCCGATTGAGTTGGGGTCCAGAGAAGTTGCTGATAAGATGTAGTAAAGAAAGCCATTATCCAGCAGAGAGCTGGGCCCCTGGGTCTCCGGTTGAGCATCTAGAGAACGAGAAAGACACAACGCTGATGGCCATAAGAGTGGGGGTCAATATGTTGCAGTTCTGTTCGGTCTCCAACTCCCTCTCACACACAAAGGTTACAATAAAATGAGAGGTACATATTTTTCTAAAGAAGTCTTCGCTCGTCCTTTATCATTGTGTCGTTGTGAATTATTCTGCATGTATATGCATGTGTATATGCATATGAGTATATAACAGTGTCTGCTGGTGCAGGAAAGTGGATGCTGGTGTCCGCTGGTGCAGGAAGGTGATCGCTGGTGCAGGAAGGCGGTCGCTGGTGCAGGAAGGTGGTCGCTGGTGCAGGACGGGCTGCTGCTGGTGTCTGCTGGTGCAGGAAGCCGGTCGCTGGTACAGGACTGGCAGCTGCTGGTGCAGAACTGGTAGCTGCTTCTGCGGGGAAGTGGCTGCCGGTGCAGGAGTGGTAGTTGCCGCTGCAGTGAGGTGGTCACCGGTGCAGGAGTGGTAGTTGCCGCTGCAGTGAAGTGGTCGCCGGTGCAAGAAGGTAGCTGCTGGTGCCGTCTCAAAGAGTATTAGACTTTCTGAATTAGACCTGAAAAGGGCTGTTAGATTGTCCTCATAGGTAGCAGCTGCTGATTTAGGCTTCAGTCGTAGAATGACCAGGGAGAAATCTGGCTTTCTCCCACACTTGCGGCTGACCCCCCAGCCCAACTGATTCGACCCGGTTTGATACGGCTGCTTATATAGCTACCCTGTGCCACTACGCTATGGGGTCTATGTTGAATGACTTTGCTTATTATTACTATATTATAGTGAGAAACCTCATTCTAATTCGACCATTTTTTTTTAAATACTACCTATTTTGTCCATTTGTTGGAGACTGTTCTTAGAAAAACAGGCTGAATTTGATATTTAGCGAAAACGTTCTGTGCGGAGCAATGTAGTCCCTTAACGTAAAATTCCTAAATACTATTGGCTGACGACATCAGTGACTCATCATTTTTTTTAGGAATGGGGTTTGTTTATTTTGTTTTCGTTTAGGTTATATGTAGTCGGTCGACTACGATAAATCTCTATTATAAAGATACTCAACACACTATCAACAATTCAATCGCCTGAAGAGAACTTTAATGTCCGAAACACATGTCGCACAAGCATATAGTGAATCAAACGATGATTCACTAACTAAACGGCCAACTCTTTCTTGATATACAGATTTCCCCTAAGTTTTAGTAATTTTGTATTTTTAAACATCCATCGTTGATGTAACATCACTAATATCATCCTTCGCAGTCCTGATGATGGTTCATTAGAACCGAAACGCTATAGTGTCGACTTTGCTTTTTAATAAATCTCGCCTTCTACTTGGATTATTGTTGTAGTCTGGTTAATGCACTAAACGCAAATAGTCCAGAGAGTGAATGTACACCGAGAAGTAATCGCTTCCGCCTTTTATATCCACAACTCAAAGATGGCCGAAACGGTGCTTCCGTCTCTTACTAACCAATATACTACATCCCTCCCCATTTAGCTTGCAACTGCACACACACACATTTTTAATGACACCAAGAAACATCCATAGGTCCCTCCCCGGAACTCCGACAAGAACTCCCATTACTTGTGGGAAATGTTGTTCGACTCTCGGACATAGTCACATCATCAATAACCTCTGAATATTCCTGAGCCGCAATTTCCCCAGTTAAGGGCATGGCACTGGGCCGATACCCTTTTGTGTCTGGTTTCATGCTGATGTGCTGTCTTTTGGCTTTATTTTCAGCATTGTTCCTTCTTTCCTCTTCTTTGCGTTTCTGAAAACGTGTTTTCATCTGGGTTCTGGGATGTTCATCTTCGAAGCTGTCACCGGTTGTTGAGGGGCTGCTATCTCTGTAGGGTGCAGGAAACTGTGCAACAGATGTTGAGTGCCTTGTAACTGTTTGTTCCTGACTCCCCAGAGGTTGCCTGGATACTTCTGAGCCTCTCAAGACAGGTTCTGTTGGAATATTCACGCGAATATGATCAACATGTCTTTTCTATAATCGACCATCTTCTAACCACACTCTAAAAATCAGTAGGCCAAGTTGCTCCTCTAAAGCTCCGGCCAGCCATTTTGGCCACCCTTGAAAATTCACCACACTAACGGTATCTCCAATATGGAACATCCTTTCAACACGATTTTTATCCGTCGTTCTTTTAGCATTATCTATTTTTGTGGTGACTTCGGTAGATAGATCTGGATACACAAGGTCAAGACGTGATCGAGGCTGACGGCCCATTAGTAGCATTGCTGGTGATTGACCCGTTGTTGATTGCGGGAGTAAACGGTATCGGGCCAATACACGCAATAATCGCGTTTCCAAATCCCCAGTAACTTTTTTAAGCCCACTCTTTATGGTCTGCACTGCACGCTCAGCCAGTCCATTCGAGGAGGGGTGATATGGCGCACATCGAACATGCTTAATGCCATTTAGTGCACAGAACCTGGAAAATTCCTTACTAGTAAAACTGCTAACATTGTCAGATACGATCACATGTGGACTCCCATGTGTCGCAAATGTGCGTCTCAACATCGTTTCTGTTATTGCGGAAGATGGTGATGACACAAGACGCGCATCTATATATTTACTGTGAACGTCGACAATCACTAAAATCCACTTCCCCTGGATAGGGCCTGCATAACCCATGTGCACTCGGAACCAGGACCTCCCTGGCCATTCCTATGGATGCAATGCACTAGCCTGAGGCATATTTGCACTATCTTGGCACATGTCACGATTCCTCGCAAACAATTCAATATCTGCATCCATCTTAGGCCACCAAATGTGACTACGAGCCAGAGACTTCATTCGAGAAATTCCTGGATGATTCTCATGTAATTCTTTCAGTAAAGCATCTCGACATTTTGCTGGGATAACCAGCCGTGATCCCCATAAAATACAACCCAGTTGTTCTGATAACTCATCCTTCCTGGTTGTGTATGGTTGAAAATCAGGTGATCTTTTTTCCGGCCATCCATGCAAGATCCATTTACACACTTTTGATAACACGGGGTCCCTTGATGTGTAAAAAGCAACAGTTTTTGACGTGACTGGGGTTAAGTCTAAAGCTGACATGGAGAGTACTACTTCTTCCGGACAAGGTAAAGGCGTAACATAGTCCTCTATAGGTAGCCGACTGAGTCCATCTGCATTGGAAATTTTTGAACCAGACTTGTACACGAGTTGATAGGGATAACTTGCTAGAACCAATGCCCAACGTTGCACTCTAGCACTTCCTGTCGGTGATATTGCACGATCCTCTTTAAAAAGCCCAAGCAGTGATTTATGGTCCGTAATTATGGTAAATTCTCGACCATAGATATATTTATGGAATTTGGAAACTCCAAAAATGACTGCTAGTTCTTCACGTTCTATCTGGGCATAATTCTGTTCTGTCTTTGACAATGCCCTGGAGGCAAAATAAATCGGTTTTTCACTCCCGTCTTTCATTATATGCGATAACACTGCCCCCACACCCACTGGAGATGCATCTACCATTATGATAAGTTTAAGTATTGTAATGAACCAAGACATTAGTTGACATTAGCAACCCCTTTGATTGTTTGAAGGCAAAAGCTTCGTCTGGTCCCCATTTCCAGGGAATTCCTTTCTGTAATAACCTGTACAATGGAGCTAAAACCGTGCGGATATTGTTTAAATACCGGCGGTAGTAATTAACAAAAGCTAAAAAAACTACGCAGTTCAGACATTCTTTAGGATGGGAACTTTGCAAATTGCATTGACCTTATCTTGCGTTGGATAGATTCCTTCAGAATCAATCCTATGGCTCAGGTATGAAATTGACGACTTCCTGAATTCACATTTATCACCTTTAAGGCGGAGACCAGCATCTCGTAATCTCATGAATACCGTCACGAAGGTTCCTATTATGCTCTTCCATAGTTCGTCCCGAGATTAGGAAGTCGTCGAGATAAGCAACTGTTCTTGGTATTCCTTGAATCAGTTGATCAATAATTCTTTTAAATACTCCTGGCGAAGAAACAATGCCAAAACACAACCGAGTATACATAAAAAGACCCTTATGCGTGTTTATCGTCGTTTGTTTTTGTGAATCTTCGTCCAAAGGAACTTGTAAATAAGCGTCACTCAAATCCAGTCGCATAAAATAACGTCCACCCGAGACTTTAGAATACAGATCGTCTATAATCGGAATGGAATATTTGTCTATTTGCAAAACAGGATTGACAGTCTGTTTGAAATCCCCACAAATCCGAAATTAACCATTTCTCTTTAAAACGGGGACAATAGGGGAAGCCCATTCTGAGAAACAGACTGGTTTGATAACGGAGGTAGCAACCATTCAGCTTCCACCTTCTCTCTAATTGTTAAGGGTACAGATCTAGCCTTCATAAACGGGGCGTGCTATCTTGTTTAAGGTACAATTTTGCAGTTGCGACTTTCAATGTCCCTAAATCTGGTTTAAAAAGTTCTGCAAACTCCTGATTCAAATCGGTCCATTCAATTTGATTACAGTTTGCAGAGATATCAAATGGCAAGTTTTCCAGCCAATCTCTTCCAAGAAGATTTGGTCCAGATCCGGGTACAACTAGGATTCTTAAATTATACATTTTGCCCTGGTATTAGACCTCCAGATTAGCAACTCAATTTGGTATAATGACCCCACCTGATTAGGTCCGTAACCTCAGTATTGTCCTCTTTTTAGAGAGTTTTGCGTACGGTAGTAAGTCAAACTGTCTTTTGCTTATCAGAGTAGACGAACACCAGGTATCAATTTCCATTTCGCACTGGACGCCATTTAATTCAAGTTTACACGTATATGGTTTATAGTTACTGTATCTTGTAGACAATAAGAGCATATCGTGTATCTCTTGTATGTAATGCGACATGTTTCCCCTTTGTTTATTTTTACAATGTCTGGAAAAATGGCTTTCATCGTTGCATTTAAAACACTTCTTTCCCCATACTGGACACTGTGAGCGTCTCTTGTGCCATTTTCCACCGCACCCAAAACACATTTTTTCTTTTGTAATTCAAATGCATTAGATTCCGCACACATTTTATTTACTTCATCCGTCTCTTTTTCTTTTATATGCACAACATTAGCCGTCGCTAATTCCATAGCTTTAGCCATTTTAACAGCTTCTTCTAGCGACTTGTCTTCAGACAATAGTTTTTCTTGAATTTTATCGTCCTTTAACCCACACACAAATTTGTCACGCAACGCACTTTTCAAAAACGACCCAAATTCGCATGTAGAAGCCAAATGTTTAAGGCGAATAAGAAAATTAGAAATTGACTCACCCTCCTCTTGTTTAGCATTGTAAAACTTGAAACTCTCTGAGACTACAAGATGTTTAGGTTTAAAATGTTCCAGCAACAGCAGTGTACTTTCCTCCAAAGATTTGTCGCTTGGTTTTTGAGGGGTACATAAATCCTCCAAGTCTCTGTACGTCTTTTCTCCAATTGCACTAAGCAAATTTGCTTTGAATTTTGTTTGGTTTCCACATCCGGTATCGTTTGCGATTTTTAAAAAAAACTGTTCCACGCGGTCCAGGTAAGTCGAGATATTTCCTGACTCCATGCAGAATTCCTCAAAGTGTCCGAGCAATGGCATTTCTTGAGTGAGAACAAATCCTCGAGGCCAAATGTTGTAGTCTGGTTAATGCACTAAATGCAAATAGCCCAGAGAGTGAATGTACACCAAGAAGTAATCGCTTCCGCCTTTTATATCCACAACTCAAAGATGGCCGAAATGGTTCTTCCGTTTCTTACTAACCAATATACTACAATTATCTTGTTATCAGTTTCTCTCTATATACGGAATAATAAAAAAAAAATACTTGATTTGAAATCATTTGCAGACCTCTTTTTTTCCATAACTGTAAACTCTACATTGTTTGGAAATGGTTTATTGCAAAAATTATCTTTTAAAAAGCAAGTTTTAAGATAATTTTGGCAATAAACCATTTCAAAACAATGTAGAGTTTACATTTATGGAAAAAAATTAATAAAAATCATACATATTTTAGCTGCGATGAACTTACATAAAAACTTATTGCCATCACTTTAGACGTCAACAGTAAGCAACTATAATTATAAATATTTTAAAAAATGATCTCATTTCAAGATCACAAACTGATATACCACTGACTTTTGGAGTGAATATTCCAAATATTTCACCTGTATGTAATACCTAGTTCTATCAGCTGGGGCTTGTACAATTCGTCGACTGCACCTCTGCAGCGGGTTAAAAGAACCCAACGAGTGTCCTGTTAGGACACTAAAACTGCATCTGATAGCGAGGCTCCAGTTTTGGAGAATGTGGAGTACCCCTTCATAGCCATTACTCCCAGGTCGACTCCGACCCAGATCGATAGTACCTGCTAAGGTCCTACCTATTGGCTAAATAAAACTGTTCACTTATTTACTGAGGATTACTATTATTAGTTATTTAAACTCTATAGCTGTGTTCAAATTATCTAAATTACACAGGAATACTCAATAAATACATTTACTAAAGTTAAATAGCAATATTTGAAGCTATTTAACTGCGTGCAAAGAAAAGACTAATGTAAAATAGAATCAACAGTGTTAAATAGGAATACTTGGAAATCATTCAACTGTGTGCAAACAAATGAGCTCTGACAACTCGTTTAAAAATAATTTTACCTACAACTATTCACTTACTATCTACAAAAAATATCATTTTTAAACCAATGACTTTGAAAATAATTTTGTTGGCTAAAAAAAACACTAAATTTTTTTTAATTGGGCACTTTATTGTAGGGTAGACGACCCCAATTGTAATTTTCTAAATGGCCCTACACCTCCTTGCTCCGGCTTTGCATATACTGGCTCCTTTTTCTTTTTGCCTTTTTCATCTTTTAAGAAAATATGCTAATAAACGAGTTGTTCCATTTTACACCATAAAAAAGGCAAAAGAAGTTGTGTAAAGTTAACGCGAGTTAGCCAAAGTTAGCGAGAGCCAAACCGAAATAGCATCCACCCTAAAAGGGATGGAGCTCAGAAAAACTTGTTTGGAAGAAAAATATTTTTTGTTTTTTTTTCCCTTTCTACCTATAAATATATTTATGCATTTATTTACTTCACATCGTAAAGAAAAAAATATTATTTGGTTCGTGGTTGTTTGTTTAGTTGATTGGTTATGCTTAACAGCATATCAACCTTTGTAAGTTATTTAATGCCAAATCCTGTTTATTCAAATTAAATAATATAATTTGGAGGTAATAATTTTCAAACGAGCCTGGGCTCAATTGTTTGCACACAGTTAAATGGTTTCTTGTATAGTAAATTATCAAACAGTTCTATTTGACCCACAGATGGTACCCTAACAGGTACTGCCATTCCGGGTCAGAGTGGACTTGGAGGTAACGACAATGAAGTGGTACTCCAAATTCTCAAAAGCTCCAAAACAAGAGCCTCTCCCTCAGATACAGTTTCGTGTCATCCAGGACACTCGTTGGAGGGGGGGGGTCTTGCTCCTCAACAGAGATGCAGTCATCATATTCTCCCGTCCCAGCCAACTTGGCTATCTGGTTTTATTTATATCATACCACAACAATTTGAATATGCTTAATTTTGCACAGTACCCATGTTCAGTCTAAATAGTCTGTCTTGCCAATTGTAGAAAAAGATTACTACATTCATTGAATCTAGGTCTTATTAGTTTGTATTCTAAATTCGCTCTCTATTCCATCTCTATCTGTCATCGCTTTGTTACAGACAAAGCCATTCTGTCTTTATGCATTCTATGATTTTATCTCTCTTTCAATGAAGTCATCCAACAAAGCGAATTTTCAAGATATTTACGACTCCTACATATTTTACAGTTATCAAGTGCTAAGATTATCCGATATAAATATGTTATTCCCTGACACATTTTTATTGAATAAGTAGATGAAAGTAGTCATGTCGTAATTTCAATTCAAGTAAAAAAATTGAACTGCTTTCTACCTATAACAAGCAAATTTTTCACTACAAGACGCAACTCGTGATCCTGTAAGATTCTGTTCTAACAGCGGTCAATGTTGATATAAATATTTCTAGTTAGGAAAGAGTGAAAGATTCTAATTAGCATTCGACAATTTCGATGATTAAAAAATAAAGTTTAGCGCAGATATAGACACCACAATACTATCATTCTGCTGCAGATGGACTATAAATTGCTTTATTTTCTAAGTTAGAGCATTTTAAGTATATTGCTATAATAAAAATCTTGCTATAATGTGCCGTTTTGTTGGTTTACAGTTACATGCAATCATAATAAAAATGTTCGTTATATATAGATTAGGCTGTATTTATATATTTTAGAACTGCAAAGATAATCTTGATAAATTTTAGACGAAAGATTGCAAACATTTTGTTGATGATGATAAAAGAAATAGAATCGCCCCGAAATGATACATAATCGACAATACTCTTGCTATAAGGCTCATCTCTAACCAACAAAAATTCCCCAACACCCAATAAAAAAGAAATACAATTGACTTGGTAAAAAAATCTCGCTCAGTGTTCGTCGTTTGATGGCATTAGGATTATTTGGTTTTAACTAAATTAGCGACTGCCGCTTTTGATTGTATTGTGCCAACTATCATTAGTATGCTTGTTTTTCAATTTGTCAACATTGTCATACTTTTTATTGATTCTAACATAGTTTAGAGAAAATATGCAACATTTTTTGTATATCTTTTTATCATAAGAACATTAAAACTGCAACGGAAACACAAAAAAGAAGACTTCTTCAGTTCAAGGAATAGACACTATTTGCAAAGTTTTATTCAAAGATTTTTCGCTGAATAATACTCAATAGTTGGGTAAACCATTTGAAGTTGATAGCAATCAAATGAAAACATTACTTTAAAACAGTCATTGTTATACGATGCGGGAGATGCCATGAAAATCATTTTCACCGGGTTGGTTCTGGAAATCTGACTCCTCTGATAAAATAAAATGGAAATTCTTCCAAGCAATACCTGTGTTAGTACTACTGTCGGCTGCTCCATTTGGACTCCAACGAAATGCTCGCGGAAAAAGCTAGATGGTAACTACACAAGAATACTGCGTACTGTTTAGAACAAATCCTAAAAGCATTACCGAACAAATTTTCTTGCAGAATCATCTTCAAGAAATATTTTCAGTCAAGAAGACTGCAAAAGGTAGTTGGAGCAGTTGTTTATCTAAAAAAGATTTTATTAAATGTTCTGGTAGAATGGAATGGTGAAGTTGTCGGAAAAACGGCTGAGGATAACAAAACAAAATGGTAAATATGTTGTTCAATGAAGTTAATGTCAAAAATAGTCTTATTTCTCATTTAAAACTTGAATGAATTTTGTATTTCAAATTCGATTTCTATTCCATATTTATCTTTTATTCCTTTTTATCATACATCTGTAAATATTAAAATAAATGGCAATTTGAGGGTAACTAAAGAAACTAAAATATCACTGGGAAAACGGAAAGATGTATGCGCTCGTGATGTAACGGTTATTGTTAAAATACCCTTGGGAAAGATATAAATTCAACTATTCTCCATCCAGCTATGAGTAAATAGTAGAGCAGACAAGATTCTTTATTCTTCTCCTAGATTCGTTGCTGGTATGGCAACCAATCTAGGAGAAGGAAAACTCTGAAATTAAACCAAGAGGTTACGAGACCAGTGAGAGAAACTAAGGGAAATGTTTATTTTCATGTTTGCTAAGTTTGTATACTAAACTATGTAGCAGGAAATTATCAAACAATATTTTAATTATAAAAGCAATATATTCAAATTGTTTTCAATTCACTATTCAACTCCATTTTTAAAACAGAAGGAACTAAAACTGATATAGAAATTTGAAAATATTTTTGACTATTTTGCATTATCTTAGAATTCACATAAGCATATTACTTTTCTTTACTTTTTGTTTTAAACTAGTCTAATCTCATCCACGGTCTGAAATCTTCACCTTCCAGAAGTCATGTGGATCCGACTCAAGATTATACTGTGGATTGATCACGTAGATGTTTGGATGTGTTATATAAAACTAATGCGCTATCAACTAAATCAGAATTTTTCAATCGGTTGCACGCGCTCACAACTCCCGCAAGAGTCAATTCATAAATCTAATGCTCCATAAATACAGCAATAAAAAACGACGATCAAATAACTGTAATGCTAAGTTGTCACTGACTCTTTTGATCTCGCCTTCACAGATCTTGCCTTTGTATTTTGTAGACTATTTATAGAAGTGTTTATACTACTGCTTTGAAATAGTTCGAGCTCTTAGTAACAACACTCTGAAGACAAAAAAAATAAAAGAATTGATTTTAACAGAGCGAAAATGCTGGAACCTGACCAAGAGCAGTCGATGTAGATTTTATATCGATCAAGCATGAAAAAGAAATATATTGCTTATCAGTGAGAAAAGACCTCCACTGAAATGTAAGGGCATTGAAATTATTTCGGTACATATCATTTATAGTGATTGATATGTGCGTATGTGTGTGTGCTTAGATAGATAGATAGATAGATAGATAGATAGATCCTATTGAATAAAAATTAAACCTTTTTTGTTGTATAACTACAAAAACACGCAGAAATATGATTATTTTCCATAATTTTCCAATCTTTTTACACTTTATTTATTTATTTCTAATTTGTTTCCCTTTCGTTGAATGAAATAGAAAAAAGAAAACAATTTTCGTTAGTGATTTATGTTATTTATTATAAATTATCTGATTAGTTTTTTTAATCAAAACGTCAAGAAAATGCAAAAAAAAAAAATATTTCTTGATTGAGATTCTTGAGACCAATTTTTTAAAAAAGCCAAAAAAAAAATATTTTCCAATCAAAACAAATGTTTTCTTCAATGAAACTTGTTGCAAAGTATTAAGTAACAGGCTGTCTTTTGTCGTTACGAAAGAGTGGCGGTGGCAGTGGTGGCAGTATATACTTTTTTCTCTCTTTGATTTATTAGTAATGTACAGATATGCGGCTTTTGTCAAATAGCTTTGGATCTAACAGCATATACAACGTGTGTTTCAGCTAAAGAGATGTATTGTGAATCAAGTAATCGAACTTGAATTACTATGATAAGATAAAAGATAAAATAAACTGGAATGTATGTCTACTTGGAAATACTCAGAGCGACTTAATCAGCAACAGTAACTTATTTTGGAATATCGAATACCACGTTGATATATTTACTGACTTACACAATCTATATTTGAAGGATCCGATATATATATATAAAGGGGAAACAGTAAAAGGAGACATCGTTGAGAGATTTTTGTTAACTCTTAAACTTAATAACTTACCGGTTGGTGAGGCTTAGAATATACTGACTATCTCCCCCCACCACCGCCTGCAAAAAGCCAAGACTTACTTCGAGAAAAGGGTGTGTCCTAGATATAACACTAAACTGCATCTGATGGTGAGGTTCCCGTTCTGGAGATCAGGGGAGTGTGGGGTAACTCTTCGTTGCCATTACTCTTTGGTCCACTCAGACCCCGAGTAGTAGTACATGTATGGGTCAAATAAATTTGTTTAAAAATTATTCGTAGTCGATAGGAATACTTGAAAATAAATAACTGTACATCATTCATACGAAGAATAGTTACTTAACTGTTTTCTAAGTTAGTTGCAACCTTATAATTGCAAACAAATGACAATTATTAGATAGAAATGTTTTGAAGCCATACAAATGTGTGCAAAAAAAAAAAACTCTTAAGAAACAACTATTCGAAAAATGTACAGCTTCTACGCATATTTTACTTGAGGACACAGTCAGCAATTGATTGATTTTAAGGGCACTTCTCTGCAGAGGATACGGTCAGCGATTGATTGGTTTTAAGGGCACTTCTCTGCAGAGGAAACAGCCAACGACTGATTGATTTTAAGGGCACAACTATGCATAGGATACAGCCAGCGATTCATTGATTTTAAGGCTACTTCTCTGCAGAGGATACAGTCAACGATTGATTGATTTTAAGGGCACTACTTTGCAGAGGAAACAGTCAGCTGATTGATTTTAAGGACACAACTAGGCAGAAGATACAGTCAGCAATTGATTAATTTTAAGGACACTTTTCTTCAGAGGATACAGTCAACGATTGATTGATTTTAAGGGCACTTCTCTGCAGAGGAAACAGTCAGCTGATTAATTTTTAGGACACAACTATGCAGAGGATACAGTCAGCAATTGATTAATTTTAAAGGTATTTCTCTGCAGATGATACAGACAGGGATATCAAAATTAGTGAGATAAAGAGGCAGATATTCTTTTTGACAGGCACATAATTGCAGTAATGATATAGAAGATAAAAAGAGTCATAAGTCGTTCTTCTCACTTTATGTGTTGAATATAATGTTTATTATATAATTCATTCAACACGTTTTACTCGTGTAAAAAATAACCGAAATATTTAGGTATTTTTGCAGTTTTATTGTACTTTATGTCATTCCAAATTTTCTCATTTATGTTCATTTCTTCCTGAATATCAAGGATAAATTAGGGCATTGCATTTTTCGAGTTTTAAACGACAGGAAATTCCATTTCAATTTATGTCTGCGGGACTTTCAACATTCACGAATAATCATGGCGTTCAACAAAAATTCCTATTTTTATTATACCATCATCCTCATGTCACTCTAACCGTACGGATTTCCTTGACTCTCTTTCTCCATCCGTCCCTATCATCCATCACTCTCGGCGGGTCTTCCAGAGTACATCTAGAGTCCGCAAAGAGCTGATGTAAATAAGTTCTTGCTGGTTGGCCAACACTGGCAAGTCCATGTGTAGGGGTCCATAGAAGAATGTTACTCATGAGTTCGTCCTTGCTTCTATAGCTGTGTCCAGCATGTCTTGTTCGTCTTAATAGGATGATTTGTGAGATGGGAGGTAAGTGACTGTGCAGGTGGTGTTTTGTGGGATGGTGCTTCTAGAATTTATTCAAAACAGCACGTAGCATTCATGTGTAGTTCCCACATAGCTTTTTCTCTATGCGTTTGGTGAGTGTCCATGTAGTGCAATCATACAGTAGTATTGATATGGCCACTGCTTGGAAGAAATCCCGTTTTATTTTATCGGATAAATGAGTCTTTTATATGATCAATAGCCAATCGATAGCAATTCCCGCCTTCACTAGGCATATGTTGACATCACTTTTAGTAGATGAGATATTGCTGCTGAGGTATGTAAACCAGTAAACTAATTTTAGACGCTTGCCATTTTAAGTGGAGATGGTTCCTTCTCATTTAAAAAAAGTTACACCATAAAAAGAACCTATTAAATAGAGAAGGGCTATTCGGAACAAATATGTAAAAACATTATGTTTTCAATGAATAAGAAACATGAGTTTTACAACTCTCTCTCTCTCTCTCTCTCTCTCTCTCTCTCTCTCTCTCTCTCTCTAAATCCTACCCTTGATATGAATTTTCATCTTAGGAAATTAGAAAACGTCTGGTGAGTTCTGGAGTGCTACACTTGCACAATCCCGTGTTTCGCTCAAAACTCCTGAAGAAAAATTATCGAGACTATTGTTCAAAAATATCTAGAATCAAATTAAATTAATTAGATAAAATTAGAATAATCGAAATAGCACTGACACGTGAAGACTGCCGTCACAAATTTATTATGAGTTGATAAGCTCTTGTTAAATTTAGAAATTTAAAGCTTCAATTTCACCACACATACACGTGTGTGTGTGTGTGTGTGTGTGTGTGTGTGTGTGTGTGTGTGTGTGTGTGTGTGTGTGTGTGTTTCTTAACCCCTCTGCTCTGGGCAAGTTGTGACAAAAAGTCAATTTTTCAGTTCAGAAAATTCAGAGTTTTCCTTCTCCAAGACCGGGTACTATACCAATGCTAAAAAACCCAGTGTGCACCACATCAGACAATTTAAGATTGAGATGATTATATATATATATATATATATATATATATATATATATATATATATATATATATATATGTGTGTGTGTGTGTGTGTGTGTGTGTGTGTTCGTTTCACTCTTAAATTGTCTGATACAAAATTCGTTCTTACATATCTTATTTACATGATCGTTTGGGCTACAGTCTGTGTATTATTATAATTCTCATGTTTTTATATCACCGTATCCCAGCAAAAACGGCACATCATAACGTGATTTTTATAAGGGAAATGCACATAAAATAATTAATTTGCCATTGAATAGT
The DNA here is from genome assembly GCA_963585895.1 of Sepioteuthis lessoniana. Classification (NCBI taxonomy): domain Eukaryota; kingdom Metazoa; phylum Mollusca; class Cephalopoda; order Myopsida; family Loliginidae; genus Sepioteuthis; species Sepioteuthis lessoniana. The sequence goes on from OY757915.1 coordinate 50,368,625, forward strand.
AGTTTAATTTGGCCTTCGTTCTTCTTGAACGTCATTTTTAATCATCCAAATTATCGGTAGGAAACTCAGAAATACTCATTAGAATTCTTTACTCCTTCTTAGATAGAAGCATCAATATCATCATGAACCGCTGTGGCAAACAATTTCAATGGTTGTCTTGTTCTTTATGAACATGAATTTGCAGATGCAATAAACTGATTTTACGGAAACTGAATTATGATTTGTTTCAGTTCAGTTGTTAGCATAAGAAAACCATGAGAAAAATCTAAATTTTGTATTTTAATTATACAACGGTAGATCAATTAGTCCATAGCCCTTAACTTGGTTATTATCTGTCGACCTAATATTATTACTCAATATTTTTCGATCTATTTGATTAATATTCACCATTGAATTAAATTGACTGAGAGGGAAATTATTATCAAAAATGAGTAGAATTTGTTGCGCAAATTTTTTTCTTATTAAATGTTAGGAATTGTTGATGAACCTACGTATATATGCAAATAAAATTCAATAAAATTGACCGCATTTTCTGTCAGCTTTATGGTAAAATTAGCCGATGGATTGTTTATTTCTGAGATTTATCAGTAGAGAAATTGGATAAAGGTGGGAAGGCGTAGAGAGATGTGTCGATAGATAAATAAGTAAGTAAATTGATAACAAAGCATAGATAGATAGATAGATAGATAGATTTGAACATTTGTCTGAGAATACGTAGATTAATAAAGAAGTGTGAATAAAAGGATTTGTACACACACATACATACATACTTGTATAATATAGAAGAAAAACGCGTGAAGAAGAAAATGTAGAAGGCAGAGAGAAAGGAAGGAAAGAGAACTATCCCATCAAATATCATTTGTTCGGTGTGTCTGTGCAGCAACGAACTTTCCGCTTGCATTCTGCTTCACAACACACTCTGCATGTTTGGCATTTTATAATGAAATCTTTTGTTGAATCTTGCACATTCATTTGCCGTCGATTAGTGTTCGTTGCTTCTCTTACTCGTTCACAGACTTTGTTTTGATTTTGATAAGAAAAACATTGGCGGTTTGTGCGCTAGTGCACCAGGGAATGCGTGTTTCAATGGATTAAATAATGCGAGCACCTCTTAGTACTAGCGAAAGCGAAGTACATATGTCTCTCAGTTTCACTCAACATCTCTCTCTCTCTCTCTCTCTCTCTCTCATATACGTAGATACAGATAGATGGATAGAGAGACAGATAGAAAAACAGAAAGTGAGGGAGAAAAAGAGAAAGAAAGAGAGATGCAAGTAGCATTGATTTGATTTCTTGAGTACATGATGTGCGTAAATGCTTTTTATTTGTGTACGTGTATTTTGTGTATGTGATATTAGATGCTGACTCGATAATGTGCACGCACACATCCATGTGTACAAAAGGTGTTGAGAAGGACATTCTTAATCGGTAAGATCATGCAAGACATTACATTTAAGAATGTGGCAGTTGCCCAGTGGTACATATATGCATAGCTAACTTTTCTTACGTTTGTATGAGAGCATGCTTCTTGGTTTGCCCACAATATTTTTTTTCTATTAGCGTTGGGTAGGAAATGTAGATATATCATTATGTGATTTTTCAATTCGTGCATGAACATACATATACGCACGGACAAATCCACCAACATGCAGAATGCACTCACACTTATGCAATTTTTGTACGCATTTATGTAGATATAGTCTTTTTTGCACGAATTTAATTTTATGCTTAGCGTAATATACCTTCTTTTTATTAATGTAATTATATATACATACATACATACATACATACATACGTATATATATATATATATATATATATATATATATATATATATATATATATATATATTGTGCAAAATGCATACATATATTCACACTCGTGGAAAGGTATTTGTTAACTATGTTACCCCCTCTCTCTCTCTCTCTCTCTCACTCTCTCTCTCTCTCTCTCTCTCTCTCTCTCTCTCTCTCTCTCTCTCTGCGTGTATGCATAAAAGGTACTAAATTGCTCTTGAGACTTGATATGAATTTATTATTATACACTATTTAGACATAGATGATTGTAAACTGAATATAAATATGTCTTATACTGCGCCTTACTTTTGCTTACTTCATTTTCTGTGCGAGTATAATGGGAACTCATATTCCTATTCCTATTTTCTAGAATCTCTCTCTCTCTCTCTCTCTCTCTCTCTCTCTCTCTCTCTCTCTCTCTCTGTATATATATATATATATATATATATATATACGTGTGTGTATACAAATACACAGGTACAGACACACGCCTCTACATACACAGGAGTACCCACCTACTCACAGGTGCGCATGCACACGCACACATAAACACTCGCAATACTGATTGTATATCTGCAGTATTACTCCTAATAAAGTCTTCCTCAGATGATTGAATTTTTCTTTTTCTTCGGATTTTTCTTTCACAGAAAAGTTTGAGGATATTTTACGAATGAAATAATTACTTCCAGCCTCGAAAGGAAATACCCGTTACATCACCAATCATTTCCTTCACATTTAAATCTTCGTATTTTTTTTTTCAAATTTCTTCATAGGCCCTCTGTATTTTTTTTCCCAAATGGAACCATTGCTTCTGCAATGGAAACTATTTTTGAATTAACTGTCTAGATAACGATGTTGGTGCAGCATTCAGTCAGTAGTTGAGAAATAGGGGACATTGTAAGAAATTTTGACAAAATCTGCAACACCAAACAACACTAATTTAAAAAAAAACAACTTTTCCTTTAAAAAAAATTACGTCATTGCCTTAGGGATATCTCTAAAGCATATAACAAAAGAATCCATGGATATTTTATGCATTTGGTTTTATTTAACTTTCAAATACTTCTTGGCCCAGTGAAGTAAATCTCTTTGTTGATTGAAACACACACACACACACACACACACACACACACACACGTATATATATATATATATATATATTGTGTTTACCTTTCCTCATTTGCTTCTCTTAATACTCACTTATACTTATGTATGTGATGAAAATAAGTGAAAAAGTTTTTTTCTTTCTTTCTATCATTTTTGCATGTAAACCGGACACGTTTTAATATATGCATGAGTACATGTGCAACTCTATTTATGCATAACATCGACAGCAACAACACGTATGTGTATGCATGAGTGATTTGAGCATATTTTATGTACTTGACAAAATAGATGCATATGCATTTATGTAAATAAAGGCTTATGTTACCACGGCGTAATGAATTTAAATATTAATGTTTTTCATAAATTAGATGAGCTCGTCCGCAGAGAACGCTCATTTAAATATTTAGTAAGTGACGTCATGCCAGATCACCACCTTCTTCCCCACCTTCCTCTTTATGAGACGACCGCGTACCGCAAAAGCATAAAGAGACTGGGAAATTTTGCTTGTTACTGTTTAATACAGCCATGTGAGGTTAGTGCATAACATAACTAATGTATCTACATCTGCACGGATCAATCTGGGCTTTACAAGATGTAAGCGCGCGCGCGCGTGTGTGTGTGTGTGTGTGTGTGTGTGTGTGTGTCCGTTTCACAATCCATGCATGCATTTAACAAGAAATAGAGCGAAAAAAGGGAAAAAAGGAAAAAAAGGAAGGCAGAATGCAGATTCGAATGTGTAACAGAAAATAAAAGAAAAAGCAGCCATTTGTGAATTTCTGAATGTGAGAGCGACAGAAAGATTAGTAAGAGAGAGAGACAGAGAGAGAGAGACAGACAGAGAGGGAGACAGAGTGGGTGCATAAGAGAGTATGAATGAAAAGTATGTATGCATTCCCTTTTGCAGATATGTAAAACTGTTTAAATTCTAGTTCTGCTATACGTTTCAAAGTGTCTCTCAGTGTTTGTTTTTTATGTGTGTATATTTACGTGTTGGTATGCGATAGCACATACATACGTGTGGATGTATATTAATGCATGTATGCTTACTTATATTTTCAAACTGGCATATTTATTCGGTTTTTTATGCATTTAAACAATATACATACTTGCATAACTGTACATATATGCGTATGTATATCTGCGTGTACGTAGTGATACTGATATATGTGTGCTTCATTTTATATGCGTGCGAGAGTATTAAGTAGAAAAGTTTGTTTTTATAGTTTTACATATGCGTATCTATAAGATTGAATCATAAATATTGTATGCATGAATGCATCAGTGCCTATTTAGGAATATTGCGGTGAATATAAGTATATTCACTCCATGTAATCAATGTTTTTGTATGTGTATGAATTGTTTATTCAGTTATATATATATATATATATATTACTGCATGTTATATATGTATGTGTATATACACAAATGTATATGTGTTGATTGATTGATAGATTTTGACGGCACGTCAACTCATCTAAGGTCATTTTAGTCCTTAAATTTGAGAAATTGCGTTCATTGTATGTTCATATTTACATTTTTTTATGTTGTTGTTCTTTGTTTTTGGTTTGATTGTTTGTTTGTTTTTTGTACACGTTCCTATCAAATTCAAATAGTTTTTAAACTGATCGATTTAACCCTTAAATAAGACTCTAAAAGCCACTACTACACTGGGTCACACTGGACCTGGAAGTAAAGGTAATTAAGGCGTACTCCATACTCTCCAGATCTCCAAAACTAAAGCCTCACCATCAGATGCATTTTAGTAGCAGGACGCCCCTATTTTTGTGGGTGGATGGTTACCATTCTGCAAGAGATACAATCAATATATCCTAATCCCTTTGTTTTGATAAATTAAACACATCTATCATTGTGGCAATTAATTGCATATGTATATGAGAATGAATTTACAAATTTAAACTCATGCTTATGCAAATTATCAGCAAACGATAAAGATTCGTGACAAAGGAAAAAGTACTTGAAGGTATTAAAAGATATACGTTTCCTTTAGAGCTAATTTCTCTCTTCGTAAATAAAGTAAAAATCTCAGTATTTTTAAAACATTTCAAACTCCAAATATAACTAAATGTGACTACTACAATAGGACAGACGTTGTATATATTGTATTAATTGAACAGAAATTAATTCTGTGATGAATATTAAATATTTTACAAGGATACAAATATACTGTTGATTGAAAGTAGTAGAATATTTCAAATGAACCTGTCTTTAGTGACACTTTTTGTTTACAAGCTATTTAGCTTAGGACGTCAATGTATTAATAAAATGAGAATTGAAAGTGATATAGCACTAATCTGTGAAATGACCTTATATCTATAAAAACATTTGGGCTATTAATTCTAGTATATTTTTCCTGGTTATGACTTTCTTTTCATGGGAGTCACTAGTAGTTAGGAAAAAACAAGATAACTCAAGAATAAGCCTTCATACTTGATAAAAGAAACCCAATAAGAAAATCCAGACACATACCAAAAAGAACAATTTGAATGTATTCAAGTCTAAACTGCTAAAATCAGAAATTCCGTTGAAGATAGACAACCAGACAGTAATTGAAGTGAAGGAAGAGCACATCGAAAGCAAAAAATTAAAAGCCACCAGCCAAGAAGAAAGTCTACAGAAGTGGAAAGAACACTTCAAGAATCATTTCGGAAATCCTCTTGAATTCACTTACAAACCTATCCAAAAATCATTAATGACCAATTAGACATCAGGACGGCTAACGGAGGAAGACATTAATGCAGTATTGAAAAAATTAAAAACTGAAATTTGCAGGTCAAGAAGCAGACAATAACCTGCTGAAACTGTAACAAATGCAGACTGCACAGATGATCTAGAGTTTCTCACAAATACGCCAAACCAAGAGGAATCCAAATTGCATGGCCTGGAGCATGCAGCAGGAGGAATTATCCTCTACGTGAACGCTAATAAAACAGAGTATTTGTGTTTTAAACGAAGTGGCCAGCCTCTAAAATTAGTGGACCAGTTCTCATGCCATGGCAGCAACATCACATCAACTAAATGTGATGTTAACATAAGTCTAGCAAAGATATGGAAAGTTGTTAACAAGTTATCGATCATATGGAAATCTGATCTCTCCGATAAAATAAAAGCTGTAGTTATCATATTTACCAACCCTCCGCTCGGGCAGGATATGACACAAGGTCAATTTTTAAGCGGAGTTTAACAGGTTTGAATTCAGAGTTTTCCTTCTCCTTGACTAGTCGCCTCACCAAGGCTAAAGAACCTAGTCTTCCCAACTATTTTACCCATAGCTGTAGTTATGGATATGGATGCCCCACATGGACGCAGACAAAAACATAGAGAAAAAGCACAATGGGAACTACATATGAATGCTGCGTGCTATTTTGAACAAATCCAAGAACCAACAGCCCACAAAACAGCAGCTGTACAGTCACCTGCCTCTCATCTCACAAACCATTCAAGTAAGGCAAACAAGATATGCGGGACACTGCTGGAGAAACCAGAACGAGTATATAAGCAGCGTTGTCTTATGGACTCCTAAAAATGGACGTGCCACTGTTGGTCGACCAGCAAGGATTTACATCAGCTTTGTGAGGACACAGGATACAGTCTAGAAGACATACCAAGAGCGATAGAGGATAGAAATGGGTGGAAAAAAGTGTCAGGGAACTTCCTATTCACAGCATATCTTGATGATATATTTATTTTCCACTTCAATGTATGGAGTATGGATGTTTTCGTGGTGTAGTTGGGAAATTATGACGTTGGTAACCTCTTATCCTCATTTATTTGTTATCTTCTTTTTGTTTGTTGAAGCTGCAAAGGAATTAAGGACGGAAAGGAAAAAGACAGGAACACTGTTAAACTCAATTTTTATTTTCGGGGTTTACGACAATTTTGAGATGAAGAATGTTTTCCTAAACCAGTAGAAATAACCGTGCTTTCCGTTCAAGGTGTTAGAGGAATCTCAGGAATCATTTTAGTTACTTGTGAATCGTCAGTATCGAGAATTGAAGATCCGCTACCTGTATCTGTGGTCTGTCTGTGTGTTTAGTTGACGCTGCTATGAGAAACTGACACAACGCGCTATTCGGCTAGAGACCTTAGAAGACACGTATACTCTAACTGTTAGGAGAAAAAGGAGATGTCCGCTCAGTCGAGGAATGTCAAGAGAAAAAAATTATTTTTGCTGCTAGGAAACCCATCTTTTCAAGCATGCACGGATTGCGTTTCCTGTCAGAGGACCCCAGGGAAATTGTTATTTTTGTATATATTATTTCATTTTGAGCTTATTTTATTTTTATCTATTTCTTATGTTATTGGATTTTTCTTACTTAATCCCCTCAAATGTTTTCCATTCATCTCTGATTGTTTCTCAAAACTGATCAGTATTCCTAAATTTTCCCCCAGTAAGTTTGACCTTGATATATACCCCCATATTCTTTTCTACCGTTCAAATCATCATTTTATTGTTTTCGCCATGTGTTCTGTTGATAAATGACTTGCTTTTTTATTCACACCATACAATTTGTCTGCGGTTTAGAATCAACCTTTTATATAAAATATTTTAGGACTCCTTCACATTGATAGTTTTTTTGCATTATACCAGAGGCAGAAAATATATCCCTACCATAATTCCACCTCCAAGCTTTCATTTGGTCTTCAGAGACAGCGTTCTGAAACATCGGTAGAGAGCTTAAAGGGGACTCCCCACCCTAAATAACACGCCCAAACTACTGAATATCAGGGTGACAAAATTTGAATCGGTCTGCAACGTTTCTTATGGGCAGCAACGTTTTCTTTGCATTTCGAAACACCAGCTTAATTCAGCCTTTTTTGAAGTTGTTCTTGTTGAAAGAGTTTTTTTTTTTTTTTTTTTTTTGTTAATTTCTGAATTTTGTGCCAATTTTGTTTCGGAAAAGTTATTTTCATACTTCATCTCAGTTTATTGTCACATTAGGCCTTCCTGAACCTGCTTTCCGTACAATAAGACTTCTCTCTTGAAATGTGTGACCATTTTTCTGAATTACAAACAATAGAATTTGGATAGATTCAGACTTGAAACGTTGCTGAATATCCAGAAAAGACTTTCCTGCTTGACAAAGATGAGTATTGAATTTTTTTTTACTTCAACAGCCGTATGAAATTTATATTGTAAAGATATTTTGAAACAAAAAAGACAGTTTCGTTCTTTACCTACAAGTGACTATACAGATAGAGAAATGACACAGTGTTTGATTTACTTATTCACTTTAAATTCCCCTAAAACTACACACACACACACGCACTATTCTTGTTTTTTGTATGTAATTCCAAAATCAAAGTAGCTTTTAAGTCAGACCAAATCAAAATTTGACCAACCCTAAAGCAGTTAAATACACCTGTCGTATTTTAGATTTTCTCAAAAAAAAAATTCAAATATTATTACACACAAACTTTGCACACTTTTGTATATTATTGTTGTGTATTTTGCCTCTGGTCAATAAAAGAAACGAGTAATTGTTCAGAGTTGAATGAAAACTGGGTACTGCGACCCAACTGAACTTATAAATGATACATAACTCTATTATATTTGGAATATCATATTTTTAATTGTATATATTATGTAGGCTACACTACTATTTATTTTTGCGCGAGACAAGTCATTTTTGGATTCCAAACGCACAGACGTAGTTGAAGGCACCAGCGTGTGACTACTCTGTCCAACCAGGTTCTCGAAACTTCTTAATTTATTTTGGTGCCTAACTATTTTTGTTTCGGGAACAAGTGAGTTTTGGATCCTATTTTTCTAGAATTTTTCACTCCGCGTACTCTTTGCCAAATGGTCTAAAAATAAATCCGATATGCTTAAAGAAAATTTGTGATTATCGGTGCATAGACTGTGTGGGTTTTGCATATTTTACAAGTATATAGATATATTGACTGTTGAAAGTGTTTCTGCTTTTTCCTGGGAATCAGCAATTCCAAACACCAAATGTGGGCAAACATGTATGTCTGATGATAATCACCGAATTTACAAATATGTTAATGTATTGTTTGAGATAAGAATTGAAAGGGTTATAGCCCAATTTGTGCCGTGATTCTATGTCTGTTTAGTCTCTGAACGTGTACGCTAGTTCAATAACTCGTATCAACACTGAGAAGCATTTCCTCTCCAAGTAATAATGACTCATACTCTTAAAGGTTTGATTAATAGAAATATTCAGCAGAAAGTTTTCGTCAATTTCTGATGATATGCTCACGGAAACTCCACAGAAAAGGATTAATATCTACCGGCCATGATACCAAACTTGAAAAAAAAAAAAAAATAGGTGTAATTTAGCATAATCTATTGAAGTAGTCATGACAGTGTTCAAATTTTGTTACTGATTTGGTTCTTAAAGCCTCGTTTCAAACTAACGAACGTATTTATTGGCTTTTTTACTCGCTTACATCAACAACAGATGATTGCAATACTTTGAAAAATTTAACACATGAAAAATAAACTCTCTCTCTCTCTCTCTCTCTCTCTCTCTCTCTCTCTCTCTCTCTCTCTCTTACATACACACATGCACGCATACACACATACCTTCATACATACGATATTTATCCCGGTCTTGAATGCATACGTACATGATGGTTGCCATCTCAGATTCGAGTATAGTCATCACATGATATCATTTTTAAAAATAATAACCGTGTCATTCTAAGCCAGCCAGAGATTTAAAATTTCTGGCACAGATTTGTCACACAATAGATTTAATTTTATGGGAATCTGTTGTAATTTATATGCATTTCAACTTGTTTTAAGCCCTCCAGCTGGCTTGCATTCTTTTCCACAGATGTGGCAAGTGTTGTTGCAATTTGCTAATCTACCGGTGTTTTCCTTTTATGATTAGGTGAATGGCTTTTCGACTTAAGAAGATTCTCCCACAGACATTGCAAGTGCTGTTGTGATTGGTAGCTATTTAGTAATCTTCCTGTGGTCTCCTTTAATGATAAGGTGGAGTTTTTTCTTTCCACCTCGACTTAAGAAAATCCTTTTATAGCCATTGCAAATTAGTTGTCGGCAATCATTTTTCAGAAGATAAAACTCCAATTTAAAGTCTTTTCAGGCATTTCTTTTAAGTTTTTCATTTTCAGTCTGAGATTGTTCAAAGCCAGATAAACCAAATTAATTCAATGGTCACGATTACTTGCCTGAAACTCACAGTCGCCAGGTGATATCGTTATTGTTTTACGTAGAACCTTCAAACAGTCCTTATACCTTATTTATGGCTTATGGGAAGGTCGCTTCATTCGAACAAGATATCCGTTCCGTCTTAGCATCTGATTTATAACTGTGGCCTCAATACTTTAGCATTAAAATATCTCTAGAATTTCAGCATACATGCGAACATTCATAACTGGTTCCATCTTACCTAACTTAAGATCATCACTGAACACGCGCTGACAATTCTATATCGATTGTCGAACCATATCTATAGATATCGCTTATATGCACACTCATACAGAGAAATAAAAAAGATCAAATGTTCAATTTCAAAAAAGAAGCAAATTTTGACAGTGCGATCCAACTTTTTGGTATAAAATAACCCTCGACAGGTTGATATGCCATTAAATTCAATCAATCAGTCATTCAATTAATACAAAACCCATGATCTCTTGTTGAGAACAAAGCCACATTTAAAACTTCCAGGCTTAAAATTCCGCCGCAGTGTTATTCATTCATTAAAAAAATACGTATTTTATCAAAATACGGTAAGAAATGTATTTAGTAGCCAGTAATTTTGTCTTAAATTGATCTCAGCTTCTAAACTACTTCCGACAAGTCAATAAAATTCATACATTTATGAATATAATATTCATAGTACCTTCTAAAAATACTTTGTGTAGACACAATTTGCTTTCAGGGTAAAACAAAATCTACCATAAATGTATTAAGCGTTTGCCAATTGCGTCTACTAATCGCTTCGCCAAATTTAAGTTGCTCTAACTTCTGTTCAACTCACGTGAATCTTAAATTGCTATAAAAAATATTTATTCAATTTTTCAATGGTAATTTGTGATCCTAAGCAGAAAATTGAAGATCGTAATTTGAAATTAAATGTGTGACAAATGTACTGAGAATACATAGTGTGTCGGTCTTCTTGTTATAACCTGTCAAATTTAAAGTCGTACGATTTTCAAATTATAAAAAAATGCTCAAGATAATTAGCCGTTTGAACCCCTTAATCCCTTCGCTCTCATTTACCTTGTACCTGGGATCACAAAAAAGTTACGATGCATTTAGCACATAACATATTAAAATTTCACCCCAAGATGCTGATATCTTTGTTTAAAGCAATCTCATCATTCAACTGGTATAAAGGTGTGTGCAATCCCTGTATAGAGTATGTTTTTTATTGTTTATTTGTTAATTTGTTTTTTGCTCGGTAGTGTCTAATATGAACATCATGTATCAAAATTATCGGGCTTACGGTGTATAGTAAAATAGCACTCAGCCAGAAATATCGAGCTTACAGGTTCAAAGTTGAAGTTCAAAAGATTTTTATTTTATTCCATACGATACTGATATTTGAAGAATAATACTAAAGATATGTTTTATTCTGTTTCAGTACGTTGCGAATGTATCTTTAATCACCAATGGAATCATGAAAAGTGAGAAGTGGTGACATCCACTTTATCACACTGATCCTTAATTTTCAAAGTAGTTTGCAGCCAAGATATTAAGTCATTGATCAATTTGACTCGAGAACATAAGGTAGATTTTAATTTTAAGAAGAGGGTTCTTTTTCTGAATTTTTGTAAAATCTTTTATTCCTAAAAACTTTAATTTAGAATCAATAATCAAATAAATTTCGATTGAAGAGTTGTTTGCTTTCAGGCATTCCTACTTAAAAGTATGTATTTACCAACACCTCCGTACGGGTGGGATGTGACACAATGTCAATTTTTAAGCGGAGTTTAACAGGTTTGAATTTAGAGTTTTTATTTCTACTAGACAGGTTGCCAAACCAATGCTAAAGGACCCTGTCTTCCCTTCTGCTTACTTATAGCTGGTGGAAGAATAATTGGATTCATACCTTTCCGAAGGGTATAAGTGCTATGCGCAATGCAAACAGCCTCGTCCAGAATTTGAACTAGTGTCACCGTGTCCATTTCCTACGACGATAACCATTACACCACGGGGACCTCCATGTTATTTAAAAGTAATAGTTATATGGCTTCAAGTAATTATTTCAATTTAATAACGATAATTTATTTGCACACAGTTGTATGGTTTCGAGTAACTCATAATCCTTTGTAAACAAATATAACTTCAAGTAATTATTCTTATTACCAGTAATTTACAGTTATAAGGTATTAAGTATTCCTATCAAATACAAATGATTTTTAAACAGATCTTTTTGACCCATAGATGGAACCCTAATAGGTACTAACAGTAAACCTTGGAGTTATTGCAATGAAAGGTGTATATAGATCTTTAGAACTGTTGACTCACTAGTAAATGCAGTTTGGTGTCATATTCCTTTCTGGGTTGGGGAATATTACTCTTCTGCTCGAGATACAGTTAGTGTATTCTAAACCCCCACTAACGGGACATAAAAGGTATTTGGATAAACTGCAGGTGTTTGTAGAAATTTAGAGGGAAAAGATATTTACATTTAGAGGGGAATTTTTTTTTAAATGATAGATATTAGAGAATTTGTTTTAGGTTCGTCTATAATATAGCTTTACTAATTATATATCTACGTTTGACAAGACTTCAATTTTTTCTACATTTTTTTGGTATGTGTGGTAGTATCAAGGTAGTTGATGCGCTGACACGTTGTGCATTGCTTCACTCCGCACAGATGAACATGTAACATAGTCTAACACGGAAATTTATGCTATACTGGTTCGAAATGTGCCATAACGTCGCAGAAGTAACCATTTGTTGTGCGAAAGGTGAAGCCACAGTTGATCACAGAACAGTAACCAGATGGTTGAAGAAACTTTACACGGGTTGTAAGAACCTTGATGATCAGGCAAGGTCAAATAGGCCTAAAAGCGTGGATTCCGAGGCCGAGCTCCAAGCCATCGGAGCAAATGGCCATTACTCCCAAATCCACTCTCACTCGTTGTGGTAGTACCAGTTAGGATACCATCTATGGGACATATGGATCTGTTTAAAAATCATTTGTATTTGATAGGACGGCATCCACAAAGATCATTTGTATTTGATACAACTGCAAACACTAATAACATTTTGTATTTGATTGGACCGTATCCCCAGAAACTTTTGTATCTAATAGGACAGTATCCACGAAAATCTTTTGATAGGACCGTATCCACAAAAAACTTTTCATTGGACTGTATCCACAAAATCCTTATATAGGACCGTATCGACAAAAATCATTGGATATAACCTTACCCACAAAAATCCTTTTATAGGATCGAATCGAAAAACATCATTTGATAGAAATGTATCGACAAAAATCATTTGAAAGAACTGTATTCACAAAAATCTTTTTATAGGACCGAATCCACAAAAATCATTTGATAGGTTAGTGAATCGCATTCATTGTGCGTTCATATTTACATTGTGCTGTTGTTTCTTAAAGATTTATTTTTTGCACGTGGTTCTATCAAATACGAATTATTTGACTATTTGACCCCTAGAAGAGACCCTCTCGGTTTTCCGGGGTTCGCTAGGCAATCGTGCCGTTAGCTAAACAATGACAAGCATAGATTCATATTGCACTAGACCTTTGGGTCAAGTGAATCTACGACCAGCAAGGTCAAATAGCTTCGTGCCGCTAGACTTGGCAATGACTAACATAGTTCACATTGCACCTGGCTTTTGGGCCTAGCAAATCTATGACCAGTATTGACTAGCAGTGCACGAGTTTCGGCTTGTATGCGACCTCCCCCACTCCTAATCCCCATTATAAAAAATACCTGGTGTCAAATCCTGCCTGGTAGTAGGCACAAATAAATACCCACCTAGAAATACTACCATATCAAAATGAACTTGAGAAGAATGGCAATGAAAGGGTACTTCACACTACCCAAAGCTCCAGAACTGGAGCCTCACCATAAGATGCAGTTTAGTGTCATACTCAGGACACCTCTATTTCAGGAAGGGTAGGTCTTACTCTCGGAAAGGGAGACAGTCAGTGTATTCGGGGCTCCTCCGATAGGGTTAATCTCTCTTTCATTGTTATGCACAGAGAGAGAGAGAGAGAGAGAGAGAGAGAGAGAGAGAGAGAGAGAGAAGCATATCACTACATTCACGTGCATAATAGCTTCTAAAAGATTATACAAATTAGATCCAAGTAATATTTTCAGGTCTTTTGTTAAACTATCCAATTCGCCGAACAAAATTGAGAGAAATCGCGATAGATATTATGACAACATCAAAGAAATCGGTGGTGCGATGTAATGATGATTTATAGTGCTACACCATAACTCGTACATTGGAAAGATACAATTACTCTTATCAATAACATGCGTAGTATGAGCCTGGCATATCTTTTGGCTTCACAAAAGAAAACACAACGTATGAAAGTTTTCATTTTTACCCCTCACCTCCTAGTGTATATATATATATATATCCCGATCCTTGTATGCGAGTTTGAATTCCACTCGCGCTGTTATGTTCACTTGGAAAAGGCATAAACCTCCTTGTCCCCGCCAGCTATTGGTTAAATGGTATCACTGCTGTTCTTCTACCATTACTTTGGCATTAAATAACCAACGAAGATTGATGTGCCATTAAAAACAAAGAAACCGAACACCCACACCTGCAATGAAAAATACTTAGCAGAGGCTTTAACATTCCAAATCAAAATTCATTAAAAATTTAAATTCAAAAAAGTTGTAGCCACTCCCTTCTAGCTTAGACCAAGAAATGTTCAGCTTCCTTTCAAATAGATAGATAGATAGATAGATAGAAGCTTAAATTGATATTACCTAACCTACGGAGACAACTGATCTTGTTCCATATGTATGATAAGAAATAAATAAATAAAGAGAGAGAAAAGAAAAACAATTTTATTTCCCTGAATATGGTTTTGTTAAAGATATTCAACAAAATGCTTTATAGTTTAGGTCTGAATGCAAAAAAAACACATCTCTGAAGCGAAAAATCTCTATTGATACTCAGGTGATATCATCAAAAGATAAGTGAAATTTGTCTTGATTCTCGACGACTTTTTACTTCATTCTCTCTCTCTTTCTCTCTCTCTCTCTCTCTCTCTCTCTCTCTCTCTCTCTCTGCTTTCAATTTTTTCTTTTTCTGTCTTCTTATCTTTCTCCCTCTTCTTCTCTCTTTCTGGATGCGTATGATTGTATGCGCTTGAAGAAAGTACTGGTTGGTTTGAAAAAGAGATAAACCACACCAACCAGCAACATCTTAAATACAATATGGGTCTTTTATATATATATATATATATATATATATATATATATACATGAAAGACCCATATATATATATATATGTGTGTGTGTGTGTGTGTGTGTGTGTGTGTATGTGTGTGTGAACCGAAGTTGTTCAGAATTTATACATTTAACATGTTTCACTTTCATTTATACATTTAACATGTTTCACTTCATCAGATACTACGGATTTTTTCTGTTTTGTTTAATATGATAACGCAATTGTTGACATCATTGTCAGGTAAAACAAGACTGAATGTTAGTTGTTTGGGAGCTTTCAATGTTTAATTCAAAACTTACCCAGATATCTGTTTGTGATTATAATTATTATTATTATTATTATTATTATTATTGTTGTTGAAAAGTAATATAGTGTGTACTATGGTTCAATCCCAGGTTGAGTCATACCAAAAACTCAAAAAGTGGTACTTGATTCTTCTTTGCTTAACACTCAGCATTATAAGGTACGGATCAAGGGTAAAGTAGGTCTATCATTGGAAAGGAGTAGCGCCTTACCCTACACCTTGGTGTAGTAGCTATCGAAAAGGGAACCTTCGGGTCACCCTCGACTACGGTCGCCAACTTTACTTATTTATTATTCATCATCATTCATCATCGTGTCGTGCCGTAAGCACGGATATCCTTGACCGTCTCTCGCCACTTCTCCCTATCGTTCATCGCCTTTGGCAGGTCCTCAGGGCTACATCCCGTACCCTCACAGAGCTGCTGTATTTAGGTTCGAGCTGGTCGTCCTGCTTTTGCGCGGCCATATGTGGGGGTCCATAGGAGTACATCACTTATGAGCTAGTCCCTGCTTCTCCAGCAGTGTCCTGCATGTCTGGTTCGTCTAACTTGGATGGTTTTCGTGATGGGAGGCAGGTGGCTGTATAGTTGGTGCTTTGTGGGGTGTTGTTGCCATTCAATTTGCTCGCAGCATTCTTGTGTAATTGCCGTCTAGCTTCTTTTCCAGCCGTTTTGTTAGCGTCCAAATGGTGCATCCATACAGCAGTTTCGACACGACCGCTGCCTGGAAGAAACTGCGTTTCATTTTATCTGTCAGGTCTGATTTCCATATGATCGATAGCTTATCGATAGCTGTCCATGCCTTCGTTAGCCGCGCGTCGATGTCTTTTTCGGTTGATGAGACACTGCTTCCTAGGTAGGGGAACTTGTCTACCAGTTTCAGAGAGCTTCCGTCTAGTGTGGAAATGTCGCCTGCTTGATTAAAGCACATATATTCAGGTTTGTGTGCATTGACATGGAAGCCAATGCCTGCGGTGGCTCGTTCCAAACTATGCAATAGTGTTTCGGCTTGGTTGGGTGTATTTGCCAGAATCGCTATGTCATCGGCGTAGTCGGCGTCGGTAATTGTTTTTGCGGGGTACCTTTTGCTTCTTTTCTTTGTCAGCTCGATGCCGTTTTCTCTGATTTTATCGATCGATGTTCTAAGCATGTAGTCTAGACAGATGATTAAGAGGTATGGGACTAGTGTGTCCACTTGTAGTACTCCTGCTACAATGTCGAAGTATTCTGTATTTACGATTAATACTATGAAATATAACTGAAGATTATTATTGGGGAAAATATAGCAGTCTTAGTCTGCTTTAATTTCATTTCTCTCTATTAGTATTCTTGTTTGTCTTAATATTTGACTAAAAACAGTTATATCAAAGATCCGGGTCATTGTTTTCTTAAACAAGTTGGAAATCATTATTCAAAATATCAATCACACACACACACACACACACACATATATATATATATAAATTAACTCATCTTTAAAAGAAATGTCACACGCCAGAAATTTCGACTTTACATATAAATAAAGTGTAAATACTACACAGATATTCTTTGTTCGTCTGATTAGTAAACGCAAGGTTATTAGACTATATCCTGAGTAAAAGGAATGAGTCAGTGTTTGTATACAGACGTGGCCATGATAGATTTAAAAAAAAAAAACATTGAAATATAATTAGAGGTCTAAAAATATTTCCAGTGGAAAAAAGAAGTTTCAACTGTACTACTCTTGTTATTTATTCTGGAAACTAACACGATTTTGTTTTTATTTTTTCTAAATAGAAAACTCTGAGAAAGTTCATGCGAAAAAAGAGGTTTTGTCAATTCTTTGCTCTACGTTTGTTTGTAACTATGAAAATCCAAGAAAGTGTAATTTTTATATGTTACGCGTATGCTTATTGAGATATTTACGTAGGAAGATTCCATTTTTCAGCACTTGATCTTAAAATAGACACAATCGTTCCTCTTATTTCAATTACTGTGAGAAAAAAAGATACACGCACCCAGTTTTGATCTTTATAAAACTCTCGACATAACTGAAAAATTCATTAAGAGTTTTTAGATACTAATTCATCTCGAGCTAAAATAAATAAATATACATACAAACCAGACTAAATAAATTTTACCTGAAAACTTTTATCTCATAATCTATCTTAACCGATTTTTTCGTATAAACAACGAAGTCTATTAATGCTGGACACAGGTGCCGGCAACATGAGCAGTTGGCCAAGTTGCTAAGTGCTAGTGGGCATCTCTCGCAAGACTCTATATCTCTCCAAATATAAATAGAAAATGGGAAAACGAATCATTTTAAAGGAATAAAGACAGAATAAGAAAATTCTGGAATTGAGAGTCAGAGCGCTGGCAAATGTGAGAATATTTTAGTGAAGCTTGCCTTCCATTATAATATATGTGAAGTCCGTTAAGCTACACTGCTGCTCCTACTCCCTGCCCACCAACTTCACTGTGTTTTGTTGAGATTCAGAACCTCGCTTAGTCGTAGCAGCCAAAGTCTTAACAGTCCTAACGACTAGAAACGTCCAACTTTGACTGTATCCGTTTTTTTTTTATCTTACAAGATTATTATAGCAACAGGCTTTCTTTTATTAATTTTTCTAAATTTATTTTCCTCGTTTTAAAGCAGAAATAAGAATAATTGAGTAAATACAAAAGATGATAATGTTTTTTAAAGGGCGCCGACGTTCAGCTTGCTGTGGCGTCAGGAAACTTAGAACTGATCCTGGTGTATATTAGTGCTCTTTCTTATTACATCCAAGCATCGAAATTCATAATTTTAAAAGAAATAAATACAATAAAAGGAAACAAGAGTTGACATAAAATATGAACTTCCTTTATTTTCAAAATAAAACCATCTTGATTATTGATTAAACAAAACAAATTTATAGATAATTATAAACACGATAAAGTTTTAAATTCCATTTTTACTCATTTATCATCATACTTCACGTTGTTGTTTTTCAATAGATTTTTTTATCTATATCCAGTAGTTTTTTTTTTTTTTCATTTATATCCATTTGTTTTTTTTTTATCTATATCCAGTAATTTTGTTTTGTTTTTTTTAATCTAGTATTTTATTTATTTATATCCAGTAGTTTTTTTTTAAATTTATATCTAGTAGTTTTTTTTCTTATATTTATATCCAGAAGTTTTTTGTTATTTATATCCAGTATTTTTTGTTATTTATATCCAGTAGTTTTTGTTTTATTTTTATATCCAGTAGTTTTTTCTTTTGTTTATATCCAGTAGTTTTTTTAATCTATATTCAGTAGTTTTGTTTAATTTTTTTTTTATATCCACGAGTTTTTCCTTTAATTTTTCATTTCAATTCTTTCGTTTTTCATTTATATCCACTAGTTTTTCCGTTATATCAATTAGATTTTTTATATCTAGTATTTTTTTAATATTAGGAAATATTTTTATGCCCTTTCCTTAGATTTTCATACAAAATTAGTTTAGACTAATTTGAAAGCAGCAACAGATATAGTTTTTTTCATAAAATGTATTTACGTATCATTATATGATTGATTGACTGATTAATTTATTGACTGAATTTAACGGTATGTCAACCCATCTAGGGTTATTTTATGCCTAGACCTTAAGGAATCGCGTTCATTGTACGTACATGTTGACATTTTTATGTAGTTGCATTTTAAGGGGCTCTTTTTTTTTCTCTTTTTGTTCCTTTTTTTTGTACACCATTCAATCAAATAGGAATTATTTTAAACAGATCTCTTCACCTAAAAGATGTGATCTTGACAGGTCTTACCTCTACGCGTTAGAGTGGACCTAAAAGTAATAGCATTGAATGAATACTCCTCACACGTCAGATCTCTAAAATTGGATATGCAGTTTAGTGTCAAAACCACGGAAATCCATTTTGTGGGGAGGTCTCACTCTTCTACGGGGGATACAGTGAGTGTATCTATGTAGTAAAATATTTTGATTTGATGCTATTGATATGATGTCAAAAATTAGATATAGTTCCGTTGATAAAGAAAACACCAAAGTCGAAAAACTTCTTCAATATCCTAATGAATTTATCCATGAGAGTACAAAAGAAAAAGATATAACGAAAGGTGAAAAGATAAACACTAGTCCATATCTCAATAGACGATGAAACAAAAGAATTCTTGAAAATCAATGGATCTATACTGTGTCTTTCTGTAAGGGAAACGGAAAAAGAAACGTATTAAGCGGTTTATTGGCATAATGGTTAGAGTGTTCACCGGGAGACCGATGTTCAATCCCAGGTCGAGTCATACCAAAGACACAAAAAGTACTTGATGCCTCCTTGCTTAACACTCAAGTATGGATCAATGATAAATAAAGCAATCTAGGAAAAGGAGTGGCGCCCTCCCCTACACCACGGTGTAATAGTTATTGAAAAGGGAGCCTCCTGGTCGCCCTCGACTTGGGTCGGACAACTTACGTGTAACAAACATCGGCTGAATACACATATAGGTTGGCAAAAAAGTTCGCTTTGGTTATAGTCTTTCACAAGATGGGATTTGGAGCATTTACTAACTCCATTGAAAAAGGGTTGTTTTTAGATTGTGAGAGCTGTTATATCATCATTACCATGACCAAGAAAGCATGCGTTAACAGTGACATGTAAACAGGAAATAAAGTTTGTAAAAGAAGACCTACAAAAAGAAATTTGGAACTACCATCTACCGGTGCGAGTCATCAATACCTAGCAGAGGTCAATGGAAAAGTTCAATTTTCATAAAGTCACAACCAAATATTCAATGTAAATTTAGCAAGACAGAAAAGTGTACATTTGATTTGATTTTACGAATATAAAATTTGAAACCGAGCAATAAAAGTGTGATTTTAAAGAAACTCATTTTCAAAAACTAACATGAAACTACCTAAATAAGGAAAGTTATTGTTTTCAAGAATTTAGTAATGATATGTAACGGATAAACCAAAAAAATTGAAAAAATATTAGTTCTTGAAATTTGAGTGCAAATGATCTCTCTTTCTCTCTCCCCCTCCCCCTCTCACTCTCTCTCTCTCTCTTTCTGGTTGGCTGTTTAAAGAATTAATTTACTAAGCTTTCTGCATAGATGAAGCACCAGATATTTGTCGCTGCCTCCCACCAGACACGACTTGACACAAGGTCAAAAGCCCGAAGGCCGATTAGATGAAGCACCAGGCCGCATACATTGATTCACTTTGTAGACCTCTACTGTAACCGATTATGTACCACGTTGAATATATTCTTATTGATACGTTGGTCTGTAGGCCTATCTGAGTTGAAGGATATAGTAGATATTAACAATCAATTTTGAAGGGTGACTAGTAAATTTCCTCATTCAGCCCTTTATGGCATTTGAAAAAAATCTCTCAAAATATATGTTCATTTTTCAAAAAGGTTCAGTGAAACTTTAGAGGTTTAGGGGAGGGAAATCTAAACATTAAATTTAGTCGATATGTCTCTAAAATTATTCTTTCTTTAAGTTGGAAAAATAGGATAGAATGGAAGAGAAAGTACCGTAGTTCTACACAACTTTCTTTAATTGTGAACGGATTTTCTATGATTTTTTTTCTCGAGAAAGACAGCAGAGTAAATTTCTGTTACATTCTTCACGTTTTCGAAAATATTCAATTACCAATGCAACTATTAAGTTAAAGAAAAAGAGAAGATGAAATCTTGTGATGCGCTTCATTTTCATCATCAACCCAGTCGGGTGGGGCTATCGAATACGCCGATTGCATCTCTGCAGATGGGTATGACGAGTGTCCTGATATAACGCTAAACTGCATCTGATGGTAAGTTTCCAGTTCTGGAGCTTTGGAGGTTGTGGAGTACCCCTTCATTTCTATTACTCCTAGGTCTACTCTGACCCAAAGTAATAATACCTGTTAGGGTCACATCTATGGGTCAAATAGAACTATTTAATCAGTCTACTTGTAACCATTTGACTGTGTGCAAACAAAGCATTAATATGAAGTAGAATTATTTGAGCTAAATAACAATACTTGTAACTGTTAAACTATGTGCAAACAAATGAGCTTTGGATCATTTAAAAATAATGTTACCTACAAATTATTCGCTTACAAATTATATATATATATATATATATATATATATATATATATATATATATATATATATATATATGTGTGTGTGTGTGTGTGTGTGTGTGTGTGTGTGTGTGTGTGTGTGTGTGTGTGTGTGTGTGTGTGTGTGTGTGTGTGGTTAGCAGCAGTCGTTCATTTAAGCATGTTTGATTAAATAGTAAAGACACATTTTGTCCGTATACTTTAATTAAGATCCTTTCGAGTTTTCTTATAAGTGTCTTGGTTTCAGGTTGGAATTGGTGGATGAATTTACGAAAATTGTCCCGAGCGTTTTCGGACCCTTCATAGGCCATCATCAGGGGTTGCTTGGATGTATAAAGAATGTTTTTATAATGAGTTTTGAAAGTTTTGGGGGTTTTATAACATAACAAAACTATGCAAACACAGAGTTGGATAAAACTAAGTTGCTGATGAATTTAAAAAAACAGAACGCTATCAATGGAAATAGAATACTATCAAGAAATACGAAATATTTAAAAAGAAATCACATATATATGATTTGGCATTAAGTAACCTACAAAGGTTGATATACCATAAAACACAACCAAACCAAAACCATTCTCACTAGTCCCGTAACTTGGTTTAATCGGTGGGGTAGGGCTAATCATGTAACTTTCTTGTAATTTTCCTTATCCAAGAACGGTTGTCTTACCAAGGCTAAATAATCCTGTCTACTCTACTATTTGCCCATAGCTGAAGATACCATAGTTGGATTCATACATTTTCAAAGGATATCAGCGCAATGTGAAATGTAAACAGTCTCATTCAGGATTGGAACACGACTAGCTGAATCCACTTCCGACAACGATAACCGCTACTATATTCTTTAAATTACTCTTGTGGTAAAAAAAAACACCCAAACCTTTTTATATTAAAAATACGAGAAGGTGGTGGCTGAGAGTCAATCCCGTTGAAATAAACATGTCTTTGACCACTGTTAAAACCGAGGTCGCAAAGTATTGGATACTGAAAGTCTGAAATTAGCAGGAGTTCGAAATCTTACTCCAGACAGGAGTATACATGTAGATATATCTCCGTCTCAATCAAAGCAAATGGATGTCCCCATTGCTAAATTTCTATTAAAGGTTGGACACCGTGGTACCTGATGAAGAACTGGATTAGAGGGGAAAAACACACACACACACACATACAAAAAAATAAATAAATAAACAAAACCTGCTTGAATCTATTTCAGAAAACGAAGCAAAATAATTTCCAAGATTTATTGTCATTGAATCACTTGAGGAAACTCGTTTGGCCACACTGTCCTCTTTCTTAGTTGAAAGAGTGATCTCCAGCTGGGTGATCCAATGAACTGTGAAAAAAATTAGAAGCAGCAATCTACTTGTAGAGGGGAATATCAAAAACATGCCGCAAATCTAATCAAAATGAAAATTTTCCACAACTTAAAATATAAAACTTACCTGTATGAAAAGCTTAATACATGAAAGGGAGTTATCAGAAGCTGTGGTTTATCCCTAGCTACACCAGAGGAAATAAAAACAGCTTTAGGAAAGCAAAGTGTCATAAACTAGAACAGTATTACCATTAGTTGGAGTGGGTGAGAAATACAAACACACACATACATTTTGACATTTAACAAATCCAAAGGAAGTGAAAATTCGATACTGCTTCGAAAAGGTAGAAGAATACATTCCTGGACTCTTGAGGTGCTTTGAATGTCAGAAATATGGACACCACAAGACGTCCAACATATGAAATGTGTATCGAAAAACACCCAGAACTCATGGAGGAAGATTGTTCTAACTAAACCAAATGTTCAATCCGGCAAGAGAATCACCCTTTATTTTCAAAAACTGGCAATAGAAACGTATAAGGTATAAACGAAATATAACATTTCTGGAATCAAATGCATAATAAAGATGAATCTAATCAGCAGCAACCCCACTACCACCAACAACAATAACAATGATCAACATGATAAATACAGATCTCTTATTGAAGAAGTACTGCAACAAGGATCAAACAATAGGCCAAAATTTCAAGAACAGTAAAAGAAATGATATTCAGCAGAAATTTGTCAAACAGAAACACAAGCACAAATTAAGCTAACAGAACCCACAACGAGCAATCATACATCCGTCAAAAAGATTTACAGAATTCAAATCTCTAACTCAAACAAGTGGTCTAAAGGGAATATTGCACAGATCACTGATCCGCACACCAATTCCCAAAATAGATATCTCTGGAAAAATCCATATCACAAATTCCAAACCAAATACCAAAACAAAAAACAAAAAACCAAAACACATTCTAACTACTCCAGCTAAATTTGAACTTTCACACCAATATAAAATAAATCATATTTAACCAACAAAACAAAAACAACTGAAAGTCTCAAACTCACCATCATCCCCATCAATGGCAAGAGTAAAATCCCCAATAAATAAATAAATAAATAAACAAGACGATATAAACAAACAAAAACAATTCAGTGACTAAGGATCGACCAAAACCCAAGATAGCTCTTAGTATAGGAAGTATGAATATTGAAACTGTCAATATAACTGCAAACCTTAATCTCACACACACACACATACACACACATACACACATATATATATATATATATATATATATATATATATATATATACACGTATAAGATATAACTATAAAACAAGACTATGTGCAAAGCATACGCCTATGAAACAAAATTTGTCTGCTAACCTTTTAAAGGTAAATATTTTTGTTTTTGAACAAATTGTTTGAGCACAAGACAAACTATATATATATATATATATATATATATATATATATATATATATATATATATATATATATATATAAAGACTTAGCATTAAGTAACCCATAACGGCAGATATGCCATTCAACACGAACCAACCAACCAACCAATCATTTTAAGATACATAGTCAATAACTTGTCATTATTCAATCCCATATTCAATGTTCATAGATTGAATTGCTGTTATTGATTGAAAACAATTGAAATTTAGACTTACTTTCCAAAAATAACTACACACTAAAGTTATATTATTGAATAAACAGAAGTAATAAAAAAAACTACCTGAATAAAGTTAACATTAGATTTCTTTTTTATATACGAGCCAGACATAATACACACCGTGATTTTTAAAAAATAAGAAAATAGTAAAAGTCATTATTAGTTTCTTAGAAGTTTAAAGTCTAAAACTATTCATTTTTTTTTCTATTTCTCATACTATGAGTCTAACTGATAAAGACTGGGAAAAATCCTGGACTTATCAGCTATCCGTTTAAGGCTCTAACTACTGTAATATAAACCCAAGTACTGGTAGTTACAGTGGTATTAAGTGTAATCGTCATTTCGTGGTAACATATGATAT
Source organism: Sepioteuthis lessoniana (assembly GCA_963585895.1). Taxonomy (NCBI): domain Eukaryota; kingdom Metazoa; phylum Mollusca; class Cephalopoda; order Myopsida; family Loliginidae; genus Sepioteuthis; species Sepioteuthis lessoniana. Next base: position 50,393,681 of record OY757915.1, read on the forward strand.
AGATTTGTTTGTGCATGCACCGCCTACTCAAGGCAATTGGAGGAAATACTCGGCAATCCTTGTTATGACTTCATTCTTGTGGATTCTCTCAGTATCTCTCTCTTTCTCGCTCATTCATTCACTAGGTCAACTGATGTGTGGAGGTGGAATGCTTATGGTCCCTGGCGTTGCCCGGTTTATGACACATTCACCTTGAATAGAAATGCAAGTTGCGAACTATACATACAAACTATTTACCACAGACTTTATAAATATAGAAATAAGCGTTAGTTGACAGTGTTAATCTTTTAACTAACAAGACAATTCAGTTAACAGGGGAATTATGATATCAATACTTCTACGTTGTAGTTTTGATATTTTAATTTTCAGTGGAAAGAAAAAGAGTGTTTCTTTAAACAAGAGTTGAATAGAGGGAAATAAAAAGCTCTAGAATTTTTTCAAAATTGTAGAAACTGAAGTATCACGACTGAATTGACACTGTCAACTCCATATAAAGCAAATTGTAAAAGCAAATGGGATAGTTAACAAAAATGAAGATATTCTAAATTATGAAAAGACCTTTGTCGGTGATATAGTAAATATCTTTTTTCTTTTTAATAAATTTTTACACATACACGCACACTCTTATTTTTCACTCGAACCATGACAAATAGATACTGTTTGATGAAAACTAATCAATTGACAAGATTATAAAATGGAATATTTTCCTCTACAACACCGACTAGTATTTTGTGAAGTATGCTTTAACAGTGAAGGATTAATACTTACTCAGAATATTAAAGTTGATTAAATGACAGATAAATGAGATGCTGCAATCAGAAAAAAAAACAGTGGCTCAATCTCAAATAATAAATTGATTAGATGACTCATCACGAATCCAGGATCGCAAATTTTAAAGCACTGACTGACAAAATGTAATACTCATTGAATATTGGTATCGCTGAGAAAGACATGAACCTAACATTTTCAGTAAATTCAAATATAGGAACTGTTACCTCAACCCAATCACTAAACAAATAAGCTTCTTCCAAGAAACTTTCGGTTACTGTTAATGGCTATTGAGCGTTGATCGTTCAAGATTTCATTTAAAATGATTACAATTTAAGCAATTTCTTCTCCTTATATCTATGTTAATTTTACTTTGAGAATTTCAGATTTAACACATCTCGATGTACATTTTTTTAAGTAGAGGAATTATACCGTAAATTGGATTACCATGACCGGAAAATCCGGCAAACACTTGCGCGTGACATATGGAACCACTGGACAGCGGTTTTGACCTTATTAGGTCTCATCAGCAGTGTATGTCGTGATCTCCCCCACTAGAGATCGAACCAATGACCGCAGAAGACACAGCTGAAACTCTACCAGTGAGCTACTGGTTCACAAGGAAATAGATGTTACAGAGGACACGGTCATCTCCAGGACCACGTCTTCCCATCCGCGTATTTCATTGCCCATGAGGTTATAATTACGCGAATGCGTATATAGCGATGAGTGAAATGGTTATTTGTTTAGCGCTATATTTTTTAAGGCAACACAAATGAATTACGAAACTATTCTTTAACACACACAACAACGAAGGTTTTTTATTTGCAGCTTTGAATATGTTTTGTTCTTGGTGCTGCAAGACTCGTGGTGTTTAGGCTTGTTGGATGTTTGAGACGAAATGGCTTAGCGGGATGTTGAGATGGCAGCGTGTTGTTGGACGTGTGAGGGAAGTATTCAAAGTCACCGTGTAGTTTTGTGTGTCGAGAGCGGAGTGGCGCTCGGATCGACATAATCAATTTTTGGGGTGACAAGAAGTGGTGCCTGTGGAAGGCATGCGTATGTTTCTAATTTATGTTCCACTGGGATTCCTCGTAAAGAATCCATAAATTAGATGGTTCCCTCGTTGAGTGTCCATGCTGCTGCTGCTAGTGTTAAAGCCACAGTGAGATGTCCACACTGGGTGGCTTGATTAGCTAAAAAGCATCGCTAAGCAGGGACGACCAGAGGCACGTCTGTTCTGGTCGCCGTCTCAAGCTGAAGAGAGTGGATTTGGCCGCTCACCCGTTTTGCTAGCCGGAAATGAAGGTCCGGGCTGAATAGGATAAGTCATCCTGATTGGGTGAAATTCAGTGTTGAATTAAATAGCGCGCCAAACCAAAATACGAGATTTTCCTCTTCTCTACACGTATATCCAATCCTTTTTGGAAGACACCGCCCTGGAGGTGACCGTGTCCTCTGTAAGAGCACGGAAGCAACTTATAAGATGCATCAGGTTAATTGGCCGCACAACTGCCATGACTAGTTAATTTGGCATCGCATGAGTGCGGTGTGGACCAGTAGGTCAGTGGTAGAATTTCCTCTCAACATTCTGTGGTCAATGGTTCTATCTCCAGTAGGGAAATCTCTATATACACTGCCGATGATACCTAATGAGGTCAAAACAGCGGTCCAGTGGTTCCGTATGTCGTGCACAAGTGTTTGCCGAATTTTCTAGTCATGGTTATTCAATTTACATTAAAAAAACCTCGTCACCAATTACTTATATACCAGGTGAGCAGAAACAATATTATTCATTAAATATTCAATGATATTATATTGTTATCTGTGCGCGGTTACTTCTTCCCAATACTGGGTTGAAAACTTTAGAGGTGCAGTTGTAATAAAAGCATATTTTTTTCTGATTTTATAACCAATTTTTCATCAACTTGAATGCGAATAGGCGATAAAATTACCAGTTTAATAAGTGGGATAGAATTTTTTTCTCCAATCTCCACTTATTTAATTGAAACTTATTAGCAAGTATTATCAGTATTCACTTAAAAGTACAAGAAAGCCAATGAAATGTTACAGTAGATTTTCTTGTGCCCATGACGTAGCAGTTAGAAATGGACACGGCAATTCGCGCTCAAATCCTAGACGGGGTTGTTTGCATTTCACATCGCACTATATCCTTGGGAAAGTCATGAATCGAACTGTTCTCCCCTGAGCTATGAATAAAATAGTAGGGAAGACTGGGCTCTTTAACCTTGGTAAGGCAAGCGGTTAAGAAACTCTGCTTAAAATTCACCTTGTGTCACATACAGTATATTTTCTATTAGATTAAATGATCTAGTTGATTTATTATCCAAGTTGGTTAAATGATTTTGGCTTCTCTTTTTCTTTCTTATTCAGGGCTTTGTCGTTGATCCGGTAATGACAATAAAACGCACTTTCAAAGCTCTAACAAGTGTGTACATCACATTAAACTTAGATCAAAATCTAATTAACAACAAATGTTCTAAGCTAGCCTTCTAATCAATGCATAACTGATTGATTCAGTCAAGCCACAAACGATCTGAATATCTAAATAAATTACTATACATCATTCAATTACTCTACAAGATATTTTAGATGATAATAAAACATTTCCATAATGCCTGTCTTATCAAATTAACTGGGAAGTGACAATAAAATTAATTCATTAATATAGATTTCTCTGATTTCTTTATTTTACTGAGATGATTGTTTAAAAACGCCATGATTTTGTTTTAAAATGATACTTTTATGAACATTTGATTTTAATATCATATTTTATAAATAAGATTATTCGATGAAAATATTAGAAAATACTTTATGCTAAAACTCTTTGTCTCATTTTGCCATTTACTTATTTTTGCTTTTGGATTGCTGAAAAAAGAATGCTGAAAAAATATTCAGCTCTTTCACCAGATAATTCGCTGAATTGTAAAAAACGTTCTCACTGTTTTCTGTTACATTCATCGTGAAGATAAAGAAAGCTCATAAGTTCTGGCGATATCAGCAGTTAAACCTACAATTGTTGCAAAGTATATAGCTATTTTGATTTCAGCTATTATATTCGACAGAAGATAGTAAGGACTGATAAGGACTGTATTAAATCTTATTTGTACAGGAGATATATTTCATTTCGATTATTCATTAATAAATGTTACTCCAGAAATCTATCATTTTTGCTTTTATATATAGTCGGGAAAATTTTACGTTAGAATTCGCACAAAATGCTAATCCCTGTTTTCCTTTGATATGGACAACAAACATTTATTTTCTTCATCTTCATCCAGCTTCATCTTTTCTAGGACCTAGACGGCAAGGGCCAAATTCGAGAAAAACACACATGAGATCAGTATTTCACAAATAAGTGTTTTTGTTATGTATTCAATATGTGTGGCAATGATCATACATAGTCTTACTGTCATATTCGTCCACTTGACGATGGTTTGTTAAATGGTTACATTTTCTACTGCCTCCCCTTTTACCACCTGTGCAGCTTCAGCAGCCAGAGTACTTTCATCAGCTTCTTGGCCGAGACTAGATATCAGCCAGTCTTTAGACTCAAAGGATAAACCCTCTAAAGCTTAGAGGGTTCCACCTTAGATACAATCATGATTGTTCAGGCACAGTTTCCATTTACTGAACAGAAGGTAGGTTTTCAGAGGGTTCAGTCTTTGGCACAGTAAATATTGTGTATCAGGCAAACAAAAAATAGGCTTCCAATTTCTGACATTTTGACGATTCTTTTTCTCGGTTTTCGACTCCTATCTTCTTCTTCTTCTTCTTCTTCTTCTTCTTCTTCTTCTTCTTCTTCTTCTTCTTCTTCTTCTTCTTCTTCTTCTTCTAAAGACGATACAGTAATAAGGCTACAAATAAGAATCATTGTTATCGAAAGTTCTATTTAAAATGTAGCTGAGATATAGAAAGGAACAGGCAAAATTTCTACAAAATGTCAACAGGAACTAATTGAATATGTTAAAAGTGAGAACTCATCGAATATTTTACACAGCAAAATAACCGAATTTCGCATTAATCGAATTTTGTTTTACTTCATGGAGAAATCATTTTCTGAAAAACTAAAATTTATCCGAACATATATTAAATAAAATGTAGCAGAATACATTAGAGATTTATCCGATTTCCCATCTAGTCAGATTGGACATGAAGTCATTTTGAGGGGCCACACACGAATCGAGACTCATGCGTGTACGTCACAAAAATTGCTTGATCCCCTTGGTATTCTCTTTTAGAGACGAATCAAGCGCCAAGCGATAAACTTAGTCCCACGAAGCTGGTAATGCATGGGAAGGGGAGACTTACTAGGACCATGTGATCAAATTAATATCACCCTACCGACAATGCCAGGTGAGCCTTACCGAAGGCATGAATAACTGGTGTAGCTAAAAACTTTAAAGTTGTAGTTTCGTAGGACATATGTAAAATGTTTGGTATTATATTTACATTGTGATTTTAAAAAACACAAAAACCTTAAACTATACTCTTCCAAAACGGATAAATAAAAACATGTTTACTTTGGAAAAATGTATTATATGATTTTCACTCTTTAAAGATTACCAGAATCATAATTTTTATGTAAGAATTTTTTATAATTTATCTTATGACTGTAATTATTATTACAAAAGAATTAACATGTTGCGAATTTCATGCGTTTTATCGATGCGTATTTCATTTTAACGTATACTAATTAAATAAGTAATTAATTTATTTTTATTCATTTATTCATTCATTCATTTACTGAAAATTTGAATGAAAAACTTGTTTTTATTCTTTTTATCCTGTTATTGCTTGAAACCGAGACATCACCTTAGACGTCATTGGTTAAAATCTTTTTTTTTATTTTATTTTAATGAAATTAATAATTTTTGCTCAAAGTTCTGGTTATCCTTTGATTATGAAAAAAATAACTTATTTAATTTTTCTTATTTTCCTGGTTTTTGTTGTGATGCAGTCCCCAAGAACCTGCAAAAGAGACTAGATGAACTAGATTAGTAGAAGAATCGGAACAATGATAGCATTACTAAAGTTGGCTAGCATATTTAGAAGAGTCGTAGAGACTTGAGGAGAATTACTGTCACGTAGGCTCCAGTGAAAAACCACCGGAGTAAGGAGTAGAATTATATTTGTAGTAGCAATAAGAACAAAATTAGTTCAATAAATTTGCCATGACTTCATTTTATCGTAATTCTCAAAATTCTTATTGCATGGGAAGTTCAGAAAAAAATTTAGGACTTTTATTCAAAAGAAAGACTTTCTTAGATATTAATAAATATTTCGTGCAAACTAAGATTTTTTAATTAATTAAACTTTTTTCTCATTCATCATTTTTTATTTTACTGTGTAAAGATGAGTTTACTTTCACCAGGTTTTTTCAAAATATGTAATTTCGATTAATTACCTTTAATTATCAAATTAAATAAATGGTGAAAAAATAAATCAAATAAAAATTCTTATTTATCATTTGAATTCCTCTTTCCTGATTGTGCTCAAATATTTATTAAGAAATGACATAAGCACAATTAATTGCATACATTTTTATATTCAATCGTCACATTTATTGAATGGTACATGAGATTCATGTTGTGATTGTTGGTAAATGTCAGGGCTCACTCGTGTTAAAAGTTTTTCAATCTCGTCCATTTCAACGATGCCAAAAATGAAGTCATAGCAAATTTATTCAGCAAAACTTTTTGTGCTAGTGTTTATTCAGGCAAACTACGGTAAATGTTAACTAAATGTTAAGGAGTGTAAATTGAATTATTTAGGCATATGAAAAACCCCCAAACTCTCCTTTCTAAAAACAAAATTTGTGCCTGAATACACGGTGGAAAATAGGTATTTAAAAAAATGCTCGAAACTTTACACACACCGAATAAATTTTCAGTCTAAATGTTCAACAGCTTTTTCAGTCCTCTGGCAAGGTTCAGGTATTTGCCCAGTTTTTCTCCTTTCTTCACTTTCACTCTATGATCTGTTGAAACGGTAAAACCCCCTAAAAAATAAATCCTTCTCTTCTTATTAATTAACACTAGGTCGGGTCTTCTTACTAGGATTCGATGATCCGTTTGCATCTCAAAGTCCCAGAGAATTTATCAATATTATTATTATGGCCGTTTTCAATAATGCTGTTGTTTGGATGGTCTCCACTCGGCCGCCAACTTCCAAATCTTCCAGGCCCTTTAATAATCCTTTACTTACCGTGCCAAAAGCACCAATCACAATTGGTATAATTGTCACCTTCATATTGCACAGTTATTATTATTATTATTATTATTATTATTATCATTTTACTCTAGCAGCAAGCACAGCGAAGGCTCTTTTTGATGAGAGCTGAGTTTTTCGATATAGTGACGAAACCAATCTCAATTGTTACCAGAGATGAACAGAGTCACGAGCATGTATTATCTTCAAATCAAACACTTAACTGTAATAAGATGATTAAAACGAAAACACAAATCAAATTTCTATTGTTCCTTTATCCACTTGTCCTATTTCGAAAAGTTCGGAAATGTCTATTTTCTCTCTACAAATTATAAACTATATATTTTGCCCCCGAATTTGTTCGGTTTGTTTTGTTTCCTGTAGTTTCTTTAGGACTATTCATTAATGATAATTGATGGGAAGGGTTTGTCTATTCTTTATGGATGATCAAGCGGTTTGATGAACAAACAAATATTCTATGCAAATTTATAGGCTTCAAAGGAAGGTTTTAGTGTTAAGTAAAACTATTTTTAATATGGAAAAGAAGCTTCTCATTGACTGATGGTCTCTAAAAGTAATATGGGGGCCGTGGTAACATGCTGGACTGCGGCATTGTTGTAAACGAGTTCGAACTCCAGTCGTGCTATTATGTTTACTTACAGACTAATACCCTTAAGAAATGTATGAACCCCTTATGTCCCTTTCAGCTATGGGTTAAATAGTGCTATTACTGTTGCTTCTGTAAGGATGGTTTTGCACTAAATAACCCCTAAAGGTTGGTATGCCATTAAAAAAAGAAACCAAACTAACAGTAATAAACGAGAAACCATGTTGTTGCAGAATTTAAATTTCCTAACATCAAAAGAAAATGATTAACGAATTTTTATGTCTTACTGAAATAACCATTCATATCTAATTAAATATTACTAATTAAGTTTACAGATAGTGTCATATTATTGGTTCTCGTGCAAAGTTGATCGGTTGAAAGGTTGAGGAGATAAAAAAGTCGACTAAAGAAGTTGTTACTTGATTCGGTGACAAAAGAACAGACAAACACATTGTTACGAAAACTCACTTAGTTTTATTTTGGATGTTACAAGTTCTTTTTGGACCAGTCTCATAAACAAAAAGATTTGTGATGATTATTGTTCAATCGATGGAGAAAAGATTCATTCTTTCATAAATCTGTCTCCTTTAAGCTCCAAAATCTACGTTGGTCTCCTCTGGTATCTAAAACTCAGTTCTTTATATTTTCAAATCTAACAAATTTTCTGGCATATCCACAAACAATCACCAAGACATTCATAGTTTCCTATGGCTGGGGATTTGAACTTTGACTTGCCATCTGTCAATCACTCTGACAGAATATTCGCTACATCGAGTAGATTGGTGGGAAAAGTCACTACATAACAGATCCAAAGTAAGTATGTAACATTATGCCTTGTAATCAGACAAAAAACAAAAATACTTGAATCGATAAATCTCTTCGGGGTCGCTCACTTGAATAAATAAGAAGAAATATTTTTCTAAAAAATTCTGTGAATTTTTCAAGGAGTAATATTAATTTCATACGACATTGTAAAAGACATAAGTAAATCTCTTTTCTGTTATATGAATTCAACTTTTTTAATAATAATAATAATAATAATAATAATAATAATAATAATAATAAGCATGAAAGTGACGGTGATAGCAATTGTAATTGGTGTACTTCGAACAATCCTCAAAGGATTGGTAAAAGGACTGGAAGACTTAGAAATCAGAGGACAAGTAGAGGCCATCCAAACTATTGCATTATTAAGATCGAGCAGAATACTGAGAAGAGTTATGGAGACGTGAGGAGACTTGCTGTCTCTCAAATACCAGTGAAAAACAATCAGCTAACACTAACACTCTCAAAAGAGTAAAATAATAACAATAATAATAATAATAACCATTACTATTTGTAATAGCAACAATGCCGCTTAATCACATATTTAGGAAATGCACAGGCAGATAGACACTTCATAAATCCCAAGAAAAAAATCAACTACGGACGACATCAAACTGTTTGCCAAAAATGAAAAAGAATCAGAAACCCTAATACAGTCAGTGAGGATATAGGGATGGAATTTGGAATAGAAAAATGTACCATGCTAAGAATGAAAAGAGAAAATGACAAATGATAGAAGGAATAGAACTACCAAATCGAGAAAAATCAGAATGCTCGGTAAAAAGGAAACTTATAAATACTTGGGAACATAGGAAGCGGACACCATCAAACATGCGGAGATTAAAGAAACAATTAAAAAAGAATACCTCTGGAGAACAAGGAAACTACTCGAAACCAAACTACATAGCAGAAATCTCATTAAAAGGATAAATACATGGGCCGTCCTAAACGTAAGATACTCAGGACCATTCGTAAAGTGGACGAGAGCAGAACCCCAACAAATGGACCAGAGAACAAGAAAACTAATGATGATGCATAAGGCCTTACATACCAGATATGACGGAGACAGACTGTGTTTGTCAAGAAAAGAAGGAAGAAGAGGACTTACCAGCATTCAAGATAACGTCGATGCATCGATACAACGACTAGAAGACTACACAAAAAAGCACGGAGGAAGACTGATTACAGCGACCAGAAACATTACAGACAACACAAGCATCAACAGAACAAAAATAACCAGAAAACAAAAATGGGAAGAAAACAATTATAAGGATATTTCAAGCGACAAACAAGTGAAATCTCAAACGACAAATCTAGGACATGGCTAAGAAAGGGAAGCCTAAAGACAGAAACTGAATCTCATCTGATAGCAGCACAAATCAAGAATAGGCAAGACGTAACTGAATAACATATGTAGATTATGTGGTAATAGAAACGAAAGGATTTAATCACATAATAAGCGAATGTAGTGAATTAGCGCAAAAAGAGTATAAGATTAAACACGACTGATTGGGGAAGGTGATCCACAGGGAATTGGGCAATAAGTTTAAATTTGACCATACGAAAAAATGGTATATGCACAAACCAGAAAACGTCCAAGAAAATGAGACGCACCAAGTTCTTTGGGATTTTGAGATACAAACGGATAATCTTATCTCGGCCAGACGACCAGACCTAATGATTGTTAACAAAATAAAAGAGAACCGGCCGAATAGTAGATTGCCGTTCCGGTTGACCACAGGGTAAAACTGAATGAAAGCGTAAAGAAAGATAAGCACCAAGAACTTACTAGAGAACTGAAAAAACTATGAAACATAAAAGTGATGGCAATACCAAATGTAATTGGCGCACTAGGTACAGTCACCAAAGGACTGGTATAGGAGTGGAGAGCTCGGAAATAAGAAGACAAGTGGAGACCATCCAAACTACAGGATTGTTGAGATCGGCCAGAATACTAAGAAGTGTTCTGGAGACTTGAGGACACTTGCTGTCAACCAGACTCCAGTAAAAAAAAAAAACATGAGCGAAGGTTGGTGTGAAAAGATCTCAAATTGATAAAATAATAATAATGATAATTACTGTTTGGTGAGAATTTTTAATTTACAACAAAATGAAACATTGTTTTAAGAAAATGAAACAAATAAAACGAACTTTTGACATTTGTTTATAAGTTTTGACTGTTTACATGGTATAACTGGATACTTCAGCTAATATTTTATAAACTTATTGTTCATTTATGTCGTTTATCGCTTTATTTCATTCGTCTCATTTTTTCACTTTTAGTTTGTCGGACTTGTCTGTTTTTCTCACTCCTCTCTCTTTCTCTCTATCTCTCTTCTTCTTCTTCTTCTTCTTCTTCTTCTTCTTCTTCTTCTTCTTTTGGTGTGGGTACGTGCGCATTTTTCTGTTTATGCGTTAAGATGTTTGCTCATCAGACTTTATCTCTATTTCTCTTCGACTTCCCTTTTATTTTTATGCTTCCCTTTCTTTTTATCTCCTCTCCGTCTTTTTATTTGCCTCATTCCGTTGTTTCTGCTTATCTTTATATCGACCCATTTATCTGCTTTTTTAGTCGTCTATTTCTTTTTGTGCCGGCACTCATTATCTCTTATTCTCTCTCTCTCTCTCTCTATCTATCTATCTATCTCTTATATATATATATATATATATATAGTTTGGTTGGGTTTAGTTTCTTTGTTTTAATGGCATATCAACCTTCGTGGGGTTATTTAATGTTAAAGCTATCCTTGTAGAAGAATAGCAGTGGTACTATTTAACTGGGAATATCTCTTGTTTTGTTGACCTCTTTGGTTTTTATATCAGTGTATAAGTCTGTCTCTTATCTAAATGTTTGACAGGCGGACTTTTGCCTAACTAGTTGAACACTGTTTAAGCCCATAATGAGACTGAAGGGATTGGAAAGACATTAAAACTAAACAAAATTGCAATATAATTATAATATTTAGTTAGACTTAGAACAATGTTTCTCCATGAAATACCACCACTCCAGACCATTTAAAAGGCCAATTTCTCTTGATGAATTCGTGGATGGAGTCCTTTTCTCTTCGCGAATTGTGGCAACATTCTTCAAATTAATTAGGTTATTCACTGACTGTGACTCACAAAGAGTTTTTCCTGTTTATTTTGAGTATCTGCCACTGGCAAATTATACAAGATGTATCGCCCACTTTCTAATCTCAAGGGAATTTTATCTCGAAGGATTCGATTCACACAAGTTTTAAAGAAAAGAACACAGTTCATGAAGATGAATTTTTCTAAATGAATTTTTCGCAAATCTAAGATTGAAAGTTTATTAATTCATACCCGATCATTTCCGGCAAAAAAGGAAAAATCCTAAGAGATTATTATTTAAATGTTCAAGCTAAAATGTCTAAAAGAGATTTGAACATTTATCTCTGCTATACATTTTAATAAACATGACGACAATATGTTGCTACATTTAGGCCAGAAACTATCATTATCCATTTTAAAGTCCCAGGTTTTTCAATTCACAAAACATCTGCCGGTTGTTTGCCTTGTATGTTCCATTTTACATTGTCCTGAATGATTCAATCTTTTAATGAAGTGACTGTAAAGTCACTTGTTTAAAATAATAAAATGTAAAAAGAGTTCAAAATCGTATGTTTATCTTAAATAATGTTGTCAATACCAAAAATATTTTCTTTCCTGTTAGTTTCACTATAGTATAACACATAGACTAAAAATTGTAACTGTTAGAAATTGTTGTCATAATTAATAAACGCTACTTCTATATTCAGTCTTTATCGCCCGTTGCTAGAAATCTTGGTGAATCAAAATATTGTCAAATATTTTCTTCCTTTAAAACTTGAGGAAAAACAAAAATACTCCCATGAAAATTTTCATTTGAACATTTTTAGTTTTCATAAAGTTTTAAATGAATTAATTATATTAAGTAGGACTTTTACTTTAAAAGGAAGTTAAACTTTTCACTTCAGGAAGAAGCAGTTATAGAAAGAAGCAATCATGGTGACTGGGATATAATCTTCCAATGGCACTGTCATTATATTATGCCATGCTAACCTTCAACAAACCTACATTGTTTAAGTTAATACCGCAGTAAGTTTGCTTTTATTTTCCACAAAATACCATAAAATGTAAAATATTTGATAAACTTTAGTTTATAGTGAACTTTTAAAATTTACAATTCGGGACATTGATTATTATCGGAAAAATCTCAGAAAAATTCTCCAATAACTGGACGAATTTAAGTTAAAAGATATTCGTATATTCAATGATTAATTGATTGATTGATCTTAGCGGCATATCAACCCATCTAGGGGTATTTTAAGACAAAACCGCGTCCATTGTATGTTAATATTTACATTTTTGTGTAGTTGTTTCTTCATTGGCCTAGTGGTTAAAGTGTTCGCCAATAGCCCAAGTAGTCATACCAAAGACTCAAAAAATTGTTCGCCAATATTCCCAAGTAGTCATACCAAAGACTCAAAAAATTGGTACTTGATGCGGCTTTGCTTAACACTCAGCATTATAAGGTACGTATCAAGGGTAAAGTGGAGCAATTCAGGGAAAGGAGTAGCGCCCTCCTCTACACTTTGGTGTAGTAGCTATTGAAAAGGGACCTTCGAGTCGCTCTTTACTATGGACTAGTTTCTTCAAATACGCTGACTTTATTTCTTGTAGAGGGGTAAGACACCCCACCCACAAAAAGGGGTGTCATGGGTATGATACTAAAAAGAATTTGGTGGTGAAGCTCCAGTTCTGAAGATGTGGGGAAGTGCGGAGTATCTCTTCTTTGCTATTACTCCCAGGTCAACTTTGAACTGGAGTGGTAGTACTTGTTATGGTCCCATCAATGGGTCAGATAGATCTGTTTATGAATTGTTGGTGTTCGATAGGACTGCGCGCAAAATAAAACAATTAAACAAAAAATGTAAAACTGAATGAATAATGAACGCAATTCCTTAACCTCTTATGATAGAATAATTTTAGACAGGTTGACATGCTGTCAAAATTCATCAATGAAAATTATTAGTGCAAAGTGAAGTTAGATCGCCAATCCTGTTATATGTACGGATGTTTATTAAGCAACCTCAACTTTTATATGAAAATAAAAAATTAATAACTAACTTTACATTGAAAGTTATATATATAATAGTTCACTCAATAAAGAATAAAAGTAACTTTAACATTTTTAATTATTCTAGTATATACATACATGTTCATTGATAATAAATTAATTTAATTCAATAAATTCTGTGCAGAGAGCAGCATTGCTTCCAACAAAGCTTTCAGCAGATGATGACTTTTGGTTCAAGCATAGTTTCGGGGCCGAAACATCATTACCACTACACAATAGCACCAGGCTTTTTGGTTTGTCAATCCCTCAGTGGGAATTCCATATCCATGTCGATACAGTAAAGGCCTAATTCTGGATCTTTTATATATATATGTCGTAGTCGAGGGCAACCCGAAGGCTCCTTTTCAATAGCTACTTCACCAAGGTGTAGAAGAGGGCGCTACTGCTTTTCCTCGGTTGCTTCCTTTATAATGCCAAGTGCTAAGCAAGGCGACATCAAGTAACATTTTTGAATCTTTTGTATGACTCGAGCTGGGATTGAACCCCGGTTTCCCGGACCATTGGCGGATACTCTACTCACTGTGCAATTGGGCTGGTCCTCTTGATGGCGAAAGTCCAAGATTAGTCATGTAAGCGAATGTTGGGTTGGTAATGAAACCTCAGCATCTGACCTTGATAGGAAATATATTTGTTTTCCAGCCACTTCTGACAAATTGTTCTTGTAGATCTTATTTTCCCAACTTAGACTAATGGGACAAGTCGATATTTTCCTCAAAAAGGGCCGTTAATTCGATAACGAAAACTGGGTAGTTAACGTTATTTAAGTTGGGAATGCGAGTAGATGTTCCAAATCAGTTAAAACGTGCCAGTCTGTCCAAACATCCAACAATGGTGATATGCATTTATCAGTAGCGTTTGACTTTACGTGGAAAAGAAGACAGTCTCAGTTTTCTTTTATATGCAACGAATTGTGATATTGTTGACTTTATCATCTAGAAGATGATCAAATCTTCATACTGACTCTTCATGGTATCTCTAGATAAAGAATTACTTCTCAGTGTATATTTTATTTCTAAATAGCATGAGACGCGTTGTACTTGTAAGAAGCTTTCCTTTTTTTCCAATAACAAGAATGAATTGAGAATAAAATACCATCATGCATTCAAGTTTCTTTGGTTCACACTCATCAGAGTTATGGCACCGAATCATCTATATTTCTTTTTTTATAACAGTTCAAGTATTTTTAAATAATCAATCATATTAACTCCTTTCTTTTCTGTTTTATACCGTAAAACTCCATTTGCTCTTCTTAAACTTTTTAGTAACCGATTTGGCGCAATATTTATATCACAAATTTACACTGATTTCTCTTTCTTGTATAGCGAATTTTTGAAAATACTCGGGTGAGTCAAAGTTTTGCAATATTTTCGTAATGTGAGGCACAATTCAATAGCTCCAGATTTGCTTCTATGGCTTGGGGCTCGGCCTCGAAATCCACGCTTCTAGGCCTATCTGACCTTGATGATCACATCAAGGTTCTTACGACTCGTGTGAAGTTTCTTGAAACATCTGGTTACTGTACTATGATCAACTGTGCCTTCACCTTTTGCACAACGAATAGCTGCTTCCATTACGGCCCAGTTCGAACTCAAAAAGCATGAGTTTCTGAATTAGACTAGGTTACACGTTCATCTGTGCGGCTTTTAAGTTACACATGGAGCGGAGCAATGCACAACACGTCGGCATAATAACAACCATGATACTACCAACTACAGCAGTTACTTACCACAGCGTGAACTGATTCAGTCACATGATATACACTCCGCAAACTAGCATGTACCAAAATAATGCAAAACTCTTGATTCGTCCTAGTATCATAATAAATGAAAATGCCTTTTACATTGTTATATATCAAAAGTGAATGATAGTAATCTAATATTGACTAAATCCAGCTCTTATTTTCCTTTAGTTTCATGCTCTAATTAAGGAGCTGTACTTACAAAAATAGATATTCTTTTTAATCAAATTCAAGATTAAATTCCCTGGATTAGTAGAAACTATTATCTTGTAAACAATAGTCACCCCATTACCAATAGCGTGTCTTATGTGCAGTTTAGTCCCAATTGATTAAAAAATAAATAAATAGAAATAAACAAGAAAAGGGTTACAATTTTTTTCAAATTAGAGTAATTAAATGACGACAAAAGAAACCGAAAGATACATTAACAACAGTAGAAAATAATTTGATGACTTAAATTTGAAAATCATCTTCGTTTGATTCCCATGATTTAGAAAATTCTTAAATGTCATCTCTTGTCCCAGCTATGACACAAGACTTAGAGAATCATAGGAAAATAATGACTCCATTTACTTGTACATTATAAACTGTTTTTATAAAACTAAGATTTTCCTATCTTCTTCAAAGTCTTGAAAATTTTAATGAATTTTGCGTTGTATCTTTTGTAGTTGAGGTTTTGATTGATTGATTGATTGATTGATTGATTTTAATGGCATGTCAACCCGCCTTGGGTTATTTTATGCTTAGAGGTTAGGGAATCGCGTTCATTGTACTTCTATATTTACATTCTTTGTGCACTTGTTGCTTAAGAGGCTTTTTGTACATACTCATTTCAAATACGAATAGTTTTTAAACAGATCTTTTTAACCATATCAAGTACTACCACTCCAGAACAGAGTGGACCTTGAAGTAATAGCAATAATGAGCTACTCCACATTTCCTCAAATCTCCCGAACTGGAGTCTCACCATCAGATGCAGTTTACTGTTATACTTAACATACCCCTTTTTTTGGAGGTCTCACCCTCTGCTGGTGGGATACAGTCTGCGTATTCTTAAAGAAAATTTAAGAGAATAGAATTTGCAATATATTGGAATTTGGAGAGAATAAAATGTGCAATGTAAAGAATTTAGAGTAAAATTTAATTTGTTGGAATGACACTAAAGCCAAGTTTAGTATTTAACTGGGTAATGTTTTAGAGGGCTTTAGCGTGTAAGTTCAAACGGTAAGTTCAAACGGTAAGTTCTGCAGCTTTCTAGTTCCGATACTGATTCGAAAAGATTACACAGACAATAAAGTTTGTAAAAAGGAATTTTATGCAAAAGAAACAAGAAAGAAAGCGATAGAAAAGATAAAGTATTGCAAATTTTAGAGTAATTTGCAGGAACTTATCTGAGAGAGTGTCAGGGAAACAAAGTTCTTTGAGTTTGAGTATTTTTCTTTTCTTTTAAATTTTGTCGAAACGTTTCAGTTTTCATTTAATTTCGAGTCTTCTGTAAAGTTCTTTTCAGCAGAATTCTCGGTTGAATTTTCTTTCAGTTATTTAACTTGGTAGAATTTCAATAGTCGACTTTCGTTTAATTTTACTTTTATTTCTTGGGAAGCTTCTTGCTTGTTTAAAATACTTATTTGCTATTCAAAAAGCGAGTGACGAAACCCTTCTGTTGGCTATTTTTCCTGCCTTTCAGTTTGGTCCCCAAATTCATACTTTCGTTTGATTTTTGTTTTATTTCTCGAGAAGCTTCTTGCCTATTTAAAATACTTATCGGCTATTCAAGAAGCGATTGACGAAACCCTTCTGCAGGCTATTTTCCGTGCCTTTACAGTTGGTCCCCGAATTCGTACTGAGGGTCCCAATAGTAGTTCTCAACAAATAGTGGGAGGTAGCTTTTTGGTGCCGTATTGTCTGGGATTACTTCTCTCTTTTCTACTCTGGCCAAATCAAGTGCTGCACGTGGTCGGGCTGATTTTTTTTATATTCTAAGCCCCACCGACAGAACTTGTTGAGGTTTTAGTTAAATAAACACTAAAAAATATGGTTTCATGTGAAGTATATATGTATATCTGTGTGTATTTAATTAAATGTGACTTTTACTGCCACCACCAAAATAATGATAATCTTATTTCGGGGTGGGACATTTATAACCGACACATTTGTACGAGTCATAAAATGGTAGTAAAAAAGAGATAGCAACTGCATACGGTACGTGAGTGGAAAGGTACAAATCAGAGATTTCATTGTGACGTAAAAGTTTTAATTTTTTAAAATTTCATTTTGTGCTGAGAGAAGACGGGCTAACATGATTGGCCTCTTAGTGATTGCAGTAACAGCGGCTGCAGCAATCTCAATCGTTCTCACTGCTACGCATATGCGCAGTTGCCTGAACACTTCCAATTTCCTCAAATTCCACCCCCCCCAAAAAAAAGAAAAAAGAACAAAAAAAGAGGAAGATGTTCCCAAAGAGGGTTTGTCTGCCAGAAAACTCTCGCTGAAAATATTTGGATACAGGGCTTAACCACATTAATTTCTGTTTACGGGTTATATCTCTTCGTTATTACAAGCTTTCAAATATTATTTGTAAAGAAAACAATTCATTAGTTATACCAAAGTATTTCCGGCAAGAAAGACTGCGAATGAGCTAGATATAAATGTCCAACATAATATTATTAACCAATCGTCTTTTCTTTTCTTTTTTTTTTTTTTTTTTTTTTGTCTATCCTCGCTGAAGCGATACTCACCAAACTTTGTTGTTAATTATGAGACTCTAGAGCATATTTTTAAGATTAATCATTGAAATGTCCGAAAAATTTTCAAGTTTATATCGAGGGATTCAGTTTACAATGTAAAAAGGATGCTGTACTGGTGTCAAGTTAGCTAAATCAAATCTATCTCTTTGCTTAATCCAATAAAATACACATAAAGTACACAATTTCCTAGACAAAACAAAAAAACTATGACTTTCTTCCTGTGACTGTCAAAACGTTAAAAAAAAAATTGTGTCACTTCGTTTACATTTTTAGAGTGAAAAAAGGCTGCCAGGAGCCATAAACGGCGATGTTTATTAACTTATAAGTCCTTAAAAACATAATTTTGTGTAACTATGTCCAGAATTCGTCTGTATGATGAGTTTTCCGGTCGTAAATAAATTAAAATCAAAGAAAATATGAAGTTACATCAAAATTGAGTGAGTAGACTTAAAAAATGAAATCTGCTCTGCTATGCTCTGCTCTTTCTTATATCTCCATATAGCGTGACAACTTTTAAAAAATCAAAATGGATGACAATACAGCAGAAAAAATATGTTTCAATTTATGAAGTAGATCAGCATGATAAGTGTAGAAAAGTCGAAACTATAAGCCGATTTTGCTCGTTTGTGTTTTGACTCTTCCGCCAATTTATTTATCACGTTTTTTTACTTTCGACTTGAAACGAACCCGCAAGTGATGACTGAGTTTGTGGATAAATTATGTAAAGTTAATCCTTGTGTCGTAATCAATGACATCACTGGGTGGACACCACCAAAAGTAGTTTCATGTAAAACACTCAAGAATTACTTGTTAAGCATAGGTTCAGACAAGGTATTTATAACTTTGACATTCCTTTCATATTTTGAGCTGAGATGACGCAAGACCTTAAAAATGTTTTTATGCTTTTCGTAGCAGACTACCGTATCCCCATCAGGAACAATAATAAGAGGTATTTTGATTAAATTTTTCAGGACTTAATATGAATGTCTTAAAATGGTTAAAATAACTATTCATCTGGCATCAAATAATTCCAGCATTTAACTTTGAAAATATTTTTATTGATGTTTTCCTCCTTTGTAAAATATTTTTGACGTCCGGAAAGGAACCTAAATACTTAAATGTTAGTATATGTATTAAACATTTATCTAACGATCTTAAGATATCATGATCCTAATTTACTCAGGCGATAATTCTCGCCATCAACACAACGTTCCTACTGATTAACTTTATTATTCATCAGAAATGTTATATTCGATAAAAAGTCTTTAGATGGAAAGCCATTATTTTACCTCAAGGATGAATATTGTTCTAATTACTTGTAGCAGTTAGTAGGTGTGTGAGTGGCTTCGTATTACTAACTTTACTATAACTGTGCAACGTTATGAAGGAGTGCTAACCGGGTCAGCGTACGCATGTGACAAGCAGGAGGCTAATCAAAGTGAATTTCCCTCTTCCCATCCTTGAGTAGTAATTTCTCCAGAAAGACAAATGTTAGTTAAAGTAAAGACAAATAGAAAATATTTTGTAACCAACTTCTTTTATATGTGATAGAAAATGTACAAATATATTGAGAGTCCTTTCTTTGGGGGTCACAACATTTAGTAAGGTTGAAATGCAACACTGGTTCGAACGTCCAGTCGGTAACAAAGTTCTGTGAAATATTTTATATTATCAAATAAATTTCTGTTAAGAGAAATAGTAATACTTTGACTGAAAATAAGCGGTCCCACACTACACTCCAAGTTTACAAGCGTGACCTGATTATGTAGTAGACTTTGAAGTTGAGTTCTACGAATCCTTTCGTCAGAACGCTGTAACTAGGTATCTAACTGACTTCCCACCAAATCAGAATGCGGCACAAGGCTATTTTAAAGTGGAGAGCCATGCACAGACCAAAAAATGCTTGGTCCCATCGGCATTCCTGTATTGGGTGCCTTAGGCGCCAAGCCATAAACTCAGTCCTATAAAGCAGATACTGTCTGGGGGGACGGCCCCTAGAGATCAAGCGAGTCTAACGAAACGCAGCATACCACCCACCGGGGTCACACCTGTCAGGATGGAATATTGCGTTCGGTGCGTGACTGACGAAATGACATTTTTTGTCTCATATAAATCAGAATTCATATCTGACAGGTCGAAAAACTGCTACTAAGTCACCTGATATGCTCCATACTACAGTCGCCTAAATTTGAGTCATGGGACATTAGCGAGCTCCTGCAAAGGCAACTAATGGAGTTTTTCGTCGGAATTATATCCGTTAGCATTGACCTTTCTTTTATTCAAGACGAATTTCTCCTTAAAATACAATCTGCCGCAAGTCCTTATCTAAAGGAAATTCATAGATAATACACAAAAGGTAAGGGTGGGTTCCTTGTGGTGTAGTGGCTAACCTTTGGACTAAATACCCTTGGGAAATGTTTGAATTTCTATATCTCCCAACAATGGATTAAATAGTACCACTGCAGATCTTTTACAAGGATGGCTTTGGAATTACATAAACCAAGAAGGTTGATATTCCATTAAACAAAGAAAGTAAATTAAACCAAAGCAAAAGACAAATGCGAGAATTTATTAAATATGCACATGCGAATTTGTGTTGCGTCTTCTATACGAATAACCACACACAGTTTCATATTCAAGTATGTAAGTCGTTTTTGTTAAAGCGTTCAAGATTTCAGGAGTATGCTGTTACACAACTTCTCTGTCACAGGGAGGATGTGACCCAAGGCTAATTTGTTAAGTGGAGTATAGCTGATTTAAATTCAAAGATTTTTCTTTCTGCTAGACTGGTAGCCTTACCAACGTTAAAGAACCCAGTCTGTCCAACTATTTACCCATAACTAGGGAAGGAGAGAAAAGATGAATTCATGCCCTTTCCAAGAGGATTTGCCGGAAGTATAACGCAAGGAACTGCGGGTCCGAGGTTTGAATTCAGATCGTCGTGTCAAGTTCTTTTACGGTAACCGTTAGGCCAGGCGCCTCCACGTTTCAGAAGTAGATGAGTTAAAATTTGAAACTATTTGGTGTTTGCCTGTAAATACGAATATTTTGACTACCACAGAATCGTGTAATACTATGCTTCTATATGCAGTACTGAGTGTATATGAGTACGTGTGTATGTATGAATGTGGATATTCATATTATAAAAAATCACGTAATTTTAGTTTCTGAAATAAACAGACTTGTTCAGTAGATAGATAGATAGAGAGAGAGAGAGAGAGAGAGAATGATTCTGCAAAGAAGCACTCAAAATCAATATTGTCCGACATATTGCCTTTCCTGTGGTACTTAATGTAGACTTAGCCTATCGAGCTGAGCCATTTATGAAAATGATGTAGTGGAAGATCCTGAAACCCCCTGTGATTGGATTACTCGGTCTATAAAAGACGCGAGTAAGCGGTAACCAAGGGAGAAAAGCGAGAGTTAGTTCTCAAGATCTTCCCCATCCCCATTATTTTTCTACCTCAACCCGTATCCCAGTCCGCTTTTACTGAAGATCTTGAACATTCATATGCATAAAAATCATATTACCTGTTTGGATCAACCCATACCGCGCCCGACCCCTTATTTCTTTTTACCCCTGTAGATTAGGATTCCTGCCCCACCTAGGGTAGGTCCGGCTTGTTTTCGGTTCTTTCGCCCCGGAAAACAGTCGGCCTCCAATTTTTATAGACGGGGGGATGGGAGGGCAACAAAACGGGGGATTTTTCCTTTGTTTCTGTATATATTTCGGGGTTTTTTCTCCCATCCCCATCTATAAATTCATTTGTAAAAATCACAATTTGTAAATAAAATCATGCACCACTCTCGGGGTTTAAAGTAGGTTTTTCTTCATCGAGCAAATGTGGTATTTTGGTGGTAGCAGCGCGCATGGCGACGGATGAATGACTATATATTGTATTGTTGAATGGGTCGGCGAATGTGGCTAGCTAGGTCCCCTTAGTAAAAACACAGTCAATGTAAGACCACAACCTTCCCCTTCCCCCCAAAACTTAAGGCCTTGTGCCTTCCTGTAATTAGCAGGAAATAAAGGGAGAAAAGCGAGAGTACCCACTCTGGTATTCAAGACACAATCGAGTGTCCATATATTATTTGTACGGTGTACTTTCGAACGATAAACCTGTTATACTAACTCTTCGTGTGGAGTCTTATTCATATTAAGTATATTCCCCCAGGGATATATCAGATTTGGCGACGAAGATTCGAGTACGAAATCACACCCAAATCTATACTAGATTTGGCAACAAAGGATTCGTAATAACAAACTCCCATTCAATCTATAAGGTTAGACGAACGACGTAGAGTTTTTTGACACCGTATTAGGTGGACTAGTTGAAGAAAAAAAATTTCAACACACCCGGAAATATAACAAGGATTTGAAGTAGTTCAAACGAGCGCGAATAAATAAAAAACCAACAGTGGCGTTTAGAGAAAAATAGATAAGTAGTTTTTTGGCTTTCCCCCTCCTCATTGAAAGAAATAGTAAAACTACGTCTTTCTCGCCAAAACTATTTAATTGTTGGTCAACTATTTGGTTGGGGGTTTTTTTTGGGGGGGGGGTTACATATTTGTTTTATGCTAAATATGGAACAATTAACGGAATTAACAAAAATGCTAGGCGCCGCAGTACAATAATTACGACAACAGTTTATACAGCAACAAGAAAATTTCCAGAAACTACAGACAGATATACAAAAACAAATTGTAAAACAGAACATTTTGCAAAAAATATTGTTAAAGCAAGGCGAACGGGATAAAAGTTCGAACACTTTTTCTGCAGAGGGCATAGCAAACTCGCTGTCAGAATTTATTTATAAACCTGAGGAATTAATAACTTTATCTGCGCACTTCAAAAGGTACGAAACAATTTTTGCAAAAAGGTGTCAATCATGGTCAGATAAAGAAAAAATTATGTTAGTACTACAAAAGTTAGGCGCTCATGAAAACACAAAATATACGAATTACATATTGCCGAAAAAAAACAAAAAACGGAAGAGATGTCGTTTGAAGAAACTAGAGAAACTCTATCCAAAATGTTTAGAGAACGGGATAGTTTGTTTCATACCAGGTATAAATGTTTGATTATAATTAAAGAAGACGATGAAGATTTCGTAGCATACGTCGGGAAAGTAATTGCCCAGTGTGAACGGTTCAAACTTAAACACCTTAAGGAGGACATGTTTAAGTGTTTAATATTTGTACAGGGCTTGGCATCAAATAAGGATAAAGTGATTCGGTCGAAGATATTGACAATGTTTGAACAAGATACGGAGTTAACATTGCAAAAAGTATCGGAAGAATGCCAGAAATTAATTACTATCAGACGGGATAACATATGTATTTTATTTCCTTATATATAAATAAGGAGAGCACAAGGCTCTTACGGTTTTATGGGGGAGGTGAAGGGAGCGGTCATGCTTTGTCTAAGTTTTCTAAGGGAACCTAGCTAGCTACATTCGCCGACCCATTCAGCAGTACAATATATAACCAATCATTCATCACCATACGCGCTGCAGTCACCAAAATACCATTTTTGCTCTATGAAAAGACCCACTTAAAAAAAACCCGAATGGAATAAATTAATGATTTATTTACAAT
This sequence comes from Sepioteuthis lessoniana, assembly GCA_963585895.1. Taxonomy (NCBI): domain Eukaryota; kingdom Metazoa; phylum Mollusca; class Cephalopoda; order Myopsida; family Loliginidae; genus Sepioteuthis; species Sepioteuthis lessoniana. The sequence goes on from OY757915.1 coordinate 50,417,335, forward strand.
GAATATTAGATGATGGGAATGGAGAAAAAAAAATACAATAAAACGAAAAAATACGAAACCAAGGAAAAATTCCCCGTTTAGTTGCCCTCCCATTCCCCCGTCTACGAAATGGAGGCCGACATCACCGAAAACAAGCCAGACCTACCCTAGCTGGGAGAGGGATCCTAGCCTAATGAGGCAAAAATACACGGTTGGGCGTGGTATGGGCAGTTAAAGACCGAGGATATGAATTATATACATGTGAAATTCCAAGATCTTCAACAAAAATGGGCTGAAGTGAGGGTTGAGGTATAAAAATAATGGGAATGGGGAAGATCTTGGAGACTAGCAACTAGATGACTCATAATATAGAGCTAACTAGGCTTCAAGGGAGAAGAAAGATTTTCCTACTTACCCGGGATGGGGTCCCGAAGGACCCGTACCGTAGACGCCATGGGCCGGCAGAGGAGGGGAAAATGACTCCAACATTGCCCCCTTTCTTACCCACCACTAGCTCCCGATATAGTTCTTTCCGAGGCCATGAAAGGTCACTGGACCCAAGAAGGTTACGAAGGGCCTTTCGGCACTCGCGGACAAACAGTGTTTTGCCCAAAGGCTTACGTCGACCCTCAGCCTTTGGGTCTGACTGGAGGCAAGGAAAAGTCCGACTCGCCTTTCGTCTCCACACTGCGTCCCCCGTCAAAGATCGGCCCAAGTATGCAAGTCTTTCAGCAAGCCAGTGACTCTCCAGATCAGGCATACCCAGACCCTCGTTGCGCGTACGTTGGATGCAGACCTGTCTACGGACCATCGACCCTCCGCCTCTCCAGAGCAATCTGGAGAGGGGTTGTTTAAGTGCCAGCCGACGTCTCTTAGGCAGAGGAATTACTGCCAATCGGTAAAGGATCAAAGGGAAGACGTACACGGCGCACGCCTCCGCCCTGCCCTTTAAGGCCAACCTCCTTGAAAGCCAGATTCCCACCTGAGCGTTCACCTTAGCTTGTACTTCCGACTAATTTCACTCCAGTTGGAGGTCGTGCCCGAACCACACCCCGAGGATGCGGACGGGTCCGTCACACTAGCGGAAGGGCCCTGGAAGAGTATCGCTACCCCTCCAAGCACCGAGCCGCAAACCTTCGCTTTTGTCAAAGTTGACCTTGGCTCCTGCAATCCTCTCGTACTCATCAACCGCCTTCTTCACAGCCTTTATATCCAGGCGGCGGGATACAAACACTGTGATATCATCGGCGAACACGGAAACCCTTGCTGTAAGAGGGCCAGCAAAAGGAACACCACGCAGGGCCGGATTTGTACCCTCATCCCGAAGCCTACAAAGCAGTGACTCCAAAGCGAAGGCATAGAGAAGAGAAGACGGTGGGTAGCCCTGCCGGACCGAACGCTCGATCGCGAACGCCTTCCGTTCACCTGCACCACTGCCTAAGGGTTGTGATACATCATGCTAATCCATCTGCGGAACTTCGGTTGGAATCCGGCAGTCTCCAAAACAGACGCCAAAAACCGATGGTCAACCCTATCGAAGGCCTTGAACTGATCTAAACTGATCAGCGCGGCTTCCGTGTCGTCTTCTATCCCCTCTAAGACCTCACGAATCAAGTGCAGATTGTCTTGGATCGGCCTTCCCTTCACAGCGTAGGTTTGCTCGGGGTCGATCAGATCGCTAATGACAAGTTGTAAACGATTCTCTAAGACCCGGGCCAAAGTCTTTAACTCTGTGTTAAGCAGAGTTATGGGCCTGTAATCATCTAAACCCTCCCAAACATGCTTGCCACCTTTCTTCAGAAATGTGACCACGCCCTTGGTAACGCTACCAGGGTTAGCTCCCTGGGCGAACCAATGGTTGAACATATCCGTCAGAATAGGCACAAACATGTGCGGCAGCCTCAAGTACACTTCGTAGGGTAGACCATCTAGTCCTGGCGACTTGTTGAGGCCGACCTGCTTCAACGCATCACGGACTTCGCATTCAGTAATCACACCCTCGCAGCTAGCCGCTTCAGTAGCCCCGAGGCGGGAGAAGTCGGCAAGATAGCTGTGAAACTCCTGAAGCGGGAGATCAGGACAGCGAGCAAAGCGATCACGAAAGTGCGCCCGAAAGGCATTACACATCTCGTGATTCGATCGCAGCACGCGCCCATCCGGGGACTGGACTGAATCAATATACCGACCGGGAAAGCTTCTCACTTCTTCCTCCTGTGCACTTGCGTTCGATTTCACAGCTTCGTTGACAACTCTTTTTAACCTAGATCTAACTACGAATCCCTTGTAGCGTTCGCTAATCTTACGTTAAAGGTCCCCTCTTGCTAGCTCTATGGTTAGGGAGTCCCCCCAGCCACCGCCCGGGAAAGCTGATCATCTATAGATTTCGCCTCCTTGGTCCTATCTATGTTGAGCTGTCGACCGTACTTGGTGGCGAAATCTCTAATCAATGGCATACTTAGACGAGATATTAATAAAGAGCGAAAATTTCGAGGAACACAAAATTTATGTCCGAGAAGTTTTTAAAAGAATTGAGAAATACGGATTTAAGGTCGGACTTGAAAAGTGCGAATTTTGTATGAACAAAATAAAATATTTGGGTCAGATAATCGATCATGAAGGAAGAAGATCGAACCCCAAAAGAACGGAAGCCATAAAAAATATGCCTATTCCGGATAACGTATCTAAACTACAATCATTTCTTGGTTTAGCAAACTATTACAATTTATATATTCCTAATATGCACGAATTGAGAGCGCCTTTGAATAAGTTATTGAGTAAAAATAAAAAGTGGTGATGGACTAAAGAATGCGACAATGCATTTAATAAAATAAAGAAGTGCTTATTATCCGGGTATATCCAGAATGAAATCAATAATGAGAAGTTATACGTATTGGCCGAAAATGGACCAGGACATTGAGGATTTGGTAAGACACTGTAAAGGGTATCATTTAGCAGCCAAATCACCACCAGTAAGAACTCAACCCTGGCCAAAGACGGATATCCCTTGGTCACGTATTCATATGGACTACGCATCCAACAGCTACAAATACGATAAGAGCGCTAAACGAAGTGTTTAGTCGGCTGGGAGTCCCTAATACCATAGTAAGTGACAATGGAACGATGTTCACAGAAAGTGAATTTAAAGTTTATTGTGATTCGTTTGCATTCGAACACAACAACACCGACGTATAATCCTCGATCAAACGGACAGGCAGAGAGGTTTGTCGATACATTTAAACGAGCGTTAAAAAAGCCAAAGGGTTCGACACCGAAGAGAAAAACATTCAAACTTTTCTGATGGTTTACAGAATAACGCCCAATCAAAATATAAAGGGAAATTTATCGCCTGCCGAGATCATGTATGCAAAGAAAATACGTTCAGTATTCGATAGGTTGTTGCCAAACAGAAAGAACTATTCAAAAATAAAGACGAACTATAAATCGTATAAAGAAGGGGATAAAGTCTTCTTTAGGAGCTATCGGTCTGGAAAATGTTTTTGGGAAGTTGGTATTGTAACTAGAAGAATCGAGAGAGTTGTCTACATAATCAAAGGATCAAAGTTTGTCTGTAATTGACATCTTAATCAATTGCGACCCCGATACATAGAAACCGTCCAAATTAATAAAGAAATATCAATAGAAGTATTGTATGACTCTTTTCAAATAAAACCACCCATGAACGTTGGAATGCCGATATAGGCAACAACGAAACAAAAAACTACTGATTCTTCTAAATGTGAAAGTACACGGACTAAGAGGAGAATTAGTAGTAGGAAAAGGAAGAGAACTAAACACCGACGTCTTAATCCTAAAAGAAAGAAATACTGAAAGCAAAATTCGATGAAGAATTTAGCTCGGGGGAAGGTGATATAGTGGAAGATCCTGAAATCCCTGTGAATGGATCATTCGGTCTATTAAAGACGCGAGTAAGCGGTAACTAAGGGAGAAAAACGAGAGTACCCACTCTGGCATTCAAGATACAAACGAGTGTCCATATATTATTTGTACGTTGTACTTTCGAACGATAAACTTGTTATACTTACTCTTCGTGTGGAGTCTTATTTATACTGAGTATATTCCCCCAGGGATATATCAGAAACACATTAAAGTTATTCTACTAATGCTTATACTATTTGATTCAAACGTTGCTATGTTATACTATTTTATTTCTTTCACTTCATTTTAAAAATAGTTTTATATTTCATACACGGAGTAACTGGTGTTACAACATGCTCGTTTATAATATCGTGTAAATATAGGCCGGTGGACCACTTCAATAACACAAATCCAAGCTATATTCTGATTGGTTTATAATGTCAGGTCTCCACATCCGATTAATGTTCATACTACATGATTTGAACTTCACAAAATTATTTGACGATGCGTCTCATTATTCTTTTCTAAAGTAAGAGTTTGTTATATTTAACTTGAACGAATATCTTCATTTTGGAGATTCTCTATGACCACGACTCTCACCATTTTTTGTAACCGTTGAGATTTTTCATGTCAGTATATACAATAATAATAATTATTATTATGATCATAATAATGAATTGAAAAACAGCTTCTAGTAAATTTTCCTGCCATTAGTATCTGGTAGCTGGGGAATAACAAATCTGATCAATACTCCATCACTCTCCTCAGTATTTTAGGTGAGTTTAATAAAGCTGATATTCAGATGATTTTAATTATTCCATGGATCTTTTGATATCTACTATAATTATAAGTATTTATCATATGAAAATTTATACTCAACGGTCATGAACAATAATTGTTATTATAAAATAATCTGCAAAATAAAAAATAAACTCATCAAGTATATTTTTCGTTATGAAGTAAATATTATTATGTAAAAAAATTCTCGGGGTTTTGCCGGGAATTTTGTAAAGTCTATATACGTAACACTTTAAGAGATTTGCCGATTTAAACATTTTTGTTTTCCAGATTGTTATTGGTAATCAAGCAATAATTCTCCGTAATTATTTTAAATCACCAGCTTTAACAACTATCTATAAACCTAATTAATAATGTTTAATTAAATTTGAATTTTACTCTAGTTATACAAATAATCCACATATCCTTTTCTTTTAAAGTCTGAAAATATAAATGCGGCACAATTGATTATGTCTGGCAGCAACATATTTTCCACTGATTGATGTTTATTGGTAGAGAACGCCTCTCGTTCATGAAGATTAAGTAAAATTTTCTTTCGTTATTTTGAAATGCCCTATTTTGTTTGTATTGCTTGACTCTGTCTCGGTATCTTTTAAATATCCCTTCTTTCGCCACTATCTTTTAATTTCTCATTTCAAGTTGTATTGTCAAACTTGTCTGCTGTTTTAATTTGGTCTTTTCATCCCAATATAAGTAAGTAAAGTTGGCGACCTTAGTCGAGGGTGACCCTACGGCTCCCTTTTCAATTGCTACTACACCGAGGTGTAGGGGAGGGCGCTACTCCATTCCCTGGATTGTTCCCACTTTATCCTTGATCCTCACCTTATAATGTTGAGTGCTAAGCAAGGCAGCATCAAGTACCATTTTTTGAGTCTTTGGTATGACTCGACCTGGGATTGAATCCCGATCTCCTGGACCATTGGCAAACACTCTACTCATTAGGCCAATATATCCTTGCATAAATTTCCTTACTTAGCACTTTCGCTTGTTGACTCAGTTTCTTTAGCCAAATTTCCCATCCAGGTTTTGTATTTCTGTTCGGGTTTCTTAGGGGAACACTGATTTTGTCACGGGTTAGTTTCACTCTTGCATAAATTAGCTCGTTTAGTTCAGTGATGTTGCCTGTTTGGTATATTTGTTTACCTTTTCAGTTTCTACCTTAACTTATTTCCAGTCTTGGTTTCTGAGGGACGATAATTTTGTCATTATTATTTTTATTATTGATTAATTAACTCCTTGTAAGATTTTCCCACCAGCGTCAGTAAGTGGTTTTTCATTAGAATCTAAGTGACAGCAAATCTTCCCAGGTGTCCATGATTCTTCTCAGTATTCTAGTCGATCTCAACCATGCAGAGGACTGGATGGTTTCAACCCTTCTTATTTCCAATGCTTACAGTCTCTTTTCCAAGCCCTTGGAGACTGTTCCTAAACTATTACACTGATTTACAAAAATAAATTTTTGGTCTGAGGCAAGAATGAGGATAGGTGTTTTTTGTTAATTTGGGTATGCTGAATTCAAATTTATAAATAGTTTTGCTCTATCACCTCTAGTTTTCTGGCTTTTAAATAGTCTCATTTTAGTATAAACAGAGAATATGTGTGCATATTTCAAGAGTTGCAGCAGCTTATATCAGATAAAACAGGATAGATAAAGAACACTGATTGAATCAATATACTTGGATGACACAATTACACAATTCCTAGTACCACAGACAGTCAAAAGTGTGTTTTCTTAGAAGATCTGGTGTATTTTGCCTCCGGGATGTCACGCAAGAGCATCCAGCAGAAGTCTCCCATCATGCCGGGGTTCCATTTGCCTTGATAGTTGCTCTCGATCTTCGTAATGTCTTGGTGGAATCTTTCTCCATGCTCACCACTCACTGCTCCAAGGTTTGGTGGGAAGAAGTTGAGGTGGGAACGGAGAAAATGAATCTTGAGTGACATTCGGCACCCCATATCCTCGTAAGACTTTAGCAACTTCTCAATACATGCTTGGTAATCTGGTACGCGTGTGTTACCAAGGAAGCCACTACAGACTGACTTGAATGATTCCCATACTCTCAGTTCCTTTAAGTTAAGAAGCTCCTCAAAATCAGTATCCTTCAGCTCTTCTCGGATCTGAGGTCCAACAAAGATGCACTCTTTGAGCTCAGCAGCACTAAGACCTGGGAACACAGTAGACAAGTGTTGGAAGGCAGCACCATTTTTGTGCAACGCCTTCATGAAATTCTTCATCAAACCAAGCTTGATGTGAAGAGGAAGAAGAAGCACCTTATTCATGTCCACCAGAGGATTCTCCTTGAGGCTGTGTTTGCCAGGAACAAAAATGCTTCTAGACCCCCAGTCTTTCTGCTTGTAATGCTGGGATACAGCTAGACTATCCCAGAGACAGAGAAAACAACAGTACTTTGTGAAGTCCGCTTGCATACCAATAAGAAGACCAATGACCTTATTTGTTCCGATTCCTGAAACTGGTGATTCTTACATCTTTCTGGACTAGGTTCCACTGTTTAAGCCGAGAAGCCAAGAGCTCTGACTGCTGTTTTGATAGATACAAATCACGAGCAAGATCATTCAGGTCTTCTTGCGTGATCCAGTGTGGCTCATTGGCACTTGTTCCTGAATATGTAGACTCAATATCTTCCAAAGATATTGACTCGGCAGAATCCTCCCTTGAAGGCATTTCTTCATCTGATGAGGAAAGAAGATCCTTATTTACTGGAGGTGTGGGTACAGGAAGATCATCTGAATGGGGAACGGGTCTCATAGCAGATCGAAGGTTGGGATATTTGATCTTTTTCCTAGAAGATGCATTGAAACCAGTTATATTAGTTAAACAAAAATAACAATCATCTGCGTGGTTTCGAGGCTCTCCCCAAACCATCGGGACTGCAAAGTTGAAAGCCGCTTTCTTGTCATTAAACCATGCAGTTAGTCCATTGTAGCAGGGTTTACAACAGATGTGTGGAGCCCAAGACTTGTCCTGATCACCAATTTTACAGTCAAAATAGTGAAAGTAGGCGGTTCTGAGGAGGGGAGTGATGGTTTGACGCTGCGCAACTGTTGTGAAGTCCCCACACACGTAGCAGAAAGAATTGGCCTTGTTGAGACATCCTCGACATTTTGACGTGCTTGATGCCATTGGAGAATTTGAAAATATAACAAAGTAAAACTAAATGTGCATTTGAAAATGTAATACTAATATTTAGTAACCCAAAAGATGTGTAACACGATAGTTGAGGGACACCAACCTCCTGCACCGCCTGCGAGACCTCTTCCAATGACTGCCAGAGTGTGGATTGAGACCTGCTGCCTTAACTGTCAAAATCCGTCTTGATATATAACTATATATATATATATATATATATATAATGTAATGCTATCACTTAAATTTAGTGCATAATAACTAAAAGATAAGCCATAAGTCTCACAATATTAGAATTAACCCTGAATTCATATACGCCTTTATGTACCGTATATGCACAAAATGCACACTATGCATATCTAAAAAACTAGAGGTGATGAGTAAAAACGGATTTCAAATTTGAATTCAGCACCCTCAAATGAGGTAAAAACGGGTATTTTTGTGCTTGCCTCAATTTCTTTGTAAACCAGTGTTATTGGTATCACGGCCACTTTCATTTTCCAGAGCTTTTTCTGCAAGATCCAAGTATTTGTCTATCTTTTTTGTTTCCTTTCATTTTCATTTTGTGGTCCCCTGAAGTTACAAAATCCACCAGATGATAAAATCTTTTCCTCTTGTTTATTAACACTAGGTCTGCTCTTCTAGCTGGGATTGAGTGATCCATTTGGTAGTGTGATCAAATTTTAATCTCTTGCTCAGTTCCCAATGGATCACTTTTCCCACCGAGCCGAGCCTAATCTTGAATTCCTTTTGTGCTACTTTGTTACATTCCTTTATATGATTAATTGTTTTGGCTTTGTCACTGTATAATCTACATTTACTATTCTATAGCGTATTATCAATTTTCGCTTTGATATAGTTAGTCCTTATGGCATCTTTTTGCCTTTCTATTAAAAGAAATTCAGTTTCTCTCAACAACTTTCCTATTCTTAACTTTGTCCAGGTCATTTCGTGTGCCATCTTCATAATTTGTCGCTTGAAGTATCGATATGAATGCTTTTCTATCCATTTTTATTCCCTAGATTTTGTCGTTTTTCTATTTGTTCAAAGGGTGATATTACCGTTAACGTGTTATTTTACTCTTTTGTGAGTTTTTCATACCAGCCTTCGCTCATGGTTTTCCATTGGAGTCTGAATGAAAACAAGTCTCCTCAAGTCTCCAGGACACTTCTTAGTATTCTGGCCGATCTCAACAATCCTGTAGTTTGGATGGTCTCGACTCCTCCTCTTATTTTCCAGCCCTCCAGTCCCTGTACCAGTCCTTTAGTGACTGTACCGACCTTTAGTGACTGTACCAAGCGCACCAATTACAATTAATATCACCATCACTTTTATGTTCCATAGTTTTCTCAGTTCTCTAGCAAGGTCTTGGTGCTTGTCTTTCTTTTCGCTTTCGTTCAGTTTTACCCTGTGATCAACCAGAACGGCAAAGTCAACTTTTCGGCCAGTTATTTATTTTTGTTCACTCTGGTCGAGATAAGATGATCCGTTTGTATCTCAAAATTCCAAAGAACTTGGTGCGTCTCATTTTCTTGGACGTTTTCTGGTTTGTGCATATACCATTTTTTCGTATGGTCAAATTTAAACTTCTTGCACAATTCCCTGTGGATCACCTTCCCCAATCAGTCGTGTTTAATCTTATACTCGTTTTGCGCTAATTCACTACATTCGCTTATTATGTGATTAAATCCTTTCGTTTCTATTACCACATAATCTACATATGTTATTCAGTTACGTCTTGCCTATTCTTGATTTGTGCTGCTATCAGATGAGATTCAGTTTCTGTCTTTAGGCTTCCCTTTCTTAGCCATGTCCTAGATTTGTCGTTTGAGATTTCACTTGTTTGTCGCTTGAAATATCCTTATAATTGTTTTCTTCCCATTTTTGTTTTCTGGTTATTTTTGTTCTGTTGATGCTTGTGTTGTCTGTAATGTTTCTGGTCGCTGTAATCAGTCTTCCTCCGTGCTTTTTTGTGTAGTCTTCTAGTCGTTGTATCGATGCATCGACGTTATCTTGAATGCTGGTAAGTCCTCTTCTTCCTTCTTTTCTTGACAAACACAGTCTGTTCTCTGGTCCATTTTTGGGGGGTTCTTCTCTCGTCCACTTTACGAATTGTTCTGGGTATCTTACGAGTAGGATGGCCCAGTTATCCTTTTAATGAGATTTCTGCTATGTAGTTTGGTTTCGAGTAGTTTCCTCGTTCTCCAGGGGTATTCTTTTTTCAATTGTTTCTTTAATCTCCGGATGTTTGATGGTGTCCGCTTCCAATGTTCCCAAGTATTTATAGGTTTCCTTTTTTCCGAGTATTCTGATTTTTTCTCGATTTGGTAAATCTATTCCTTCTATCATTTGTCATTTCCTCTTTTCCTTTTTTGCATGGTACAATTTTCTATTCCAAATTCCATCCCTATATCTTGACTGTACATCCTCACTGCTTGTATTAGGATTTTTTTCGTTTTTAGCAAACAGTTTGATGTCGTCCATGTACATTAGGTGGTTGATTTTTTTCTTGTGATTTATGAAGAATTTATCAGTCTGAACATTTCCTAAGTATGTGATTGAGTGGCATCATCGCTATTACAAATAGTGATGGTGATAGCGCATCTCCCAGGAAGATCTCTCTTCGCCAAGCTTTTTCTTCCTGCTGTCAATTCCACTCTCCAGTTTTTCATTGTATTTTTGATAAACTTTATGACTTCGCCGGATATCTTGTTCATTTTTAAACAGTCTATTATCCAGCTTTTTAGGACCATGTCAAATGCTTTTTGTTGTCTTCTACGCCATAGCTAGGTTTTTCTGCCTCGTCTTGCTCTCTTTGAGGATGTGTTGATCAATGTATAGTAGCTCTCTGGTACCTTTGATCCATTTGCAGTATCCTTTCTGTTCCTCGAGGAACAGTCCGCGGCTTATTAGCGAATCGTATATCTCCTTTCTAATTTGTGTCGTTCGTATTATTCACATCATCAGTAGGCACGTTATGGGTTTGTAGTTGTTAGGAGCGGTTCATTTTTGAAGGTTTTTTTGATCAGGGCGATCTTTCTTTTGGTTATCCATTGGGTATGTCTGTTTCTTGTCGGCATCTATTCATTTCGACAGCCAGTATTGTTATTAGTATTATTTGAATTTTTCACACCAACTCAAACTGATGGTTTTTCACTGAAATCTTAGTAACAGCAAGTCTCCTCAGGTTTCCAGTCTTCTTTGTATTATAACTGATTTTCACGGTGCCGTTGTCTAGTCTTGGTTCTTCCCTTGATCTATAATTCCCCAATTTCTTTTCCAGGACTTTGTGGACTGTTTCAAGGGCATCAACTACAATTAGTTTCATGGTCACCTTCATGTTTCACAGCTCTTTAAGCTCTCGGGCAAGATCCAGGTATTTGTTTATCTATTCGTTTTCTTTTATGGTCCACTGGAACAACAAAATCCACTTTATTTTATGGTCTACTGGAACAAAATCCACTGGTTTAAAATCCTCTTTTTTATAGTCTACGGGAGAAACAAAATCCACTTAACAATTTTTTCTTTCTCAGTTAATTAAAAGTTGGTTTGGTCTCCTGTCCTGGATTTTGTGATCTGTTCGCATTTCAAAGTTTAAAAGAGTTTTATGCGTCAAATTTTCTAATTTCTAATTCGATTTGAAGAGTGCTGGCCTCTTCCGACGGAATCTCTTCCTGAACTCCCTTAAACCCTCAACATAGTATTCCTTGTTGACTGTCTGTCCAGTGGAAACCCAGTGCATGTAGATCATGCCAGTGTTGTCAAAAAAGGAATCATCAAAAGTTTGTGGGTGGATTTGCTCTGTCTGGCCTTCTTGGGTCTGCGAGAGCCAGCATGCTTCCACTGGGAACTCTGTCTCTTGGTCTCTGGGTCATAGCAGTAGATCCAGCTTTCGTCGCATGGCATTTTTTCCAAGTTCAAAACAGAATTTTATGGTATATCGTTCTTCTAAAGTCCAGATTGCATTTTTGAAATTCACCAGCTGTAACAATCAGGCTTTAGTAGGGTATATTCCAATTGCTGCTGTAGCTGTTCATTTGAAGCTGAAATCATAAAAATTGGTTAGTCATCTCATAAGATGTATAGCAATAACATAGTGAATTTTCAAGAGTCCACGACAATTTTAAATGCCTGAACAAAAAAGTCTGGAAACTTATTGAAGGCACCAATATACAGGCAAAACCTAATAATGTTATCTGGTATTTCTGCCAGAAGATTGTACATCTCCCATCAGTGTGTCCAAGCAACACTGTATATGAAAACAGACACCAACCAGATTATTTGCAACAATCAGGGTATTCAGGAAGTCCATTTCCGCATTCTACCAATCAGCCAATGCAGAGAATCAGTGATGAGGCAAAGAAATGAAATTAGGTAAACTGCTACTCAAGGCTGTTAAAGATCAATTGCAAAGTGACAAATGGAAAACCAATTAGTGCTTGAGTCATTTGAGATACACCGAAAGGCACAAAACAAAAAGCAGTTGACAGCAAAATCCTAAAGTTATATCAACTGGAATGATAAAATCTGCAATAGTTGAGATTCATCAATTTCACGGATTACTTCAAATAAAACTTATAGGGATCAATGCTGTCTTCAATAGGGCGATTGACATTAGCATCCTCAGTAGATACATCGCGGAAAACTTAGCTCGACTTTTAAGAGTTATTTAAACTGCAATTGGGATTTTATAGCCAAGAATCATCTTTGAAGACTTGCTAAGCAAATACATTTTAAACTTGCTTTCTTTCTTATTTCTTGTCCGACTCCCATTACCAACGATAAGACACCAAAATATAAATAGACTATATTTTACTAATTTATGTTATTCAAACATACTATTGGTATAAAGTGCGAGGCTGATACAATATATTCATTTTTATTCTATTAATTCCCACGAAAGATACAATATTATCTGGTTTATATAGTTATTGTTTTGTGTACGTAATATAGTATATTATTTGTTGCTCATTTCTTATATTGTCGCGTGTATGTTTTTACTATATTGTATTTCATATATAATTATTACATGGCCTTGTGATTTTTACATTTTCAGTTTTTCTCTGTTAAATCTATAGACAATATGCTAATCATCAACGTGATTAACAAAGTAATGTTGGTTATTCTGACTACCAAAAATTACGTATCAATTAAAGAGAACACAAAAATAGCATTTGGATTAAAGGTTACCAAAGTTATTAAGATACAAATCTGAAACAACATAAAAGCTAATGAAGACGATTATTTCACACAGAAAATATTTCTCCTAAGCCGAAAAAATTTTTTTATTTCAGTTTGAGAGGCAGCCTTTGCATTCCTTGGATATGGAACGAGAAAGTCCAATATAAAACTGATCGTGCATTTTCATTTCTTTCGAATTCTCCAACAACACATCCAATTATATGTCACTCCAGAACAGAATTAGTGAAAATACGCTTTTCTATGAATACGAAAAAAAAAATGATCTGTAATTTTCTTTAAACATATTGGTCCTAAAGAAGGAAGCTATAGCAGAGCAGTATCTGAAGAGATCAACAACAACAGCAATCACAAACTCAGTTTTGATACAATGCCATTCAGTGGAATGTACCATGGAATATATTAATCCAGCCTGGAAGTATATGGACTAGCGAACTGCACATTTCTTTTCATCGTCCCAGAAAACAAATAGGCTCTCATAATCCTAGAGTCAACTCGTTCAAATAACTCTTCAGATCTCTAGAAGGAAAATGACTCACTATCAGTTATTGATAATGACATCAATCTTGGCCAAATAAGAGAGTTTGTTTAACACCTAACTCGATACGAAACTTCTGGTGTGTCTCCATTAATCTGATGTTCAACTATCAGACGTGGAAACACAACTTTAAAAACACGAGCTGCAACCTAAATGTACAATACAGCCAGAAGATGGCGCCTTTGATCAAATGATTGAACAATGAATCATCGTAACACATCAAACGGATTAAGGTCATCCATGTCAACTACCTAAAAAGTAGATTGGACATGTTTTGGACAATGACGCTCCTGAAAAAGGGATAAACATTCTTCTAAAAAGAACTGAGAATTTACTCATTATTCCACATAAGGAGAGTTGTAAACTCAAAGAACTAAGTGATTCCTGCAATGGAGAAAACTGTGGCCAAAAAAGATCTTCTAAATCTCTTAAGTTCTGATAACTTCGGACATTCCAATTCCACAGAATTTCTAGGTCTTCAAGACAAATTAAGCTCATTTTGGCCAACTTTTAAACAAAAACATAGCGTAACATGTTTGCCCTTCTCTATCTTTGTACATGTAATCAACAAACAGCGAAAATCAAGAAATGCCAAAATTTCTTTTTGGAAACGAACTTCTCTTTCAAAGCGGAGAAAAAAACAGAAGATAAAGAGGTATCTGATTGGTCAAAACAAAGATAAGGCTGCACCTTTAAAAATACTTTAAAACGCCAGGGATATAAATAAACAATGTCCTATTCATAGAATATTTTACCGACTATCTGAGTAGTGTATCTGCCGAGGCAAATCGTTAAAACAATGAAAGGTTTTTTGTAGAAGCGTAGTCTCTTTCAAATGTTATACGACGATATCACAGAGAGCAGAAAAATGTATCAATTCATGTCTCGCTAAAAGCACCGGTAATCCGTCTAACCCCTGAAATTAATAAGCCATCAAACTGAGTCAGTTCTTAGACAGGAGATTGCTTACAAATACAAAGTACTTTAATCAATTTGTGGCCTTGTGCCAGACTAAGCAAAGTTCAGTAAATAAATGATCTGGAAACAAATTCATAGAATGCAAGCAAGGGAGTCATAATCTCAACTCATCCAGAACCGCCATCTTACAAATCCATAACGAAAAGGACGCTTCCCCCCCCTCTCTCTCTGAAGTAAATGTACACGAGCACGTGAAAGTCGGTACTCGAGTAAATTCTGCTCTAAGTCTTGTCTTGCAAGAGTTTACGCAACTAGTCATCGATACAAAACACTGATAACGTACGTCATTCTCAAAGAATAAAACAATAAATTTTCACATTTAATGCACTCAGTGTTCTCAACCCATTATTATCTCAGAACTTTTGATGAAGTGATGGAGATTAACTGTAAGACATTTGTTCGCTTTTCAAACTCAGTTGAAAAATAACTTTATCACTTCTGAACCGGTTAAATTGCACATAATAGCGCAGCAAACATTCTTTCACACTTTGCTGTCCGTTGCCATTCCAGCTTAAATTCAATAATTCACCTGATCCCGTCAATGGGATCCAAAACTATGGTCCTATTAATGTCACATAAGGAAAAAAATCAAGCTATAAACTCAACTCTTTCCACTTCAAACACGTCCTATTTCTGATCGATGCGCAGCTCAGTTCGAACTCCCAATGAAATCTCACTTTCTAGACAGGTGTCGGAATAGTGAGGCGTTTACAATTCTAAACTGTTCCTAAAGCACAGCCTCAGTCATCAATCGTCTAGCTTGATATTCAAAAAGTGTTGTGATTCTTATAGGCCAAGGAAACGGGTATTTCTCAAGTCGATAAGCCATGGTATTCTCCTCTGGTGACGAATATTCTGAACAGGATAAGTCCGTCCTTTTTCCGGAAGAACAATAATGCCAGTTGATTGAATATAAACAGTTTAACAACAGAAAATCAAATAAAATACCATCGATAATCATATGGCATCTATAGTTATACAAAACAGAATACAGTGTCTGAACTGGTAATATGTGTATCGGTCTTAAGTTAACTTTAACAACATAGTGAAATGCTGGAGTCATCTATTGATGAGTGCATAGATATGTAAGTTATAGTTTTCTCTCGGCTGACTGGCATCGAAATTGTAAGTGAGCTCTGCTTTTTTCAATACAAGTCAATCCGTCCTCTCCACAGTCTAAACTCCAACTTACTCGTATATTAAATGAAATTCAACTTTTTTTCTTCTTTTTGAGTTTCAGTGAAAAGAACAGACAATGTCTGTCCCCTGTAAATGTTAAAAATGTTGAAAGCAGGGCTCCGAATTAATTTTTTTCAACGCTATCACGGAACTATCCCGGAAAGCAATTTACATTTTGTTATAATTTAGAGTTGTTAGTAGTATAATTAAAAAAAAACACCATTAAAACGTTTAGGAAATAAATAACATTTATTTTGGTTTATTTAGTCTTGAAATTGTGGTCTCTGTGAATTTAGTTAAAGAAACGATAAAGTATCAGTTAAACAAGAATTGTAATTTTGTAATTGAGGCTCCAAATGCTTTAGACTTTATTCCAAGAATCTGACTGACCATGCTTGTTAACTCTCTCTCTCTCTCTCTCTCTCTCTCTTCTTCTTCTTCTTCTTCTTCTTCTTCTGTCTGTATACGACAAAAATTGCGGTAATATGTTGACGAGTATGGCTACTTCTGTGTCTATTCTATGAGTGAGCTGGTAAACAGACCCAGTATCGTAAGAAGCATTCATGACCAAGAAACTATGTAACATTAATCTAACAAATAAGTACTATTTGTTCAATTGGTAATCACTTTATTTCACATACAGATAAATTATTTGTAACTTTTCAAGAGAGAGAGAGAGAGAGAGAGAGAGATAAAGAAGAAAGAGAGAGAGAGAAGGAAAGAAAGAAAGAAAGAGAGAGAGAGTTTGTGTGTGTGTGTGTGTGTGTGTATGTGTGTGTGTGTGTGTGTGTGTGTGTGTGTGTGTGTGTGTGTGTGTGTACACGAGTATTCGAACACAAAGTCTCTTTTCTCGTTGGCATGCCTTTACAAATTAAGAGATGTGACATCATGACTCATCCTGCAAAGATATTTGGCCAGCTAACTCACCTTAGCCTTTGGAGAAAAATGTCGAAGTAAGTAGATTCTGTACTGATGAATTATGCGATTGGGTTTAATTGTTGATGATATTTTTTAATAGTGGTACTTTTTTTTTGCTTTCACTTCTCCATTTCTTTCATGCGTACTTTCATGATCTTTTTTTTTTTAAATATCTTTTTAAATATTCTAGATTGATTAATCAACGAGTGTGTGTATTCATTGGTAAAAAAATGATTCTAGTTGTTAACTTACTAAGAAGTAAATAAAGAAGGGTAAATAAGTGCTGGAAAATCTGTACATTTTTACAAGAAGTTGAACACGCCGATTGCTAGATGGTAAACTCACTACACCAAGCAGGTTTCGTTAGGATTCGTTGGCACTACTTGTGTGTGTGTGTGTGTGTGTGTGTGTGTGTGTGTGTGTGTGTGTGTGTGTGTGTGTGTGTGTGTGTGTGTGTGTGAATATTCTTTCTCGACTATACATCTGAATGTTGATCTGTTTAAACGTGAGACGTCTACTACTCATTCCTCTCTATGTTAGTTTCGCAATGCTTCACTCTCATTTCAGGCAGTGGTCCAGTCAGTAAGCAGCTCTTTAGGCCCGGGTCCCTGAATATTTTAAACGACTTTGCAAAAGAAACACAGCCTTGACTAAACTTTCATGTGCGCGTCCTCACACGCACGTAAATACTCAGCTACACTACAAGTGTACACACACACACACACACACACACACACACACACACACACACATTCATGATATTACCTATACCATGCAGACACCTACACAAACATCTGCATTCAGGCATATCCATAAAATCTAAAATGATGTTTATCGTCAACAGGATCAATGTGTTCACATTTACGTCAACACTACAAGTAGTTTTTTTTAAGTGTATGCACACTTTATATCCATACACGACTTTTTTATGAGTATGTGCACACGCCTATCTTTCACAGTAATACTATTGTGCAAAGAAATTCATATGTATGACACTTCTTTACACAAGCATTTCCATATTCTTTCTTTAACTTTTGTTAAAAACTTTAATCTTTGTCAAATTGCGCAAAGTAGTACTAAGTTCAGGTACACGTAGAAAGTCAATAATAGATGTGATCACAACCACCAAAAAAATAAAAAAAACTTTTTCGCCTTTCTTTCTTTTTCTTTTTTTTTTTTTTTTTTGCTTTCTTTTTTTAATAGAGCTTAGCTTGGAAAGCAATAATTTTTAAAGCGGACAGTTTTCATAGAAATGTCCACTAATACAGTTAACAGCAATACACTCGCATTCACTCATATATACACACTATTATTCACATCATAGAAACTTAAACATACTTACGAAGAAAAGAAATTAAGAAGAGTCGTACAAATACAATACACAAAATATATCAAGAAAGGATATTTAAAAAAAAGGAACCATATACTGTCTGTGTATTTACAGACGACGCATTTTTGTAAACGTATGTTTAAGTATAGAGTATTTCCTTGCACATACTTATGCGCAAAGTGGTCTTGCATCGACAGAAGCTTATAAATGCGCCGGTCAAACACATTCATATACATATACATAGATAGATACATACACATACATACGTACACGCGCCTGTGCATATGCGGATGCATGTGTGGCATTCCACACGCAAAAAAAATCTCTGCACTTGGTCGTATGTTTTGTACACAGCAACCAGTACCGAGGACATGTGGTTTGTGGGTGGATAATACAATTTTTCTCCCCGCTGTACCTTTTCCTTTTTTCATGTTATTATTATTATTATTATTATTATTATTATTATTATTATTATTATTTGAACACTTTAAATAGGAAAAAACAAACAAACAAACAAGGAAGTACATATGACTTTTTCTGTTAAATAAATAACATCCGGGCAAGAATAAGGACTAAAGATACGGAAAAAACTACACACGAGTACAGCGATGAAGTTTAACTTTCTTTATATTTTTTATTTATCTATTTATCTATCTATTCATTTATATTATTTTATTTTATTTTGATATATTTTATACCCTAAATCCGGATGCATTTACTTTAAAGAATTTCTAAATTAAGTAGTAGTAGTGGTGGTAGTTAAAGATAACAACTGAGAGAGAAGCTTCTATTTGAAAAATATAAAATCTAAAGAATAAATTATATTGGGGAAAAAAGGGTAACTGTGGGACGAGCCGTGCCTATTCAAACTGACTATCCACATTTCAAGCCTAGTTCCCAGGCCTGTGACGTGTTGAGTGTATTTATGAAAAAGAAGAAACGTGTGGCCCTAAACTTGTATATGGTAATTGAAATGGCAGTAGTATAATTTGTAGTAGTAGCTGTAAACGGGTAACAAACACACACTGATGTATGTGAACCCAAACTTTGGACGATTACGTTAATAAAATATTATAGCGAACCAACAGAAGTACATAGTCAGTGCGCACACATACAAGTGAGACTTTTTATTTAAAAAAAAGTTTTCTTATACTCGGAGACACTAAGCTACTTGACCACAAAAGTGCAAAATGTGTGATTGTATAAGTGTAGGTATGTGTTTATACATATGTGTGTATGTGTGTATGTTACTGCAAAAAAATTACAATATACTCAAACAATAAAACACATAGACTTGGAACAATAATTAGATCACGAATGTATTTAAACAAGCACTCATAGAGAAAACTAATGGGAGATGGCCTTTTTTTTCTTTGCTTTTTTTTTTTTTTTTTTTTTTTTGCATGCTCTTTATGTTGGTGTATTTTGAATACAAACGTACACATGTAAGGAGCAAACTTTGTTTAAAAACATACAACAAAGAAAAAAATTAAAGATAAGTTTTACACAACTACATGTATGCATTTCAACGTCATACACACACTTACAAGGTAACTTCAGCATTTCTATTACACATACGCACACTAACACACAGAAAAAACCCATGGTCATTGTTCATCATTCCTTACTTTACTCCCAAAATAATGCATATTAAAATCTGTTACTAAATATGTGTACACTCTCTAACTCTCTCTCTCTCTCTCTCTCTCTCTCTCTCTCTCTCTCTCTCTCTCTCTCTCTCTCTTACACACACACACATACATAAACATTTAGAGTCTACTAAACTAAATATTGTAGAAAACATTGAACCCCGTACAGAAAAATTAAAATGAACAGTTTGCTATTCTCGGACCCGTGCAGTTGTGTATACTCAGTACAGAATGACATACCACGCGCACTCTTTTGACAGATGGTCACATTTTTGCCAAGATTTTAGTATTCTGCTGAAACAATAGATTAGTCTCTCTTCTCCCTTTTTCCCCACACGACACTACAAAGAAAGTTGGTGACTTTCATACATAAAAGAGTACAACGCTTACTATTTCTATGATTCATATACAATGTATACTGTACAGTACACACATTCGTATAAAAATATTTTGAAACAACTATCACCAACAGAATTCTTGTTTCTCTCGTACAATACTCGCACATACATACACACATACACAATAACATGAACATTCAGTCACTCACACCTAGAGAGAGTTTCACTGACTCTCATATTCGTGAACAAACCTTGATTCTCTCGCATAGTAACTGCTTACAAAAATATTTCACAAGGTTACCATTTACAGAAGTTGGCCTACATAGAGCCGCAGTCATTGGTTGGTTCTACATATAAGCGAAAGAGACAGAGAAAAGGGGTGCAGTGTGAGGAGGTAGCAGGACGTAAAGAGAAATATTGAGAAAGAAAAGAAATAATCCCTTCCTCTCTTTATACGTTGTTTATTTAGACCTTCACCCTCTTTCCTCCCTACAATTGTCTCCTTCACTTTCTTTTAGTTGATATGTCCTTCTGTCTCTGTTAACATGTCTGATTGTTTTCTTACTTGTATCTACTCATAAAATTGACATTTTTCGCTTTTCTTCATTCGATAACGTTATAATATCCTCTTTAAAGTTACTATCATTTTGCTATCGCCCAGTAATAAGTGTGTGTGTGTGTGTGTGTTTTCATGGTTCCCGTCTCTAACATTTTTGTTCACTCCTTTTTATAGTCTTCTTTCCTTATTCCACTCTAATGGCATTCATTTATTCGCTTAAACAATTTTATCCTGAATTCGACCTTACTTTATACGTTTCTATTGTACAATTTAAGTTTTGTAGTGAATTCTTTTTTGTAGTTGTTTTAGAAAGGGTTTCGGAGTGGAGGATTCGTGACTTATTTTTCTTTCGTCTGTTTAGTGTCTGTTTTCATTCATTCTTTCTTCTTACACTTTTTCTTTGCTTTATTTCTCTTATTTTATTACTTAGACGCAGACTGGTTAATACACAAGCGTAAGGGTAGGAGAGTAAAGTTTCCTACAATATCATCACATAAAAATAAAATGTGTGTGTAAGAGTATTTGCGTGTGAAAAAAGAGGATGTATTAAGATATTTCACGTATTTTCATGTACTCTGGTAGGCCAACACATTTTCAAATATTATCGCGCATGTGCGCACAGACATCCATTTTAGCAAACTCATAAACCACTCTTTGCAATTCACATTATTGGTTTATTCACCTTTTTTGGTGTAAAAAAACTACATGCATTCACTCTGATTCTTTGAGCGCATGTTTACTGAGTGAGTTATTTTTGTTTAGCCTACGTTTACAAATAAAGGAATCGCAAGAATCGAGTATAATTCAATTTTATTTAATTTCTTTAAATATTCTTTCAGTTCTGATATCAATTAATCAAGTAAAAAATAGACACTAAATTAAAGTGATATACATATTCTCTCACTCCTACTACCCAACTACAAACGCTCACACAATTATTCTTATTGTAAAGGGAATCTCCAACAACAACCAATCCATTTTTCTCTTTTAGTTTTCGTCTGGATGTCACTGATTTCGTCATTCCCCACAATCTCTCTTTCTCTCTCTCTCTCTCTCTCTCTCTCTCTCTCTCTCTCTCTCTCTCTGTTATGTCTGTCATTCACCTACTCTCTCTAAGACTTCCCCCTACCTTTGTTTTTTAATCGATCGTGTGTTACAGAAAGAAGTTTCAAGACAGTTAGTAAGCAGCCTAAAAAAATGGGGAGAATTTCAATAGGGTGTGCTTATTTTGACCCTAATATCATTTGTCAGTGCGCCATAACCAGTGGCCATTTAACTCTACTGACTGACACTCCATAAACTGTCTGTTGCTAAATGCAACCTGCTCATAATCATCTGCCCAGGACATTCACCAGCCGAGTTTAATTCGAAATAGAAAAAGAATTGGTACATAGATATGAGCAGAGCTTTTGGAGTTCATTTTTTTTTCTCAAAGACATTACTTTCAACAAACAACCAGCACTGAAGTAGAGTTTTCGTTTTTGCTGTGAATTTTTTAAAATAAAGTCTAATATAGACTCTGAAGGCCATACCAAAAAATACGCATGTAGGTTGTAAGATTAATTTGACTATCAATGATTAGCGGATTAATATTTCGATGTTTATTCTCAACATACCCAGGAAAAATGTGCGAAAATAACTTTTGTTCCCTATTTCAGCTTAAAGTCAGGATCTAACTGAATCAAATTGAATACTCATGAGTATTGAAACATAGTAATGGGAAGGAGATAAACAAGGCAAAGGAGAAAGATACATAAATAAATTGTTGTTGGAAACGGCAACTAATAATTTTGAAAAATATTTTATGTATTTTGAACACACACACGTGCGCGTGCGTGCACACACATTTGAAAATAGCAATCTAAAAAGTAAAGCAATACATACATTATATATATATATATATATATATATATATATATATATATATATATATATGTATATATATATATATATATATTGCTTTATTTTTTAGATTGTTATTTAAAAAAAAAAACTTATTGATTTTTCATACTTTTAATATTGAAGGTACGTTTCATTATTGCGCAAGAGCTTTGAAAACCATCAATATAAGACTGTCAGAAAATAAGAGCTCTACTCGGAAAGTATGACGTTAGTATGCATTTGAGATGCTTACAGAGCATTTGATCTTTTGACAAAATCCTTGTTTTATGCTCTATAAACTTGTTTTAAATGCTCATCGTAGCTTAGTAGAATATAGTTATAATGATAGTGGTATTAC
This sequence comes from Sepioteuthis lessoniana, assembly GCA_963585895.1. Classification (NCBI taxonomy): domain Eukaryota; kingdom Metazoa; phylum Mollusca; class Cephalopoda; order Myopsida; family Loliginidae; genus Sepioteuthis; species Sepioteuthis lessoniana. The sequence continues at coordinate 50,440,060 of OY757915.1, forward strand.
CAAATTTGAAAACTAGAAATCAAGATGCTATAACAGAAGAATTCTGTAGATTGCAAATTATCACCACTTCACTAAAATGATTTGATAAAATGAAAATGTTCCATTAAACCAAACTTGAAAGCAAATAAGAACGAATCAAATGGAAAGATGGGAAAATTTAACTTCCGATTGGAAAGTGCAAGAAGTACAATTTCAACCGTGAGACGACCAAAGTTTATCTTTTATACTGTTTCAATAAACTAGCATTTAGTATCCTTTTTACAGCTAGATTAGTTAATCGAATAACAAACAAAATAAGACAGTCTATACGAAAAGTAATAACATATTAGAATGTTGAAAACTTTTAATTACAAGACTTTCAAATCTGAATATCCTTTATTTGATTATATAGTGGATACTTTCCGATATAAAATTATATATCCGGACACCTACAACTAATGTGGAATGCAGTAGGTTGCTCAGTAGTACATAATAGTATTGAAACGAGAGAAACTAATCTGGTTGTTGGTCAGACTGGGCACCCAGCTGCATCATTCTATAGACTCATTGGCCAATGTGTGTTTCTTTTTTTTTTTTTTCTAAAAAAGTCTAATCTGTCCCTATGTACGAATTTAGTTGTATGGATTCATATAATAACGATACTAATTATAGTTAACGTCTTAAACATGTCATGAAGAAAGGGTGACAATAACGCCGTGTCTAGAATACACTGACTGTATTCCCTGCATAAGGGTAAGACCCCCTCCAAAAAAAAGAGGATGTCCAGAGTATGACATAAAACTGTATCTCATGGAGATCTGGGGATGTGCAGTACCCTTTCATGACCATTACTTTCTGGTCCACACTGACCCAGAGTGATAGTACCTATTAGGTTCTCATCAATGGTTCAAATAGATCTGTTTAAAAATTATTCGCATTCCGTAGGACTGTGTGCAAAAAAAAAGAAGAGAAACAACCACATAAAAATGTAAATATGAAAGTACAAGGAACACAATTCCCTCACCTCTACACATGAAATAATCCTAGACACGTTATTTTATGTGTAGACATGTGCAGACATGCTATTAGAATCAATCAATCAATCAAGGTGACAATAGTGCGTATGAATAGGCGACAAAAATGATAATTTACGTATAATTGATTTTATGAATATGAAGATAATTCCCTAGGACAGTTTTTCTTCTATCTTTCGACAAATGAGCCTCAAGAGGATTTGAACTCAAAGGCTGATTTTGTTACATTAGAACAAGAGATTGGCTTGGTGTATTGAAAAATAAGGAATTAATATAATTAGAAGTTGTTAATAAGCTTAACTGATTTAACACAGGTTTATTTTTAACGTCTACAATATGAGAAAAACTGATAAAACTTTTAATTTAATTCCTCATATGGAAAATGGACCTTTGTTAAACAGAAAAATTAAATGCCTACTTCAAAACTTTAAAACGTACCCAAAACATTTGAGCTCGTTAGATTTCATTTGTCATGTAAATGTCATATTTCTGATTGTTAATATTTTATGGGGTACAGCTCTACGCAATAATGAGATATATAATTGCATAAATATATAACAAATCTCCAGAATTAGGCAAAGGTTAAATTTGTTTGGATGCTGCAAGCCATACGATTAAGCCTTTTAACTGACAAAGTCTGGTGGTTTTGTGTAGGGCGCTCTGGTTTAGTGATAACCATATTTCACCCGATGAAGGCCTTATTGTAGCACTATTACAGATGTATTTCGTTTCATCTCTCTCTCTCTCTCTCTCTCTCTCTCTCTCTCTCTCTCTATCTATCTATCTATCTATCTATCTATCTGTGTGTAAGAGAGAGAGAGAGAGAGAGTTCATACGCGCGTGTGTATGCCCGTTATCAAAATAAGTCTACTTCTATTTCTGTTTCTATTGGGTTGAAATATTATGAAGAAGTAATTTTAGATCCATAAAAAAGAATGTAGAACAAGCGATAAATCATTTAATGACAGCCAATCACTCATTTTTCAAAAAAGTTCTTACAACTCATCATTTGATCCTGTGGTCTAGTTAAATGCAAACCATAACGTTTCTTTTCACTCGTCATATCATACATAATCAAAGAACCTAGATTTAATTATAATCAATCAAGGAAACGTTTGATACTGTTCAGTCAAATGAAGAGTCGGGTATATTGTCTTCTAAGGATGATTTTCAATATCAATCGGTGATTTATCCAATTTAGTTTTATAACTTTGATAAGCGTATTCAAAAAATGGAGTAGAATTTCCTTTTCTTATAAAATCACCCGCTCAAACGGTTGCTAGAAGTTCAAGTATACTTTTTATCATATGTAACAATCATGGATTTTACTAGTAGAACATTTTCTCATGTGCCTTTACAAAGCAGACTTTTGCTTTCATCTGAAACCAGATCACCTTTTGCAAGATTAACTTATAAGAAAGCCCAGTCGGTAAAGCTGCAGAATACATCGACTGTATCTCTGCAGAGAGTCCCCCCCCCATGAGTGTCCTGGATATGAAACTAAACCATCTGATGGTGAGGTTTCAGCCTTGGCGCTTTAGGGAATATGGGAGTACTCCTTCATTGCCATTGTTGCCATGTCCACTTTGACCCGAATTGGTGGTACCTGAGAGGGTCTTATCTATGGGTCAAATAGAACTGTTTGAACATTTGACTGTGTGTAAACAAATGACTGATGTTTAATTGAATTGTTAGTGATACGTTACAATACTTGGAACCGTATACCGGTGTACAAATGAATGAATAGTTTTGAATAGAATTAATGTTAAATAGCAATACTTGTTATAACTTCACTGTCTGTAAACATTAACATTGAATAAAATTATTAGTGTTAGATAGCATTAATTGAAACCATTAACTGTGTAGAGACAATAGCAATTCTAGTGTGCAAACACATTAGTTCTAACTCATTTAAAAATCAAATTATTTACAAACTATTGACTTATAAATCTTATGTATATCCATTTAAATATGTACAAACAAATGATGGATCTTAAATTGTTACTGTTACATAACAATACTTGAAACCATTTAACTTTGTGCAAACAAATGATTAACACAGTAAACAGAATTATTCGTATTAGATAGAAATACTTGAAAACATTTAACTGTGTGCAAAAATGAGATCAGGCTCGTTGAAAAATGTTATCAACAAAATGTTTACAAATCATATATATCTGCAGTTGGCTACCGTAGTCGAGGGCGAGCAGAAGGCTCCCTTTTCAATAGCTACTACACCACAGTGTAGGGAAGGGTGCTACTCCTTTCCCTGAAATATATATGTATATACAGGATTTGGTATTAAATAACCTACAAGAGTTGATGTGCCATAAAACGAAATCAAACTAAACTTCACTTGTGAGGGTCGCAATATTCAGTACTTCTCAGTCCTTACACAATCTGTCACTTTATACTTTAAAGTATTTAAAACTAAGTTTAATTCCAGTCTAATCTTGTGAGTCAATTTAAAATCTAAAACTGTGATTTAAACGATTGAACTCTAATGTGTGTGTGTGTGTGTGTGTGTGTGTGTGTGTGTGTGTGTGTGTGTGTGTGTGTGTGTGTGTGTGTGTGTGTGTGTGTGTGTGGTATCAATGATTGAAAATTAGATGACAACACTCATTTGTTATAAGATTCTAATATGGAGTTATTTTTTACTCGTTTAAAATTTTTTTTATTATTCTTAACTGCTTTCCTTACTATTCTTTTGCGTTTTATCACGTTTTAGTCGAGATGTTCTTCGAATGTTAACTTGGTATTCGCTAAGCACACTGCTTACCTTCCGTTTTTAGCCATAAGAATAACTTGGCTAAAAATGTAATATGAAGAAACTAATCAGGACACTATATAGTGTTAGTTAAATATAAGAAATATTGATATTAGTTAAGGGATTTACTTACCTATTGTAAGCGACTGATCATTGACGATTTGCAGATCATAAATCAGTTTACGGGAGTGATGATTATCATTTACTCATATAAAGTATATATATACGTATATAAACAAATTGGCTTTAATAATTTTTCTACTCATGAATTGAAGTTAGCACGAGTTGTGGTAAAGATTGAAACTGTATTTATAAAGACATAAATGAACAATGAATAAAACATTAATTTTCTAAAAAATAGTCTCTTTGGCTTTAAAAATACTTATTCCAGTGAGTTTTCTATTGCCCGAAATATTTCTGAAACTCTCCTTTTGTTATAGTATGAAGCTGTCGTCGTACTTCTTTTAATGTCTTCCGCGTCTTCAAATCATACCTTTGTGATAAATTTTCAATTTAGGAAATAAGAAAAAGTTTAGATCTGGTATATGTTTCGTCAAAAACTGCTGTATCGAGAATCAGCACAGGCGAATCTTCACAAAGTCTAGACAACATAATCATTTTTATATATACGTTACTCAGGTAACATGTCTTCATTTAAGCTTTAGATTTTAAAATCTAAAAGATTTCAAGATTTAGTTTTGATATTTTTTCTTTTATTTCGTATCATCAAGGAGGGCGTACTCGTGGCATTGTGGTTAACGTACTGGACTGCGACATCGTCAGCACGTTAGAGTCTGTATCGTCAAATTCCCTTAAAGTATCAGAAAAGACGTTCATGGCTTTTGACTCTAACTAGAAGTTATTTCAAAATTGAAATACTTTTGTGTAATCAATGGTGCGCAGGAAATAGTTAAATTTGTTAAAGAAAATCCGTTTGTTTTTAAATCTTGATAGCATGAAATAACTGAGAAAAAGCAAGTAGAATGTTATTCCAGGCATCAAATGTCTACACAGAGCTGATGAAAATAAATTTGACCAAAACTACTCAACCAATGTTTAATCCTTAATTTTAAAGGTCCACTACTGTCAGCCTCTGGCAATATTTATATATTTACAGTAATAGTATTCTGAATTTTTTTCCCTTTCCGTGTCAATACATGAACACATCGACAGATATAAAATGACTGCATCAACTATTTGCTTACTGTGGATTTTCTTGTTACGAGGATCATTAAATTAGTTTCCAGACTTTTTTCGTATGGGCACTTTTATTGATAGTACACACATGAAAATCTAGTCCCCTTCGAAGTAATCTCCTCCAGCTGCAATGCACTAGTTATACCGTTCCAACAACTTCTGGAAGGCTCCATGGAAGTCCTCTTGTGTGAGCGTGTCAATGACCTTCGTCACAGCCTCTTTCATCTCCTCAATTGTCTCATAACGACAGCCTCTGAGCTTAGGAAATAACCAAAAGTCACAGGGAGCAAGGTCTGAAGTATGGGGAGGGTGAGGAACTGTGTTGATACCCATCTTGGTCAAATAGTCTGTGACAAGGATGGAGTTGTGGACTGGTGTATTGTCCTGGTGGAAATGCCACTGACCCGATCTCTTCCTGAACTCCCTTAAAACCTCAACATAGTAACCCTAGCCCAAACCCTTTAGCCAATCAACTCTGGTGTATTGACTTCCTTACTCCTGCCACACCTCTCATCATCCCTCACAGACTCCCTGCCTTTCTTGAATCTCTTATGCCACTCAAAAACTGATCCTATTTACCCAACCCCTCCGCTCGGGCAGGATATGACACAAGGTCAATTTTTTTAAGCGAAGTTTAGCAGGTTTGAATTCAGAGTTTTCCTTCTCCTAGACTAGTTGCCTTACCAATGCTGAAGAACCTAGTCTGCCCTATTTACCCATAGCTGGAGGGAGAATAATTGGATTCATACCTTTCCCAAGGGTATTAGTGCTATGTGAAATGCAATCAGTCTTGTCCAGGAATTGAACTCGTATCGCCGTATTCATATCCTGTGACGATAACCATTACACCACGGGCACCTCAAAAACTGATGCTCGATTCATGCAAGATTCTCCAAAAGCAGTGTGAAGCATTCCATACGTTTCTGTGGCATTTTTTCCAAGTTTAAAACCGAATTTTATTGCATATCGTTCTTCTAAAGTGTCCTCACGTCCAGATTGCATTTTTGAAATTCACCAGCTGTGACAATCAGGCTTTAGTAGGGTGTATTCGAACTCCTGCTGAAGCTGTTCATTTGAACCTGAAATCATAAAAATTGTCAGTCATCTCATAAGTTGTATAGGTCTGGACTATAGGGAGGGTGAAGAACTGTCTTGATGCCTATCTTGGTCAAATAGTCTGTAACAAGGATGGAGTTGTGGACTGGTGCATTGTTCTGGTGGAAATGCAACTGACCCGATTTGAAGAGTGCTGGCCTCTTCTGACGGAATCTCTTCCTGAACTCCCTTAAAACCTCAACATAGTAACCCTAGCCCTAACCCTTTGGCCAATCAACTCTAGTGTATTGACTTCCTTACTCTTCCCACACCTCTAATCATCCCTCACAAACTCCCTGCCTTCCTTGAATCTCTTATGCCACTCAAAAACTGATGCTCGATTCATGCAAGATAGTCGAAAAGCAGTCTGAAGCATTCCATACGTTTCTGTGGCATTTTTTCTAAGTTTAAAACAGAATTTTATTGCATATCGTTCTTCTAAGGTGTCCTCACGTCCAAATTGCATTTTTGAAATTCACCAGCTGTGACAATCAGGCTTTTGTAGGGTGTATTCGAATTCCTACTGTAGCTGTTCATTTGACCCTGAAATCATAAAAATTGGTCAGTCATCTCTTAAGATGTATAGCAATAACATAGTAAATTTTCAAGAGTCTACGACAATTTTAAATGCCTGTACAAAAAAGTCTGGAAACTAAATGCACCATGTATATTCGCTCCGACAGAGATACAACTATTTTATCTAAGGAAATAAAGTCAAGTAAAGTCGTATTATTTCATCTCACTGGGAATGGGCAAGCTGAAAGATACATTGATGTTATTACTATTAAGCTAGCCTTGAAATCCAACCATCTATACAATCAACACTGGGACTTCTAAATATATTTGCGAAGAAATCCTCGATCTACACGTTTTCGTCGATTACAAATGATTACTGTGTAAATTAAGTATTAAGCATTAAGAAGGACATGAGTCAACTATGTTACTAAGAGACTTGGCATCATGTCTAACATCTCCCACTAATAATGCCAATAAAGAATCTTTAAATGTTCCCACAACATCCTCTCGGGTTAATGACAATGAACCTTCAATTCAGAATTTTAAAAAACCTGTAATGAGTTAGTAACCTTTATTGAAATTATCATTAACTGTAACATTTACATAAAAAGGAATCAACCCATTGAGAAAGATATGAATCTCCTTATTCCCTCAGCTATGGATTAAAAAAGTATCACTACTATTCTAAAAAAAAAAAAAAAAAAAGAAAAAAGCTTTGGAATCTTTACCCACAAAGGCTGGTATGCCATAAAACAAAGAAACCAAACCAATGGGTTCATTAAACCAACTTGACTAATCGTCAAGTCTTATGATGATTCTCGAAAACAATTAGACGCGCTCACTGACTTAATTTCTAAAATATACGAAAGAAGAATGTAAGGATGTATTATTCTTTATATAATTTATAATTCATTAACTGTTTACTTTATATTTTCCGGCGTATCTTATAAAATAGGTTAATTAAAGCTTATTGTAGAAATGAGTATTGCTGACCGTTATCTCAATAGTAAATGAGTCTGAAATAATCATCTTGACCAGTCATGGGCCAACAGGGGCCCGCGGGGAATTCTGAATAGCTCACCAAAGACTTAATTTTTTTCCATAGAAAAATTTTTTTTATATTTTCCCTATTAAGGCAGGTGCTTATGCGTATGGTCTTCAGAAAATGATTGAGGTAACTTCAACGTGAAATTACCATGAATTTTTAGAAGTGGGGCCCGCCTTATGATGTGCCATGTCTCATGTGCAGTCCGTTTTTCGAAAAAGTTGTCTATACCTGACCTAGACTTTTCGGTGTTTTTAGATAGAAACTCGCCATCAAAATGTAAAGCAATAATAAAAAATAAAAAAATAAGTGTGCGCATGCGCATGTGTGCCACAAACAAGTTTAACAAGTGGGTGTTGCTAAACTTGACAGAACGAAACTCATTTTCAGAGAAACTGAACCTGGAAACAATATAAAATTTACATATAGATAACTTAGGTTGGGCTTTTGTCAATTTAATTAATTTCAATGAGAACCAAAATATTTCATTTGAGAATAAAATGTTTCCCGCCAGTACCAAAAGTTATTAAAATTCATGTCTTCTATCAAAAGTTTTCATCATTGTAAGTATACTAAAACGCAAAGAACATTAGTACTATGTTAATTAAAATAATTATTGTAGCTGTACAATAATTTTGACCCAATAATTAATTATAGTAGCCAGGTCTACATGTTAACTGTGTGGCAGTTGTAGTAGTAGTAATAGTAGTAGTAGTAACATCAAAACTTCTAAAATAAACAACACATCACTTATTTACTTTTCGCTTGTACGTGTCGTAATTGAGCACTATTATCATTTATGTAATTATATTTGTCCTAATGAGGGTTTTTACAAAAATATAATTATCTATTTTAAGTGTGTCATGTATAATCGAACATTTTTCGCTTTGACACAAAGTTCACGAGCTTTTACTTTTCACTCTAAAGAAAATACTTGAGTTTATTTCATTTGTGTTGCTTTCATAAAGTTAAAGTATTTATCTGACGTAAGTATTTATTTAGTTTGTCATTCACTACAGTAATAAAACTAAAGTTGTTTCTGGATTCTATATTACCAACAGTAAAAATTGGAAAAAAGTTATTTGCAGTGGTAGTCGTCATTATAGCGGAATTTTTTTTAGAGTACTGTTTTTGTAAAAACAGTATTGTTTGCAGTGAAAAAATTTTTTTTAAAAACTGTTCCTGAAATAGTCGAGTCAGTTGAATTTGAAGAAATTTTATAAAACATATTTCTTTGTAATACAAATTTTTAAAGAATTAGAATATACAGAAAAATACGAATAGTCCCTTATATTCAATAAATATATACATTTGAGAAAAACATTTTCAAGAATTTCATGGAAAGCTATTCTCTGTCAAAAGTATTCCTCTTTTTCTGCTCTGTCGTTCTCAACACATTTTGGTGAAGGGAATCTAGGGATTAGCAATAAAATCTTGTATTCTCACTTTCTTGAATGTTTGGTTTTCTTGAGCCTTGTAACATGCAACTCTTTCATTTCAATCAATCATTCATGGATTATTGGTAGCAAGATTGTGTTAGGAGAATTAATGTATTTTGTGGAGTGAGATCTGTAATATTTTAAATACGGAGAAAATTTTCTCGAGAGGACACTGCATTTAGGCAACTGTATGACATATACTAATTAATAGATTATTCTTGGGTAATAAGGAAAATTGCCAAGTGGGACAATAAAGTTGATGTTTGTGGGGTAGTGTAAAATACACATCTACGAATTTACGTTAAATACCAGCATTTTTAATTTTATTCGTTTATTTATTTTTTTCATCTTAGACGTTATTTGTTCGTCCATTAAGGTGTTTGGGTATTGAATTAAAGAAAGATCAAACTCAAACCATCTATCTATATTTACATGAGCAAAAAGAAAGAAAAAAGTCATTATTACCCATTTGTTAACTATTCGGTTAAGTGGCTTTTCACACGTGTGTGTGTGTACTTTAATCTTTATCAAGGATTTCATAGTAATAAGTTGGGGAAACCGATTGGCCTGTAAAAACAATTTTTGCGGATGACCTAAATGTCTTTCTCTCAGTGCATATACTCGAACCACCAATAGATAACCAAGGTCCTTCTGTACGGTTCCCATGCTCTACGTAAAAGAAATGTTTTCAAAAAACCGTTACGCACTCACATCGAACTGTAATGTTTCGGAAACAGATGAGATAAACAAATTATTGAGAGAGAGAGAGAGAGAGAGAGAGAGAGAGAGAGAGAGAGAGAGAGAGATTAAAAAAGTTAATACCAATAGAGTATTCATTCCTTTCAGAATTTACAAAGTATTTATTCATTTACTTATTGATCCAATAATCATGGACTTGGAAAGGTATGGAATGGAATGGAACATCCATTAAGTTAAAATTTAAGAGTCTCTTGTGAAGTGAAAAAGCAAACCACTTTCACTAGTGACATGCAATTATTAGCTTATAAAAATATTTTACATGATAAACAAAAACATTTTTCAGAATAAGCATTTCCTGTAAGATGCACACGCGCATACGTTCCTTAGCTACAGAACAGTATCGTGGCTCATTTGAAAAGAACGTCGTTTTTAACAGCCTTCTTGTAACGTTAGTGAATTTATGGACAAGTGATGACTTCCTCATAATGTACAAGTAAAATCCGTGAACTCTTACACGAAGAAAATACATTCCCACTGAATATTACATACACGTGGTTATATGCATATGTACTAAGAATTACACAATTGGTGACGCTAGAGAAAAAGAAGTACTGAAGGAAATGCAGGTAGATAACATTAAGAGTGAGAAAATAATAAAGTATATTAATGCAGAGAAGCAGTGTGAGATTTAGGTTAATATCGAGATCGGAGAGAAAAAAAGGTTAAGGTGTATAGAAGGGATAGCTTAAGAAAAAAGAGGGAGGCGTGCTTATCTAACAATGCCTGTGATAGTTACAGTGTTGACCAATGAGAAACACAGAAATCTGAAAAGAGAGAGAAGCTGGTCATGTGATAAAGTATGTGACCAATCATCCTCAAGTATTACCGGCTGTCCGAGCCTCATTCACCTTTTTTAGCCTATGTGTAGTAGGAGTGGCGTGTAAGCAGCAGACACTAGACTTACTACTAGAAAGATAGTATTATTACTACTACACCTAAGAACTGGTAGGCTGCTACTTACTACTACTACAACTTGTGTATTATTATTCCTTTTAATATTGATTTTTTTCTTTCAGTTCAACTCTTAATCGTGCATTTTTAATTAGTTTGCTATAAAAAAAAAGTAATCCTTACACTACTACCCTTCCCAAAGTAAGTAAAAGCTGATTTTATTTACTTGTTTACTGCTGTTTGTGATACAACTACTGCTTGTACTAGTTAAGTTTTAAGTTAAGTTATAACGAATAATCAGTCTTTTATTTTTTAATAGATCCATTTATTCCGTAATGAATTAAATATTATTATAACCATTTTGTTACGGTGATTTATACCTATTTCAAAAAGTTGTAAACAAAAATGGTGTTAGTATTTTTTTAATTATTTGTAGGAGAATTTTTCGTTTTTACTCATAACTATTTGTTAGTTTACTTAAATCAAGTTCGTGTTTAAGACTTACTTAATGAATACCAATAATGGGAATCTACTTTTATTTCAATATAATGTGTGTATCCCATCATACTTTGGTTTTGTAACATTTTCGATACTTCTTTTATTTTTCTCCCCAAGCTCCGGTCAAAATTGTTTAGGTGTAAGTGAAATGAAGTGTAGTGTGAGAAATATGTAAACGAACTGTTAGTGCGTCACTTAGCTTTTCAGGAAACATAACTGAAATTTGATCGCAAAAAAACATTTTTGGTATGTAATTATTGATAACGCTGTCTGCCGGGTTCTACAATAGAAGATTTTTTAAAGAAAAAATCTATCTGATCATTACGACTACTAGACTATTATTACTACTTATTTGTGTTATAACAACAGAGTTACAACAGTACTTGCTGTGCTACTGCTAACGCTCATCTACGTGTATTTATTTTCTACGATCGTGTGTAAGTATAGTTTCGTTCTATTATATGATCATGTGTGTTTCAGGATGCGTATAAGGCATAGTCGACATCAGTGATTGTAATCTGGTTGTTGTAATAGTGTTATTTCTTTATTATTCGGTTGTCTCACACATGGGTTCCAAATCCTTTCTGTGGTTAAGAAGGTAGTTAAAACAGAAGTCTAAGGTCAAAGTACTGAGAGAGTTCATGTCTACCAACTTCTCAAATTGCAAAACAGGACATTAATATGCCTTAATGTCTCTTTCCTCTCTCTTCTTTTTTTTTTTTTTTTTTTTTTTTTTCCTCGCTTAAAAAGTTGATTTTATAAAATTCACTATATGATATGCGTATCTGTCCGGTGTTTAATAATCTAAGATTCCCAGGCATCTGTAACTTGCTTAAAAATTTCTCTCGCTCTCACAGATACGTAGTACACACGACACGGACTCGATATTACCCAGACAAAGCCGACCCCTACCACTACTTTTTTAATTCTACGTCTACATCTACTACGTCTATCAAACACACACGCACAAGCTCCAAACGGTGGTCTGGTCACTGATACTTCTTTCTTTTTTTTATTGCAATAGTTGGTGTTTATTTTCATACATTAATTGATTTCATCTATAAATCATAATTTTGTCTATTTTACCTTTCGGTTCTTTTTTTATGGCGGTTAAAAGTAATGTCGTTCCTTTTTGAAATTTAAATTTTTTAAGTAAGAGAAAAATGAAAAAATAAGTATTATTGTTGTTGTAGATGCAAGGCTAAGTAAGTACTTTGTAGTAACTGGCCCTAGTTACTACATTTACTAACACTGCTACTATTTTTTTTATAATAGTAGTGTTCTTGTATAACTCCTGCTGCAGCTGCTGCTGCTGCTTTATAATGTAACTACTACTACTTTTATTAGTGGAGGGATAATGGACCAGCCACATTCGCTTCCTTCTTGGTGTAAATTTCTAACGAATTTAGAGGTAAGGCAAAGCATTTCCCACAGCCAAAATATTGACTCTACAATCTTTAGTTGTCCATATAAATCTGTATATTGCAAAATACTGCTTAAAACACAATGATTCTTCCTTTTTACCTCCCATCTTCTATTAACGTGGTGTAGTTATTCACTCCAAGCCTCTGACCTTATTTTTACAGAAATCCACTTTCGTCTGTTGTTTTATTCTTTTTAACTTGAGTATCATATTTCATTTTGTTTCAATGTTATAGTCAATTCTTTTGATTAATAAATAAAGCCTTGTAGAATGTTTCCCTTTTCGTAATTGAAATATAGCTCGCATATCGACACAAAAATCACTTTAGATGCGATCTTCACTCTACACACGACACAGTGAATCGCGATCCAAACGTTTTAGACATTGAATAACTTCAAACTCTTTTTGCATATTAGGTACTCGATTTTGACTTATCATCCGTTTAGATTTGATTTAAAAATATTGGTTTTATTGGGGTACTTGAAATCTTTCATCTAGTTTCATTATAGTGTAGACATGTTCTAAATGACTTGTGTAATTATTTTAAAAATACATATTTTTGCTTCGTTTCTAAATTAAATAAATATTTCGTTATTTATTTTTTTTAAATAGTGTTAAGGTGCTTATGCTGTATTTAGTGATCAATATTCATGCCCTATATTTTTTAATATTTATGATAGTCAACTGGACTATAATTACGCACAACACACCCATATCGACAAACAAGTGTAAAGAAATGTAATGTTGTAGTAGTAGTAGAGTATAAGAGATTCACAGACATACAATATGCACACCGTGTTAGTGTGATTGTATATTTTTAGAAATGGGAATTACTACACAAACTTCGGGCGAGGGCAATACCCATAAGGTAGTCTAGTCCAAAAGTGGCATATTTTCACATCACTATGTTCCTCTATAACACCAGCAAACCTAGCATTTTCTACACCATGATTTGGGTAAATAATTTTATCATTTTAGCGATCATATTTAAATCCTTGAAGAAGTAAAAGTTTTTGTTTCATGTCTGTTGTATATTAGTTGGCTAATAATGGCTATGATTATTTTTTGGGGGGGGTATCATCATGGTTAATATTCTGAGTAGAGTACTGTAATATTTTTAATAATAACTTTTAGAATCGTGTGGTTGAGTGACACTGAATTTTAAAAATGGTTGATGAATTTTAAAATAATCCCCAAAACTATATCTAACACATGAGTCACGTGATGTAAACATCTCCCTCAATTATGAAGAAGCGTAAAGCTTCGAAGACTAGATGAATTTGTTTGTGTGTTAATCTCACTTTTCATTATTTTAATTTTTTACGTGATCTATCGCAAGAATACACTTAACTGGGCTGTATTTTCTCAAGATCGATAAGGCCTTTATTGGGAAAAATTTAAATGTCATACTTTGCTTTAAAATGCTACAGGAATTTTAATCTATGGCTACTCTATTCACTACCTAAATTCTTTCCAATATAAGCGAAAACATCGAAGTTGAAATTCTCAAGTGTCACTTTTTTTAGCTTTTGTTTTACTACTCTAACCTCCTTTTGCAATGTGTATATACGATATCGTACGGTACACGCGATGAGTTCAAATAAAGGATAAAATCCTAATTTACTCACGCAGCAAATATTGCCTGTTTCAGATTCCACTTATTGGATTATTCATACCTTATAGTCTTTCACACAGCAATACATCTAGCTTAATGTTTGTTTTTGTTTTTTCCAAGAACCAATATTTGAATCCATAAAGAAATAGAAAATCTGTTTTCGTGATCTTGAATAAACCAACTTTTTTTTTTATTAGTCGCTTGACTGCGCATGCGTGTTTCGGTACTTTTGAGGAAATGCAGTAAATACTAGAACTTTTATGCTTTATTTATTTATTCATTCATTTATTTTATTACCAAATTAAACTATACGTTGTACGTAACATATAACAACACTGAACATTGTGGTATATATGTTATTTGCTGCGTGAGTAAACTAGTATTTTGTCAAAATTCGTTACTAAACTTTTTGTGTTAGTGATCACATTCTCCAACTAGTTTTGTTTTTAGGTTCATCCATGTGTAATGTACCAGTTACGTCCATATTTGTACGCTTATTTTCTCTTTTCTGACTAATTCACTTTAAAAAGAAGAAAAACGGAACCAATAGGAATAAAATAGTAGATAATTAATTCATTCTTAAAACAAGAAAAAAAAATGCTTTCTAATATTCATTTGGCTCCCTACGAGGCCAAATGTATTAATATCTAATTAAAATAATGTTAGAAAATATGAATTAAAATTTCCAGAACGTGATTGCACGCACTATGTTCATAAACACCAAAAACTAATATGAATTAATAGGCTTCGTATGGAACTTGTGATAATATGATATTCATAGTCTTTTGCACAATATTACCAAATTTTTAAAAAAGTCTAAATATTGATTATGGTATTTAATGAAAATCTTTAAATCATTAAACCATTCAGGCTTTAAGAAAAAAGCCGTGAATGGTTTTGTAATTTTTCTTAACTTATAAGTTTTTAACTTTGCAAACCAAATAAACCACTGAACGTGTCATGGTATCAGTACGGCAACTTTTGTTTTTCCTCTTTACTTGTATACATTAAATTTTTTAATATTTACTAAAGAATAGTGGAATATTTAAAGACAACAAATATTAATTTCTCTATTTTAGCTTGAATCGCTTGCAACAACTGTCATCAAATCTCTGAAAGTTCTTCTCATCCATTTTCTAGTCATAAAATCACTGATTTAGACAACTTTCACCTTAATACGAAACATACTGCAATGTATAATAAAATGAACATTCTGAAAAAAAAGTAAAATAAACACTCCAGCAACACA